>RDPX01000246.1:15166-40682 GCA_003991215.1 Morbakka virulenta
AACACAGTGAATTCTCATCTAACGAAATCTAACACAGTCAACTCGAAACTAACTAAATCTAACACAGTGAATTCGAATCTAACAAAATCTAACAGTGAATTCAAATCTAACGAAATCTAACACAGTGAATTCGAATCTAACGAAATCTAACACAGTGAATTCGAATCTAACGAGATCTAACAGTGAATTCGAATCTAACGAAATCTAACAGTGAATTCAAATCTAACGAAATCTAACAGTGAATTCGAATCTAACGAAATCTAACACAGTGAATTCATAGCCAGTCATTCAATTCATCCCATGCTTTCTATATTAAAAACACTGGCGATAAAAGGCTGTGGAAAAAATACTTTGAGGAATATTATCCCAAGTTATTAAAAGAACCTTGGTATGGAGTGTAAAAAGCTTGTTATCATGATTTTTTATCAAAACCAAGGAAACCGATTTTTTAAAGTGAGAGACATTCTTAACAGCTTGGAAGGATTTAGAAAACAGTGAAAGGGTATAAGACCTAAGAATCGAGGCCAAATATTTGCTTTGCATCCAAACCTTTCCAAGAAAAAGCAACTTTGTACTCGGATCGGCTTTTATAGCTTTGATGAATGAAAGACAGGAAGAAATAGGTCATGTAGCAACATTGAGAGAATGGGCTGGCCAGAAAAATGGACAGTTCGGAAACAATCAACAACACGAGGATGTCTACTAGCCCTTGTTGAAGACAGTCATTTGCTGGAGAATTTGGTCATCATTAACATCAGAAAAGTATTTCAATCTTTTCAATGCAAATTAAAAGAGAGCAGAAGCATCACAGATCTTTTTTTCCTTTTGCTTCAAAGGAATGACGGACATGGACAACTGATTCAAGATTTTTCTGAAGTGGAAATTCTTCAGTAAAGCAAGGACATTTGAAGTACAAAGTCAGGATATTTAAAATATCAAGACGTTACACAGTCACTACCCTTGATATTGGTCCATGCTTCAAGGGCCACCTCTGGGACTTTAAACAAGTACATTGTCCTAGCAGATGTAGTTTTAATTAGAGGTGGAGTAAATAAACTTAAATAATTCATTGAGTATCACCAAAATTAACTTATACCTGGTCATTACCATTGCTCTTTCAATCATCAGAATAACTGGATTCTTTGTGACGATGAAGAGAGATTAACAAGCAGGTTTCACAATTACTTCATAGGTAGATGTCTCTGTATGAGAGACCTCAGCAGCTACCCACTGGTTTCACTGATGTATACTGCTCTGTGCGAGGCAAACGAAGTTGGAAAAAGTTGCATTTGATCCAATTCAAGGTTTGTAGTGATTTCTAGAAAACCTCAGTGCAAAGCTCTTCAAAGAGAGGCTGAGAGAGGGTGAAAGACAAAAAGGAAGCTTCAAGCTAACAAATGCAGAAACTAAAAGCTCTAAATAGAATGCCGAACCTTGGTATGAATGGTGGAATTGTGGGATTGAAGGTTGGGTAAAAAGGATACTTCCAGTAATAGAAATGTTGGGGGAGCAGGAAAGCTAGACAGTATAAGAAACAAAATTTCAATTAAAAAAATTACAGAATTTCTCTGGATAGACATTGCAGGTGGTGGACTCTACCTCAAACAAGTTGAAAAGCAAAATAACCCATGTTTGAATTTTGTACTTTACGTAGAAAGAATGTTCTAGCATATGCAGATAAATCAGGAAGTGAGACAGGAGTGCAGTTTTCTTCTGCTAATATCAAGTAAATTTATGAACCAGAAGAAAACCAAATTAGCAGGAAGTTCGTATATTCCTAGTTTAATCTATTCAAATCATGCCCGTAAAGGTATTATAGCCAAGTTACTTCTATCAGAAATTCCTACATCAAAACCTTTGTGTTTTGGACAATACATTTTTCTATTATACCCACGTTTGAAAAAGTATCCAAAATCAGACAATTTTGTCGAGGATGGAGCAAAAGCGATTGACACACGCAATTCTTTTTTTAATGCTGGAAATTGTAGCCGCAAAATTTGTGTTCAGAAATACGATAAACGTACTTTTGCATGACAGATTCTTGTTGTATAGCCTACCATCATTTCATTGTCTCGTGATGTCCTTGTGACCAGTAAGCTCTTTCTTCCTCTTCTAGGCGATAGTAATCCTCTCCTTCACCTATTTGTATGACCTGCCATTCTCACTAAGTATAACCTAAAGTTGTTAACCCATTCAAACTGGAAATTGCTGCAATCAATAATGCTTTCCGTTGCCTTGACGCTGTTGCTGACTTTGACCTCAGTTTTGGGTGTGGTGACCTTTAAAACATGCCTATAAATCAGTCATTGGTCAGCTCTCCCACAATGCTACAATTTCTTGTTGTTCTGGCCCATTACCACTAACTCCTCCACAAATTCTTGCTCTATTAATACTCCTAAACCCTTCACTTATTGTGACCATGACCACAAAAGATCTTAACATCACAGCATAGTACTTTTCAATAACGATTTTTATCTGAAAAGGTTACAGTTCACTTTGTAAAGTTCTTACACCCTTTCAAGATTGCTCTAACTAAACTTATATTTTAAGCGACCTTTCATTGGAGCTTA
Organism: Morbakka virulenta; assembly: GCA_003991215.1. Lineage (NCBI taxonomy): Eukaryota > Metazoa > Cnidaria > Cubozoa > Carybdeida > Carukiidae > Morbakka > Morbakka virulenta. The sequence continues at coordinate 17,737 of RDPX01000246.1, forward strand.
AAATAATACTTGAATTTCCTTGGAACTGAAACATGTATTATCCAGATCGAGATCAAGTTGGGTAAAAAAATAGGTGTTTTTTTGTAACAACATTTATGTATTGTTTTATTTTATTTTAATCTTTTTACCTCATCTACTCATATGTGAGAAGTATGACCCTTTGACGTTGTTCGATGATGCACACCTTGATATTTATCAGAGCAATTTAATTTCGTTGTAGTTTCCTTTCTTCTGGGAATTTTTTTTAACTGGTACAGTTCCAAATAGCTCCATAGTATGATAAATTGGTCTTGTAAAGAAGACAGCAAAGACTTAACAAAATAGAAAACAACATGTTTTCCATGTTTTTAATTACATTTTGTTGAAGTCTACACTTCTTAGACATTGGGGTGAGTTTAAACCATTCTTAGTGATATTGGATTTTGGGGAAATAAAATGGAAAAGAGGCATTTTACGTTTTTATTCAGGAGGCAAGAAATGACAGTTTATTTGTATGCGTCAATCAATCAGAAAGCAGCATGGGATAATGTGCCATAAAATATATTTTTGCAGCTGTTAAGGAGTAAAGCCTTTTTATTTTCTTGTTAAAATCCAATTACTGTATTGTGAAGGATGATTCTAAATAATCTCTTTTGTGGAGATGACAGGTAAGGGCGATAAGAAAGAAAGTATTGTAAATCTTCATTTCTGCTGATCTGCTTTCTGAATGTAAAGTAGAACACAGACGTTAATAAACAAAGAAAAACATATGACATTATAAACTTAAATACGAAATTTAATGACACGCTTTATTTTTTGAATATATAAGTAAAAAGAAAGTAGAAAGAATTATACAAGCTCTGATTTATTGTGGTTTGCGTAAAAGTTACCTATAGCTTTGATAATATCTAAAGGGGGGTTTTTAATTGACTTCAATTATAGTGGTTGTACACATCATACGTTTTAAAAAGCTAAACATTGTACTTGTTTGAATATAGATTGATTTATTTATACTTGTTCCAAAAATTTGGTCATGTTATATTAATTGTTAAAATCTCTTCTTCCTGGCGTCGACAGAATTGACCCAACAAATGCAATAATCACTATGCTTTACTACAAGACGTTATATGTCCTATGCTGTGTGACGCTTCATAAATTAATTATGATTGCAAAAGACCTGCAAATGAAAGTATAACTAAATCTCTTGCAAGCATTGCACAACGTATTACACATTGTCAACTTTCCTTAGTTTATAAGAAAGCCTACCAAGCACACAGGATTTCAAATTAACCTTGTGGAAAAATTGCCCAAGCAAGCGTAAACCGTAAATTTCTCTGTATTGATCACCTACATCAACTCGGTATAATTTTATTGCTAATAAAATAATCTAATTTTATGTTCAATGATATTAGTAGAGAGCAATACTGTATTATATTGTAAGGTTGCTTGGCTTTTTGCTGATGTAATGTCGTCGTATTGTTGCCATATGTCAGACGAGGCATTAAACATGGATTGTATACAAAATTGTGAAACTATTCATGCTAAATACTCATGTTGCTGTTGAAGTAACTTTAGTAGTAGGCAAAGCGAATGGCATCAGTTAAGAGATTACTGTCTGTAAAAAATAATTATCAATGAAATTGTTTATGATTGTCCTATTTGCTCGCTTCGCTCGTCACCAGGCCTATATTTTGCCAAAGTTTGGACATAGTTGACCGTTCCACATATAAAAATCTATGTTCTATCCCATACCATAAGTAAGGGTTAATTCAGCCATAAAATTGGTTTCTCAAGATATTGTAGGTATCGATAATGCACATAATAAAGTTATTATTTAAGTTCAAAGATTGGGGGGTCAACATTTAGGGGATTAAAACTCATAGTTTTCGATACTGAATGATCTTCCCGAAGGGCAAAAAATTTTTGATATGATTTTTTTTGCAATTTTTGTAAAAACATCAAAAAGGTTTGGGTTTTTTTTGTTGCAGAAAAGTTTCGAAAAATTCAAACCTTTTTTGTAACCGTCGAAAACCCGAGAGAATCTAATGCGGAGGTGGAGGCGGGCATGAGCAGTATCGCAATTCCAACAGAAGCTGTCATAATTAACTTACATAGAATAAGAGATGTCATTGTGGAGGGAGATGGGTTTAATCCTGCCAGTAAATTGACAGTTGTAAAAAGTCAGCTTCTAATTCAAAGTTTTTAGCAGTAGAACAGGGTATAAATTCAGCAAAGTAAGAACAGAGCCATGCAAACCAGTATCACATTTCGAAAACTTAGTGGCAGAAACATATTGCGGTGGAAATGCGGGAGGTGGTGGACCAGATAATACCAAAAGGAGTATTTTTTCCCGTTTAGTATTCGATGAGCATGGACCTGCGAGTGAGCCAGCAGGACACTACCCTCCTGCTAATATCGCACAAACGTACGAGGAAAAATAGAAAAATATAGTGATAGGATCGTCCATTCCTAGCTTTTAACGTGTTTATGTAGCTGTCCATTCCAATTGAAATGATGTTACAGAATGTCAATTCAAGCTATCAGCCGCATTACTGAATATTGCAATATTATTAGCATACACAGGTTCTTTGATAAGCATTACAAGCATCTTGTTATTTCATATAAATTTTCATAAATCAAAAGCATTACCATCATAAAAGGGTCGATACATTCTATATATCTGCTGTTATTGAATTATCCTGCATGAATTCAAAGTTTTGATAATCATTTTAAACCCTGCTTGCGACAAAATTTGTGTGCAATTGACTACGTGAGTACACCTTCAACAACATGTTTATCGTGTACACCTGCATATAGGTTCATTATTATTCTTACAACCTGTGGTAGATAGTCTAATTTGCCAATGGCGATAAGACTCATCCCACGATTAACAAAATCAAACATGTCAGTAAACTTCACGAAGGCTATATGCAAACTGTTGAGTACCTTTTTTTCTCGCAAGTTGATAGATTACGCCTTTGCTTGTGTATCAAAAAGATTTCCGAAAGTAACATTAGATTGTTTTAACAAACAACTAGCTCATATCATAACCAAATTCTTTTTTATATTATCTGAAAACGTCAAAGGAGTCCCATATTTGGACCACACAAAATGGGATTTCTGAACCTTGCACCCTGATGAGCTTTTCGCTTAGCACAAAGATCTATCTAGCTCTTCGACGAGTATCCCTTTTATTTATATGGTTTTCTGTTGTAACTAGGTACAACCTATCTGTGNTTACAGAATGTCAATTCAAGCTATCAGCCGCATTACTGAATATTGCAATATTATTAGCATACACAGGTTCTTTGATAAGCATTACAAGCATCTTGTTATTTCATATAAATTTTCATAAATCAAAAGCATTACCATCATAAAAGGGTCGATACATTCTATATATCTGCTGTTATTGAATTATCCTGCATGAATTCAAAGTTTTGATAATCATTTTAAACCCTGCTTGCGACAAAATTTGTGTGCAATTGACTACGTGAGTACACCTTCAACAACATGTTTATCGTGTACACCGGCATATAGGTTCATTATTATTCTTACAACCTGTGGTAGATAGTCTAATTTGCCAATGGCGATAAGACTCATCCCACGATTAACAAAATCAAACATGTCAGTAAACTTCACGAAGGCTATATGCAAACTGTTGAGTTCTTCTTTTTCATCAAATCCTGACATACCTTTTTTTCTCGCAAGTTGATAGATTACGCCTTTGCTTGTGTATCAAAAAGATTTCCGAAAGTAACATTAGATTGTTTTAACGAACAACTAGCTCATATCATAACCAAATTCTTTTTTATATTATCTGAAAACGTCAAAGGAGTCCCATATTTGGACCACACAAAATGGGATTTCTGAACCTTGCACCCTGATGAGCTTTTCGCTTAGCACAAAGATCTATCTAGCTCTTCGACGAGTATCCCTTTTATTTATATGGTTTTCTGTTGTAACTAGGTAAAACCTATCTGTGTAATGTTTTCTTACAAGATGCCATAAGCATTCTTATCTTAAAGCAAATATTGAACTTTTGCATTGGTGTCACCTATTAAATGCGTCGTTCTTTTTCTCTTGGTATAGTCACATACTCCATGGTCACATATATCCTGATACATTTAATATTACCAGGTGTATTACAAGGCATATTAATTAAATGAGTTTCCTCTCATTTATAGCAAAGAAACAAACTGAGGTCCATATTTTCAGGATGGGGTGGGGGCATTAAGTACAACCCCCAGGGCACAATCACATCAAATTGATGACACAGGCTGTTATTGTTGCATTATTTTATTGATGGTTTTTAATAGCCTTAACGTGGAAGACTCTCTTCACTTAAGTACTTCGTCAAATAAAGAAAGATCTCTTTTCTAGATTCTTGTCAAGATCAAGTACTTAAATTAAATTTTAAATCGTGTATGAGATAAAGACTGACCTATGACTAATGCTATGTACCTTTTCAACACGTACAATTCATTTTCACTGAAAGCGTATATTTCTGATAAAACAACAATACAAAGTATTGAGTTCTGGCATCAACATTTGCACCATGAGAAGCTAGAATGATGGAAGGGGAAGAAAGTTTGGAGGTCCAGTTGGGATGATTTATGATTTTGCTTATTGATACACTAGTAGAATTGTAAATGTAAGTATCAAATCGTCTTCATGGTATACATATATATCCTTTTAACATGTATCCTACATTACACTATCAGAACAATGCTGAAACAGTATTCAACAATGAAAACCTCAATTGAAATTTTTACTGAAAATTTTTTACAGTTTTTTGTAAATTACAATCTAGTTACTTCCAAATGCATCCATAATTTTCCAAAGAAGCCGGAGAGTGAAAAAGAGATTTGAATACATTCATAGAGGAACATTTTCAGTACAATTCTAAGATCGTTTTTGGAAGAAAAGTACATCTGTCTAACTTTTCATTAATTCGTTTTAAAGTAAATATTATTTTAGTTCCATTTTTTCTAACGTCAACTTTTTCTGAAATTTTGACAATGCTTCTATGTTTTGGTTCAATTCACTTTTAATAAAATGCGGTTTTGGTATTGTTTCTTGGTTTGGAGTAATTCTTTGAAAATACAAATGCCCCTAAACAAGCATAAATAATTAGCTGTTTATCTCCTGATTACAAGTTCAGTTTGTCTGAATAACAGTAGGCATTAAACCCTTTGCTTGATGTCAGAGTTTGTTAAAAACAATTTTTTAAAATTGCAGACAATATGACCCTTTTATTGGTTTTAAAACTAGTAAAATAATACCAGAGACGAAATATGTCAATTTCAACTCAATCTTCCATTTGGAGAAAATACAGATCTTATCAGAGGATTAGATACGATTTTGCTGAGTACAGGTTACCATATACCATATTACATCAACACTTGAATGCATCTCACTAGGCATGCAGTTCTTGCCTACATTACCTGAAGATACTTGCTGGGACTGCGGTTGCCAAGACACGGTTCTAATAAAAAACGTAAGAAAATTGTACTTTTTAAAATAATACGTTTGTTGAAGCTTTGTTTTATTTTAGATTAAGTTAAACAGTAGAGGTAAGATTTTGAAGAAAGGTATGTCCACCTTCTGACTTTGTGTATGGTTTTCCAAAGAAAGTAAATTAAAAAAAAACATTTTAAAGAAAGTTACTGTTTTTCTTGTTGATTAGGAGGGGAAATTTAACTGACGTAAACAAAAATAGATTTGACATGTCATTTTATTTCAAACTTGAAATGTTATCAGGAGACTACAATTAGACATTGGACGCCTGTGTAATAATGTATTCATGACTCTATTTTTATGAAAAAGAAACACCAATTAATTCCATTATCCTTTTCGAATTTTAAAATTGTTTTTATTATTACCATACGTCATAGATTACTTTTCAATACAATACATGAACAGATTACAATTTGATGATTAAGGTTTGATACCAGAAACAAGTCTTTCTTAAGATTTTTATAGCAATTCAGTTTAAAAAAAATAGACTAAATTGGCAGGGATATCTAGTTTTCGGTGTGTGAAAAAATATATAGGAGGGGATTCAAAAGTATAAAAAGTAAAATATGTGGTGTTTTTCGTTTAAATTTTACTATTCTGCAATTTCGAATCCTCTCAAGGGGTCATTGTGAAGAAGTATAAAAGGTTTATGGACCTTTGGAAAGAATTTTGCACTTAAGTGAGAAAGATGTTGGGAAAAATAAACAAAATTAGTAAGGGAGGAAAATAAGTTGCTTGGCGGAGGTTATTAGCCCATAAATATCTTTCTGGCCTCAGCCCAGTTAACTGAGCCTCAATACAGAGAAAAATCTGCATTGAAGCTCAGAAAAATTAAAGTAAGATTCTAATCCAATAGCTCAAAAATGCTGATTTATCAAGTCAAAAATTTGTAATGCAAGCACTCTCAGCTTTAAGCAATTTTCTGACTAATATATATTTAAGGAGANTGTGAAGAAGTATAAAAGGTTTATGGACCTTTGGAAAGAATTGTGCACTTAAGTGAGAAAGATGTTCGGAAAAATAAACAAAATTAGTAAGGGAGGAAAATAAGTTGCTTGGCGGAGGTTATTAGCCCATAAATATCTTTCTGGCCTCAGCCCAGTTAACTGAGCCTCAATACAGAGAAAAATCTGCATTGAAGCTCAGAAAAATTAAAGTAAGATTCTAATCCAATAGCTCAAAAATGCTGATTTATCAAGTCAAAAATTTGTAATGCAAGCACTCTCAGCTTTAAGCAATTTTCTGACTAATATATATTTAAGGAGAGTAGTGATTTATAGTTTACTATGCTACTATGTCATCAGCCAAATTTAATGATCACAATGAACTCAAAAAAAAAGATTTTATAGTTAAAACTGGTCAACAGTGATTTAAAGGTGAGGGCAGTCACAAGATATGAGTTTATTTGAGATAAATATAGTAGAAAAAATTATGGTTTTCTAGAATCATTAGGCTTACCTTGTATTTTTAAAAAGTTAAATTTGATTTACTTAGCTGTAAGTCTTAAATAAATGACAACTTTCTAATTATCAATGCAGACTGCATTTTGGTAAAGTTTTATTACGATACCTCAATTAGATACCTAAACGATTTTAGAATGATATTGAAACTAAAAAGACTTACTTCAATTTAACAAAATAATTGGATTACTTATTACACTCACTTACAATTTGTAATCAGCCATTAAACAGCCAAGCCAAGCTAATAATCTATTCTTGGAATTAAAGAATTTTAAATACTTTCTATTTCAAATTGCTGTTACCTATTCAAAAATTACTATAACACCACAAAATGTAGCTTCAGCTCGTTTTTGCATCTGACAATCTTACCTATACTTCGATTATCATTTTATTTAAAGTCATAATTTGGTGCAAACATTCTTTCTTGGCTGTTTTTAGAACACAAATCTGAAAATGTTTTTAACATTTTTGTCTGAGATGCTTAGTTTTTGTTAAGTCAAAATGTATGAATTGGTGTTTAATTTTTGAGTCAAAATAGGAAAAATTTGGAAAAATATCACATTTTAGACCAGATAGCATACCAAAAAACTAAAGCTAATAAATTAAAATCTTTGCTGGTATACCTTTGCTGGCATACCTTTGCTGGCATTATTGAACAAAATATTGGGTGCAAAACAACATTTTAAATCAAATACAACTTCCGTCACTCATTTCTTTATGGAATTATCTTACACCCTATACTATAATTAATTTACAGTATATATATATATTCTATCAGAGTGTTTTTGCCTCTTTTTGTAATCATTTTACTATTGATAGATCCAGATATCAATCTAATCAATATATCCATCTCGGAATAGATAAATCATCCAATTGAATTAATGTCTACGCAGGTGAAGATTTTCAAATGGATATTGCCTTGCAGATGCAATGGCTTTGCTGGCCTATATTCTACTTCCAATTTATTGCTTTCTGTGTTTTCTCCATCAGATAAAATACAATTGTATAAAGACAACAACAAAAACTAAATTTTCCAAATAGAAAACTAAAATTTATATTACATTGTATTCTTTTCGGTTGTCACTCATAACGGAGGTTAACAGTACTTTGTAGTTCGAGTAAAAATATCCAGCTTTCTTTATCCTAATCTCTCTTCATCATATGAATTATAGATGTGTTGCCTAAAAACTCGATCTCAGAAACCACATCAATTTTTTATCGTATATAGTAGTATCAGATCTGGTTTGATGTGTTTTAAAGCCATGGGTTTTCTTTTGCTAATGTTTATCCTAAGCCCAGCTTGTGTTTCAAACATTTATTGGTTGTTCAGTTGTAATTGCAAATTTTTGAATTAATCTATATAGTAAAGAGACTGAGCAAGGCTATTTGCAATATCTAAATTAATAATGTCTAGTCTGACCATGAAAAACTACCAATAAAAATACAAATGTAAAGGTCATAATGATAATGTTGATCACAATAACAACAATAATAATTCAGTAATAATAATAATAAAAATAATAATAACAATAATAATAATTAAGATAATTAGGAATATTGATTTTCACACTGACGTGGTAATTAAAGTTAGAAAACCAGCTTTAATTTTAATTAAGAAGAAGGAAAATAATTGTAATTTTGATGAATTTGTCATTCCATATGATGCCCGTCTGGTGTAAAAGAAAAAAAAGAAAGATGAAAAACATCAGGGTTTCAAGAGACAACTCCAGAAGCTATGGGATATGAAAGTAAAGCTAGTTCCTGTAATCACTTTGGCATTAGAAAGAATGTCAAAAAATATCAAAAGGACAGCAAATGAACTGCAAAATGAGACACCAATTAAAATGAAGTAGAAAGCTTTAATAATACATTCTGTAACGATCCTATAACAAGTACCCTCAAACTAATGAGGTTTAGTGCCATCGATATCAAGGATACATTATCATGAAATCAATGTACCATTATTGATGATGGCTGGTTCCTTGGGTCCAACGATTAAGTGAAAAAATATCTTTTCTAGTGACATGCACTCTGGTGGCTGTGCAAGACAACACTGTATTGCGTTTTTGGGCACAGGGTTCCTTGCCCAGGAGGACTCTGGGCACCATATGCTTTCCCCTTTGCCTTTCTCCTCGGTGGATTTTCTTTTGGTCCTTTTAAAATTTTGCCCTCTACCTTGTAAGCCTCTACTGGAATTTTGTCAACTTCAGGGGCCTTTTGGCACTTCAACTTTGCAATTTTACTTTTTACTGAATAGAAGAACTTATCAGTTCTTTCCTCCTTGCTTGCTTGGAAATCTTACTGACCAGCTCTTCTTATACTTGGCATTTTTTCCAAAAGAGGTCACAGCAACCTTCTGTCCAGCAGTTTAGTATAGACCCTTTGTCAGTGAGAAGATTAATTCCAAAAGACGAGCGTAAGATTAGCTATTTGATGTATTGAGAATTACACTGCATGTAATGCCTCACCGTATGCATGAGTATTTTCAATATCTTCATACGCCCAAGTTTCCTCTGCTAGTGCTACCTACAAATTTCTCTGTATCTCTCTCAGTTGGGTATATACTTTACTGTATATGTTCCACCACGCTCTTTCAGCTTCTTGGTCGTCTGGTTTGATTAGGTATTCTTCTAAGCTTATTGAGGTCTCTTTGTTTTAGGAAGGCAAGATTTCCCTCTCAACACCAGAGCTTCAGGAGCCAGACGTTCTAATTAGACCCCCGGTTAGTCGGTTCACCATGAAACAGAACAGGGATGCAACGCAAAGTTGCTGCGGGGAAAGTAATGTAGATGTAGCCAGTGCAAAGGCCGTACTATCTGGCAAATTAACAGAGAGCAACCTAAAATCACTACATTAGAAAAAGAGAGGTGATCGAGTTGTACTTTACTTTCCTTGAATTATTTGAAAGTCTAGCACAAGACCTCACCATCCTCAATGAGATAATTTTGATGACAATAAAATAATTGTTATCTACCATCTATCTTAATTTAAGTATTTCACTAAAATTCCGTACAGTATTCTCTTAGATACAGGACGTGGAGCCGTGGTTTTGTGCAGATGCACCATAACCAAGAGGTCCCGGGTTCGATTACCCTAGCAGGCGAAAAGACTTTGGACCTTTACAAAAGGAAAATCGATTAGTTGGTGTCAGGAAGGGCATCCAGCAAAGAATTTCTCACTGCCAAAATTAAGTCCCTCTGAAGGCTTCCGTATGAGCCCCAGTTACTGGGAGAAATGACCTCAAAACAAAATCGTAGGTACAGGAAGGGCTAGTTATACAAGCTTCTGTTGATACAAAGAGAACTAGTTCCTGTGGATTCCAATCCTTGAGTCTTCGATTATATATTTAACGCGAACACCTAATAGCTTTCATTTTCATTTTGGTTTGAATTATTTTATTCTCAAAATTGAACTTTTTTTAACAGCTTTCAGAATTTATTCAAAATGTTTGATAAAAAAATCAAGAAAAGTAAGCTCAATAATAATGAGTATGATATCTCTAACTTCATCTTTTTACATAGCCATTCAAGTACCCGTAACCGATGGTTTTATACTCTTGCGAATTAACAGGGTTCGTCTCAAAACACACTGTCACCTTAATAATATACACTTTCGTAGTAGTCACAAGTACTAATTCCAGTCGTAGTGTGCACCTGAGAAGTGTGGCTGAGTTCACAAATATTAATTTGTCTACCAACGATTCAATGATAGGAGAGAGAGAATAGATAAAATATGGTACACAGTTGGGATTATCATCGAATTATCTTGCCTGAATGTGTGAGTCTCCACTGTATGAAGGAAAAAATTCTTTACAAATAATTCGCACGTTTTCAAGTTCTTGATAGTGGAAACATTTATTTTATATCCAAACATATAATTATAAACCTCACTAGTCAAGATAGTTTGCAATGGCTTGCCTGTTTAACAAAATTATATTAATTATAACAAAATTATATTAATTATAACAAAATTATAACAAAATTATATTAATTATAACAAAATTATAACAAAATTATATTACTTATATTAGATGTTTCACTAACAAAATTATTAACATGATAACAGTTCAGGGTTTATCCATGTTGCTTTCTACGACAAGATATGTTGTATTCATTTCCAATGATTATGGTGGAAAGGTTGGTACAAAAAAAGCGCTCATATTTGTTGTGGATGTTTAAAGCGTTGCATATTTCACTGAAGGTAATACAGCATTGACCAAATATACCTAAAGAGCTAATAAAATGAGTTAAGTAGATAACTCTTATAAAGCTAGAATATAAATCACGAATCAATAGACGGTATTTGTTATCCCTGCAAGAACTATCTATATCCAGGTTTATTTTGTACCCCACAGTTAACTCAAGCATGTACATCTGTTTTTGAGGAGTCACAAAGAAGAAATAATGAAGGAAGGAATCTCCATTTATAATTAATGGCGTTAGGAATCCATAGATATCGACTGGAATTGTATATTTTTCAAGATACTTGAAAATTCCTGCGCAAAAGTGTAAAGCTGAGTTGCGTCGCCAAGTATAACGACCTTCCTGAAGAATATGAAGAAGTGTTTCTGTTTCAAAGTTTCCATGTAAAACAGATTTTGAGTTGTTAGGGTATTGGTCAAAACAAAAGTAATAAAAGAAAAAATTTTCTTGAGTAGATTTTTTCGAACTTCAGATCAAAATTTGTAGTATATTTAAGTAACGTTGTCAAAAGTAGATGAAAGAATGGAACCTAAAATGGAAAGATAACTTTGTAAAAGCTCTTTGTGTTCTGTCTACACAGCTTTTAAAGTTACTTTGGTGTTTCTATACATATCGGTTTGGATCTTGGTTCTATTACAATTAACTTTTCATAATGATCGGATATTGTTATTTGGAGACGATTTCAGAGCGATACTGGTAACAATTTGACACTAGAAGTTTTTTGTAGGTAGCTGCAAGTCTAGTTACTACTACTGCTACTACTACTACTACTAATAATAATAAACAAAGTTCATGTCCAGCATGACAGCCCGCACAGGGAGATGGTATTCACCTGCCGGACGAGAAAACTTAACCCCGGCTACCGACCAGTAGCTTTAGAGGTTAAGCACCTTCCTCAATATGTTGGTNAGATTTTTTCGAACTTCAGATCAAAATTTGTAGTATATTTAAGTAACGTTGTCAAAAGTAGATGAAAGAATGGAACCTAAAATGGAAAGATAACTTTGTAAAAGCTCTTTGTGTTCTGTCTACACAGCTTTTAAAGTTACTTTGGTGTTTCTATACATATCGGTTTGGATCTTGGTTCTATTACAATTAACTTTTCATAATGATCGGATATTGTTATTTGGAGACGATTTCAGAGCGATACTGGTAACAATTTGACACTAGAAGTTTTTTGTAGGTAGCTGCAAGTCTAGTTACTACTACTACTACTACTACTACTACTACTACTAATAATAATAATAATAATAATAATAATAATAATGATAATAATAATAATAACAATAAAAATAACAATAATAATGGTACTTCTTACGCAAGTGTGGTAAAATGGCACCAAAGGGATATAAACGCGGGCAAAACTGGCTAGAAAGAATGATATATTGGAAGTTGTGTTCGAAAACGAGAAGTATAAAAGCCTATGTTATTGAAGCAAGAAGACCTGATTTGGTTATAATGGATCGTAAAAACAAAAAATACCAGATCATAGGCTTTCCTGCCCCATTCCATACAAGGGTTGATAAAAAAGAAAGCAAAAAGATATTGAAGTGCAAAGTAAATCCTTCTTATTTAGAGGCTTTCATGTGTAAATCTTAAAGCCAACTCTTACCGGTATATTTTTTTCTGTGAACCTAAGCACTGACAATGTATCCAGAATAAAAGGTTTTTTTAATAAACATTTTGCAATTAAAAATATACATGTGACTTATACAAAAAAATTGCATTTGTGAAAAGATTGTATATCACATTGCTATTTAAAGCTGAAGTTCTTCTAGTTTATAGAATCTTTCCAACCTAATATAAGCTAAATGTCGACAATAGTTTAATATATATATATATATATATAGAATAGAGATATTAACAAGTATGTGTTTTGTTAGACCTGTGTAGGTATATACTTGAAAGCAGATGGATACTTGATAGCTGTGTTTGGTGGGAGGGTTTTTAATACTTTTAAAATATTATAATGTTAAAAAGTAAACTGTTTTTTCTTGGATTCCTATATATTTGTATTGTTACATTGAAGTTGACTAAGTATAGTTTGTTAATAGCTACCAAGTTCATTTGAGGATACACATCATAAATAAATGCAATTTAGGAAGAATTTTTGTTGGATTCAGCCGAGAATTCACTCGACTACAAAAAATCGCATTTAGAAAGAGACAAAAACAAATATTTTTCACTGCAACATTGTCAAGATCTTTTTAAAACCTAGCTTTTCATTCAATATTCTTTGACCTCTTAAAATAAAGACCACAGTGAATTTTTCAATTTCAATACCAAAGAGCATGTGATGGTGTCATTGATGTGGTAAAAAGGCAAAGAATGTTAAAGTAGAAAGGAAAGAAAAGAGAAAGAGATAGACCACAAATGTGCCAAGGCAAATGAAAGTCAATAACAGTTTGTTGCCCGTTGAGTTCAATTGTTTATGAAGTAACACCAAATAACCTACAAAATCATAATTACCAATCATTTATTATTTAAAATCAATAGTTGTACCTGTTTCTTTGTTTACTTTGTACATCTGAATGTTATCCATTAAAATATTTCATGGTATGTTGTCTTAACAAACATAATGCATGAAGTGATGACCAGTTACTACACCAATACATAAACAGTGGATGAACTTAATGTTTTTTTTTACTTTATAACGTAGTCATTAAAGATGTTTTACTGTGCTTAAATGTGCTCAATGTCAGTTGTGACACCTCGATTAAGATCAGATTGTTTTTATTTTCACCAAAAAAACTATTGGTTGGGTAAATCAAGTCAAACAGAATTTTACTATTCAAAGTTATTGATTATTCTGAGCAAAAAAATATGTTTTTGTATTCCTTAAGCAACTTCTAAAACATGATGGCCCGAAAGATTTTTCTAGTTTTAAGTTGACTTTCCTATGATACACAATATCTGACTAAAGTGCAACAGTTTGGGGAATTATTAAATCAATAATTGTAAGAAATTAAAATTCATGTCAGTACATTTTTCGAATTGTTGATTGCTAGTGATTTGTTTATGCGATCATATCGAAATAATCGACACACACACACGAACTCAAACAAGCACGAAAACGCAGACGAGTACGTATACAAGCACACGATAGATTGACAATCGTAAGTAAGTTAAGGCCAAAATATATTTCTGTAGCTTTGTTCCATTATTAACCAAAAAGCATTTTTGTTCAACAAACATTATTTCATTAAACTCAGTATTGGTGTGGCTGAAGAGGTCAATACCCATTACTATACTATTTATTGTACTGACAACAGGATGTGTCCAAGACAATATTATGGAAGACAAACGTTAATTTTCAAAATATAAAAAATACAGTCTTCCCTACTTGGAGTTATTCTAGGTAAGAAGTCCAATAATGTCTTCAATAGAAATTTCTGCAAAATTCCTATTACCATTGTCGTTAAGTAATATGAATTGGTTAGCCACAGAGACAAAAGAAATATTTTCTAAACTGTTCTTTGGTGTATTCAGTGTGCACATATGGTTGAACGTAGACAGAATCTTTGTATAGCATTTTTGACAGAAGCCACGTTTTCCAACGTCTGGCAGTGGAGAATGATCTTTCTGCCGTTGCACCTGTAGCCGGAATGATGACTATAATTTTGCATACTGTGACTGCCTATTGATCCAACATCATTGGTTGTCATTCAGTGACATTACTTCCTCTAAAATTTTATTGAAACACTTCATCATGATTGATTATTATTTGAAGGATTTGGCCAGTTGAGCTTACAGTACTGTTGTACATACCTCTGCACTGAAAGTTGATAATGCAGTGGTCGTTTCTGTAGACATGTTTTATCCTTTAGTGGCCTCTTGCAGGAAAACCTCTTAACTCTGATGAATAAAAAAGTGATCTGACTGAAGCTTTCTTATATAGGCCTAACTAAATGATCAATTATCCCAAAGTGTATTCTTCGATGGTGATCTTCAGCTGCGCTAGGATAAATATACTAATTTCATAACAAGGGGCTACACACCTCTTCCTTCGCAACATGGGTAATCCATCTGACGGGTAATATATATATATATATATATATATATGAAAAGAAAGATTGATAGATAGATAAATAGATAGATAGATAGATAGATAGATGGATAGAAGGATGGATAGTAAGTTATTGATGTATGATATTTACCAGGTGGTGAGACGTTCGATTTTTCTAAGCTGGGTTCCGAAAGATAATTTCTCCCGGACTTCACCATAGAGAAAGAATAAGAAAGGCAGTTGCCCTTTCTTGGTGTCCTTAGGAAGTCTCAGACTCACACAGTCCATTATTAATATTGTCAGTTAATTGATTCATCATTTTGTATAGCTGTTGAGATTGTTGATTGCGAAATGAGCCAGGTTTTGTCTATGTAGTTGTATCGGAAATTTCAGATGATTGTAATTTCTTTGAAAAGCTACTTGGGTGAAAAAATGTGCTTGCTGAGATTTAGACCAAAGAGTAAGCAAATGTCTTTACTTAAGCCTGACAGCCAACAACACAAGCTTTGCCGTCAGATTGTAAGTTATTGGAAAGAGACTTATCCCTTACCTTCAGCAGTGAAGTGTAGTGTACAAAATCATTTATAGCACTTTGCTATTACTGTCCATTTTGGAGGACAACAAGGTTATAATACATGGATCACTATGTTCGTCAGCAATGTCAAGTTAAATATTATCTTGATCTTAATTTAACATGGTTTCTTTCTTTGGGGAGTATTTGAATAGTGTTATCATTTCTCGGGGTGTCTAGTGTGTCACAACCTTGCACGGCTTTACTTTATTCTTGATGCCTAAGCTTAAGGAGCAAGGATGGCAGTCATTTGGGATGCTTCTGGTTAGATCGTTGGAATGCGTTTAACAGCTCCATATAGTTTAAATACCATATTTTTGGTTCCGTCAAAGCACTGTCCCGAACATTCTCCAAATGATAAGAAAAGGAAACTGAAGCTAATATTATTGGCAGTAGTTATTGTGTTTGCACTATTGCCTGGGATTTGATCAAATCCATTGGAAGTCTTCATAGACATTTGCATCCGTGTCGATCCTTTTAAGGCAAAGAGTTAATTGTTCTTTGTCGATTATATCTATGTATTTATACAGATTATGAAGCCATGATTTTCCCAATGTATCTTAACTCAATTTCAAAGTACTTGGATAAACAAAAAATTCAACAATTTATTTTGAATTTCGTGACTTACGTAGTTTTGTTTTCTGTTTCTGCTGTCCAAAGCACTTACATCTTTAACTTGAAGGGTTAAAAGTTGTGTGAATTTTGACTCATTGTAATCAAAACCTCCAATTGAAATTCCTTGTCTTGCAATGTACTGGAATAATTATATCGTCATGGTTAAGCTAGGTTGGTCTTCCTCTCTAAACGTCTGAGTATTTTTATGTGTCTGATCAATAATATGACGGTTTGTCTTTGTAATTTACTAACTCAAGCTCAAAGGATGTAGTGTGATACAACTTGGACGACTCTTGAATTTTGACAGTGCAATCTTCTAGTTTGAAAAACGGCTTGTTGTGAACGCTTGATCAACCTTTGCAATAGCTCTTATGTTGTCTTTATGAAATTTAGTAAGATAGATGTAACAGTAAAGCAGATCTTCAGTTTGACTATAATGCAGCCATGTATATTCCTTGAGGTACGACTATTGCACAAAAAATAATTGATTAATTGGTTTGGACCCGCAAGTAAAGAAGATTTATTTCATATTAGTTATTTGTCGTTGAAACTTTGCTCTTCTCCATCAGTTTTTGTAGTGGAAGTGCTCTTATTTGAAATCATTGAGCTTTCAGAGCACATTGCCAAGTCCCCTGGGTCACTACTATGGGTATTAGTAGCATCCGGTTGTTGTACGTTGTTGAACAAACAAGTTAGTAACTTTTGTGACATAATAAATCTTTGTTTAAGAGGTTATCCAGTGTATTCAGTACAGTATATTTTTAGTTTCAACGTCATTTTTCCCCAGCAATTGGGGTTCAGACGGTGCCCTTCAGAGGGACTTTGATTTGGCAGTGAGGAATTTCTTGGCCGCATGCCCTTCCTGACGCCTACCAATGGCCTTTTTTCTTTGTAAAGTTTCAAATTCTCCTCGACAGCTCGGGGAATCGAACCCGGAACTCTTGGTTACTGTGCAGTTGCACTAACCACTAAGCCACGGCTCCTCTATATTCAGTACAGTATATATGAGCATCATTTCAACAGTCGTGTCTACACTATTAAGATAAATCGTCAAAATAATATCAAGTTTATCACTAGTCAAATGGTGCCATCAGGTATCATTGCAGGTAATGCTGTTAAATGCTGTTACTATTCTCCAGTATACGTAAGATGCAGCATAGTGGCAGAGCCTCTTGTACAAATGCAACATCAAATATTTTCAATTGTGAGTTTTTTTAAGGCCCAGTTTTAAATGTATGTTGCGATGTGTCTCTGAGTTTTGAATTGTGAATACCACCAAAACCTGACAAGATCATGCAGCTAGCTCAAATATTGAATCAGTCGAATAACAATGACTGAAGTCAAGGAATTGTAGATGACGAACATCTAAAGCATGGATATCCAGTATCACGTCACTTTGCTTACTGTTATAAAATAATTCCGAACTTTCAAGTCTTTTACATCGCTTCAGTATGAGTAGCTAAATTCAATGAGAATAGCTGTATTTGTCTTAAGAAATACAAGTTCTTATAATGTCGATATAGATACCTTCAGTTGTCAGTTGAGTGAACAATATTTCATGCTGTTAAGCTATAGACTTTATAGCTCAACAGCATGGAATATTTGTTGGCCTGATATATTTTGAATCTAGAGTATGCCGTCTCTTACAAACCAAACTAACGACAGAATTATTTTTCATAACACTTCAGTACCTAAGTATTGCAGAAGAATTAAAACTTCTAGTCCATTTAACATTAAAACTGAACTGAATTTACCAGTATTCATTCACTAGAACGTTAACCTGACGATTCCTGCTAGTGGTAGGCATGCTCTACACGCCATAACTCAGAAAGACATTCTACAGATAACAAATTCCAGAAAAATTGAATGACTGCCTTCTTCTGTCATCTGTTTTTCAATATTAATATTAAGCCTGAAGACCTTTTAAAAGCTTCAAAACGTTTTAAAAAGCTGGAGGGTCATCACCTCATTCCCCATCTGTAGCACCCTTGTGTTCAGACTTTTCTAACTTGGACAAATGTGAATATAATGCGTGCACGTTGAGCTTTCTTGTTGTAATGAAGAGTTTCAATATACAAGTTATTATTCCAATTAGTCGACGCCGCAATTAAAACACAAGATCTCATATATAATATTCACATTGGTAGCAAAAATACATGGAGATTGAAGTCTTTATTATTGTAAAGATGATGAGGATTCACCTACTCTATTCCCTTCCATTTAGTTACGAGAAAAAATGTTGAATTCTTTTTTCTGGTCAATTCTCAAATAACGCTAGTAATACATTGCATTATTTGTATTTTTTTTTCTGGATATAGACTAAACAAGCCAGATGTGTAACAGCTGTTGTAATTTCACAGTTTGAAAGAAATATGCTGTCTGAACCTAAACTTGGCATTTGATTGTACTATGTCGAGTAGAATATTAAGAACCGCTTGGTTAAAAACAATCAAAGATGAAATTTTATGAGGTTCGGTTTCCAACTTTCTAAGGACTTCTTTATAAGCCTTTTAATAAATATTCATATGCTGGGAAATGAAAAGTAATTAGATAAATTAAAGAAACTCCTTTTTTGACAATCAATTTTCTTTGTGGCATCAGGATGAATAGCATTTAGTTCGGTAATTCAACTCTTTAAGCAAGTCAGTGTTTCTTATAGAACCTAATTTAATGAAAGTATAATTTACAAAAGGGAAAATCACTTTTAAGACTTCCAAAATTTCTAACTTTTCGCATTGTAATGGAATTAACACGAACCAGACATTACGGAATGTCGTTTCTTTGATAAAAGCACATTTAATAAAGCTTAGACGTTTGAGATCATTTTTATTTCCTACTGAATGACTAGGGAGATACCTTTGTTGTAATTAACTCATTTCAAATTTAACACTTAAAAATATTTTGCTGACGGATTGAAGAGTTTGAAGATGGACTATTCTGGAATTATTTCCCTGTGTTTATTTTACTTAGAATATTATTGTGTATATATTTCACCTGGCTTAATGGTAAGTGCAACTGCACAGTAACCAAGAGTTCCGGGTTCGATTCCCCGAGCTGTCGAGGAGAATTTAGAACTTTGCGGAAAAAAAAAGCCATTGGTTGGCGTCAGGAAGGGCATCCGGCCAAAAAAATTCCTCACTGCCAATCAAAGTCCCTGTGAAGGGCACCGTCTGAGCCCCAATTGCTGGGGAAAAATAACGTTAAAAAAAAAAAAAAAAAAAAAAAAAAATTCCACCTCTAGATAAAAAAAATAATGAAAAAAGGAGAGATGATACGAGATCCATCGTATGGGACTGATTCCCTTGCAACTGTTCAAATGACACTACCTTATTGCTTTTGGCTACTTAAGAAACATATTCACTAACATATTTTTTTCTCCCCTTTCAATATTTACAAGTGAGGTATTTTTATTCTTATCTATATTCTTATTTTGAAAAATATATCTATAAATTACAAAAAAACCTTGTCAAAGCTGGTGATTTCTTATGAGATAAGACACATCAGAGATAAACAGGAACTGGTGATACCCTTTATGCTGAAGATAGGAAAAATAAAAATTGCTATGAATCATAGTTCTGTCTACAAGCTGTATTTCTTGCCTAAAAAAAACCAGATCTCAAGAAAAGCCCAACTCTGTCCGCTCACATTACTGTCTGAAAAATAAAACTGCCTTCCACGCTTGTTTGTTGTTAGAGACCTTTTTTTTTTACTCTTCGATTGCAAAATCTTTGCTTAAACATTTTGTGGGTGAAAAATACCACAAAGATAAAAACCTTTCCCTTTTTTCAACAAGAATCAGGTTGAGTTGCATTTTTCCTTACATGGTATTGAAATTTCTACAATAGTCCTTTTTCCTTGTTTTAAAAAACAAACCACGTTTTTTCACTATACTTACGACCAACAGTGTGCCCTTAGCTTACTATTTGCCTCAATTTTATCAATTACTATCCTAATTCCACCAAAGCTAATTATACAAATCAATTATTTATTTGCGGCTTACAGAATATATCCAATTAGACAGAGATTCACTTTTGCTTGATTTCACCTGTTTCTTTTCTTAATTCACTTTTTCTTCACTTCATCTTTTGCAATTAATTTTATCCTTTATCACTTTCCTTTTGCTTGATTTCACCATTTGTGAAATGATTTTATTTGGTGTTTATCTCGGATGCAAGTTCTGTTTCGTTCAGTGATACCGTGAAAGCCAAATCAATGTCTTTCAGTGTCCTTTCCAATTTTAAAAGGGCCTTGGATACATCTAAACACAATTTGGATTTGAATTTTTTTATATAAAGATTTTAAAATTCATCAAAGGTTTGAAATTCAAAGTCTCTATATAAATAATTTCAAATTTTGCTTTTATTATGAGGTATCAAAGTCTCTTTGAAAATGAGAAACGGTACTTAAAGAAAGTAATATAGCTATTGTGAGAAAGCGCAGGATAAGGTTTTCAAAACGTGACTCTGTATGAAAGTATACATCTTGTATTCTCCGCAGTAAGAGGCATCCTGTAAACCACTGTTAATAATTTAAATTTTCATTTCGATAAATCTCCCTTTAGGGCACATATGCTATTATTAGAGAGGCCTCTATTACTTGGCCTTGGTATTACAATGAAAAATAAAGTTTCTTGTGTTGCACCAAAAGTAAATAAGGTGTACCTTCAATATGAAAAAACAGTGCTAAGTAAAACTAGAAATAATTTATTTTTCATTTATTTGCATTTTTAATAAACCTTTAAACAAGATAGCTAAGTGCTACCAACATAATTCTATAATGTTGGTCCTTTAACGATATATGGTAGAAGGTAAAGTTAACTCAAAATGTCTTATATTTATCAAAAAATAACTCTGTGGATTGTATATAACTAGTATTTTATGATGTCCTGTATTATCAACAGACAAAATTTAACAAAAAGTAAGAAGTAAATACCGAACTGGTTGCAACTCACTGCCTATAGCTGTCATAACCCCGTGCTCTACAGGTAACTGTGTACCTATTTTATCCTTCATCATCCAATATCTCATTTTGTTGTTATCGATATTTCTCAATTCATTCTCTTTCTTTATTCAAAGCATTTTGAAGAAACTTAAAAAGGTTTTTCAAAAGACAGTCTGTTGGATCCATTCACAGAATATGCCAATACCAAATACTGCAGATCAACGTATACCTCCTTTATCCTATACAATCACTAAATATCTTTTATAAAATCTTCATATTTGTAGAAAAGTGAAAAATATATGTTCATCGAACTGGTAATGTATCAGTGTCTAAGGCTGTGATGTCCACTTGCTCCATCATCTCAGCTCTCACCCCCTTCACCAGATCATTTTTGAAACCCTTTCATTCACTTTTACTCTTGAATTGGTGTTTTGCATGAAATCGATAAGAACAAGTTTTTTGCCTATGTTAGACATATGCTATTTTATTTTATCTTACGAATACATGTCCTAAGTATCCAACATCACAGTGGCACTTAAAATAGAACACAACTAAATCTTAATTTTTGAGGAGAAAAACGTTCTTTAGATGAAAAAAACCAACATTGTTGCTAATAACCCTATGTCATTTAGTATATATCATGGTCATTACATACTGAAAATTTAAGAAATCAGATCTATTCTGGTTGGTTTAACGTTTATAGAGAGCTTTCTTGTCGCACGTTTAATAATTATCCTTGGGTTATCAGCAGTGATAATTTCATATTTTAGCAACTTTTCACATACATAAGACACACTCGAATCAGATTTGCAAGTTACAGCTGGATAAGCAAACCGGAACCTGCCAGCGATTTGTTATTTTGATCTTCTCAGCATGGATCAACATGCTTTAGTCGTCCTTCTCGTATGTACATTAATCAATTGTCTCATAATAAAGAATAACTTCCTGAAGATCTCCCATGTGTAATGAATGATCGCTATTACTGGAGAAAAAGAGTCAAACTCATACATGTTACCATGACCTGATCATGATAATAATGTTGTTGTTAACACAAATAAATAAATATATATATATATATATATATATATATATATATATATATATATATATATATATATAACGCTCCCTTACGAAAGTTTGGTTGAGCACTCTGAGATGGAAACCTGTTGTTAGCGTAATGCAATGCTCACTGCGCATGCGTAGTTTGAGCACTCTGGCAGGATCCCACAATAACTCTTTAAGCTGTGTGTTCTCCGGCAACATGGCCAGAGAGTTATTTCTCAGATACTCTGTGCTGCACTGATGAGCCCACAAAGGGAGAAACAGTCTGCAGATTGAGTATATATATATATATATATATATACACATATATATACTCAATCTGCAGACAGTACTATATATATATATATATGTAGCTTGAGTATATATATATATTTGACACAGGAAATGACTAAAGAAAGTATGCCAACATTTACTTGAGTAAATCAAATATTTATTTATTATTTCAAATTTTCGTCTGTCTACAACAGACTTTATCAAGAATTTCTTGATAAAGTCTGTTGTAGACAGACGAAAATTTGAAATAATAAATAAATATTTGATTTACTCAAGTAAATGTTGGCATACTTTCTTTAGTCATTTCCTGTGTCAAATAT
>RDPX01000246.1:40965-52503 GCA_003991215.1 Morbakka virulenta
ATATATATATATATATATGTATATATATATATATATATATAAAGCTTTCGATTCGGTTATCCGTATTAAAGTGCTCAATACATAAATGCAGAGCGTAATATAATATAATATATATATTACTCTCATTACATAACAAGAATTTTAGAATGCTACGAACACAATACATAGATATTAGCTTTTATTTGTAATCTTTGACTTACCGTTGGCAAGGGTAGGAAACCTAACTAAAAGTAAGTCACAACTGTTCCACTAGTTCGTTTTGGTACATTGCTTGAAATTATATTGATAGTTAAGTATATATATATATACATAACCATATACAATGTCTATGTTGAATCTTCATGGTTTATAACTAGCTATGTATGTATACATATCAATTTCGTTTAAGATTGGTTTTAGTTCATACAGTTATTGCTTTGTTTTAACTACCAGATGACAACAATGTCACTCTTTAGAAGAAGTGACCACAAATAAGAAGTCAATTACCAATTAGCCAAATTAGAATTCATTAGTCGATTACAAAATATAGTTGCTTTTATTTCTAATTGCATTATTGTGAACAAATATCCACGGTCAAAGGCAAGCCAGTGATTACAACCTCCAGCATCTGATACGTATGAAATGTATAATTCTTAGATATAATATCAACAAAAATTTATATCTATGATTATTTTATCCTTGTATTGACAAGGTGTTCTCAATGCCAAAGTAGACAATTGTGTATTAGACGACTTGGAGTAAAGGCCGGGAATATTGCTATTATTAAGTACAACTCAGAATTGATTCTATTTCTGGTATTTATAACTGTTTGTTTCTTTTTAAATTCAGAACGTTTTGATAATGATAGGATGAAAAATTGGAAGGTAAACCAACAAAGTTTCCAAAAAAATTCAAAAAAAAATACACATAATAAAATAGCAATTAAATGGGCATCAATTAGTTCGTATATATTGATAAAATATTTAAGATTAAATTCACTTTAATGTCTAACCTTCCAAAATTAATTTTATCATTTGTTTGTATCATATCATATAATATAATATAATATAATACAATATAATATAATATAATATAATATAATATAATATAATATAATATAATATAATATAATATAATATAATATAATATAATATAATATAATATAATATAATATAATATAATATAATATAATATAATATAATATAAAAAAAAATAAAATAATATAATATAATATAAAATAATATAATATAATATAATATAATATAATATAATATAATATAATATAATATAATATAATATAATATAATATAATATAATATAATATAATATAATATAATATAATATAATATAATATAATATAATATAATATAATATAATATAATATAATATAATATAATATAATATGTTATTATATGTAAAAACGTAAAGAACTGCAAATGGTAACAAATGAGTGTTACTACATTTGTTTCATAATTAAAAGTTGAATTTTAATTTAAGCCTCCGAGATTAATTTGACCCCACCCAACAGATCTTAAGGTCATTTACTCTTATTTAGTAAGCTCTTGGCATTATAGTTTTAGCCAGATTATTGCAAAACCGATTTACTTATATTCATATAATATTATCAAAGTTTTTGCTAAAAATAACAACAATAGCCTTAATTAATACTCAATGGACTGTCCTAATACTAATGAAGTTGACATAGTATTTTATGTCTCATATAGTATGCTTTGTACAAACAAGATAGTTACTCACATAAATAGAAAAATAGTACATTGTTGTCGATTTTAAACATTATTTTTAACTAAATACAGATAAATAATGAACTACAGATATTTATTAGTAGCCTTTTTCATAGGTTGTGCTAGTTATTGTAAAGAACGTTTTCCAAATAATATAATTCAATGCTGACAAATTTGCCTCCAATGTAGTACTTTCTAAATTCTTTTTTGTTTCAATCTGATTTCAAAGTGACAGATTTTCACAATGTTTCAAAACGCATTTTCATTTACCGTAAGATTTCTCTTTAATGTTTTTTTTGTGTCAGACTAAGTAGGTCTTCAATGTTATCGAGTTAGAACGTTTAGGATCGATTACATCCACTGAAGAATGAAGATATTATGGCTTTAAAATGAATAGTTGTGTTGACTGCCACAAAAAAGGCCCAGTTAATAAATAAGACTTTGTCACTTAATTCTACTAATTACTCTTTTTATGTCTGTAATAGCTTGTCTATCTTCGCTAACACACCGCAAATCCAAATATCAAGACGTCAGCCTAATTTTGCTTACCGCAAAGGTAATCCCATTCTACGACACTGCCTGTAATAAAGCTGATCTTAAACAACGTTTACAATTATTGAACTTATTTCCAATGCAGCTTAGCAAAAATTGAATGGCAAACAAAGGTTTACTGGTAAATTTAGGAGAATAGTATTAACGATTTTTTACTAAAATATCAGCCATAAGGAGAGCTGTGCAGACTGCTTTAGCTTTTTATTCAAGTATGATCGCTAGGATATTTTTTCTTGATGCTGTCAAGCGGATTTCGTACGGATTTTATTTTGATTAGAGGTACGTCTGTTTTCCTTAAGATGTTTTAGAAAGACGTGTGCTTGTTTGTTTATATTTCTTTTTTTTTTTTTCATTTTCTTTCTTTTCTCATTTGTATCTTTTTCAATGTGAAAGAAATTGTTTAAAAACAGTTACCATGTTTGAAATGAAAAGGGACAGAAAGTAGTTTTGTGATTAAGTATTTTTGCAGGATGCATTTATTTTTAAAGTCTGTGAATTAAAACAAAGCTCACTTATCGTGAGCTATAACAATTTATTCAGAAATATATATTCTGTTATTTTGAAGGTCTTGACTCTAACTTGCTGCCTGATTACTGAGAAATAGCATCAAATTCTGAGCAGTAGATAACACATATTTTTATTTGAAAGTACCTACTATGAGATCTGCCACTCTTACATTGATTACTTCCTGCCAGTAAAAATACACTCTAATTAAAATATCGTAAAGAATCGACAAAACAAAAGACAAGTTAAAATGGTATCAAGTAGATTTATTCATTGCTATGACATTTTCGGTTCAACTCATTTTAATGGCTACATTTGGAAATGAACTCTCCATTTTGTTCAGGAAAGTAGTTTTCTTAGCATTAATATTAGCTAACAAATACTTCATTGTTTTCATGCGAGTTTAAGCCAGAAAAATGATAGAGAAGTCATCTCATGTTAAGTTTGCTTCAAAGGCATTTTCATATTTTCATTGCCATGTAACAACTCTTGCTAGTAGTATGAAAATACAGGATGATTGAGATTGGGAGTTTATATATATATATATATATATATATATATATATATATATATACTAGCAAAAATGTGCAATTTAGTTGGCTAAAAAGGCCCTATCAAGATAATTATAAGGTATTGCTCGATTAGAAATGTGATGCTAGACCACTTCAGTTCAAAGAGCTGCAACTACCTTGACACTTGAGGTGTGGTATAGAAATTGTAGGTAATTTAAACTTTGGTACTCTTACGAAAGATAATGTAAGAACTTCAAATAAAAATGCTATGGCAATATATTGGCAAAAAAACAATAAAACAAAAAAGTAAGTCCTCCCCGGCGGGGATACTCACCACTGTACTACCCAGGGCTTATACAGAGGAGACTCATTCGAGGAGATTACTTTATAGTACATAGACTTTCTTAATTTCAAAAAAAGCTTTAATATTGTTTTATTTTTGTTTTGGAATTTATTTATTAAAAATAATCTTGAAATTTTTATATTTGTGTGTGGATGCTTTCTTTACCTTGAAAATGAGATTGGCCGCCTCTGAAGCCCCAGAATATAACCTCCGAGGTAAGCCTTTTATATCTCAGATCCTCCTCCGGATAAAAGATAGACTCACACTCCAAAATTTAGCTTCCTAGCTTCTGTAGATTTCTCATAAATTTACTTCAAACAAACAAACAAACAAACAAACAAACATATATATATATATATACACATATATATATATATATATATATATATGTGTATATATATATATATATATATATATATATATATACTCAATCTGCAGACAGTACTGTTTCGCCCTTTGTGGGCTCATCGGTGGAGCACAGAGCTTCTGAGATATAACTCTCTGGCCATGTTGCCGGAGCAAACACAGCTTAAAGAGTTATTGTGGGATCCTGTCAGAGTGCTCAAACCACGCATGCGCATTGAGCATTGCATTACGCTAACAACAGTGCAGAATTTAGAAAATAAACAAAATGAAAAAAACTGAAAGCTTGTGCCATTGGCTAAGCCTGCACTATTTCTCAATGTCAATAAGACGTATGGAATTGTAAAAAATACTTAGAATGATGACTTTATGTTAAAAAGAAAAATCAGGACAACTCTTTGTCATCAAAGTCTGTATTGTAGTCCTGTGGTTGACACTACAGACTTATCGAGCCCCAATACAATACAGAGGCTACACTTGATGCTTCGAGATCATGACAATTCTTTATTAGACTTCAAATTTAGAGCTAACTTTGTTTTAGATTATGAAACATGCAATTAATTATCAATAAAGTGGAAAGTGGCATTCAAATTGTTCCACTGCTGAAAAGAAAGCTGTTATTTTGATTAGTTGTTGGGGTTGGATGAAACTAAATCCACCCCTTGGTATTAAATGTTAAGTATTTGGAAATACCCTGTTGCCACTTTAAAGTGCTTTGGAAAATTATAGTAATACTCATTCGCTCCTATGGTAAATTAGTATTTTCGTGACTCCTATTAATCTAAATGTTTGGAACAGATAAGTCCTCTTTTATGGCTATCTTGGTAATATAATGATACATAGTCAGATAGAAAGTATACACAATGCCTGCACAATCTGAAAGTAAAGTTAAAAAAATAAGATGGGAAATATCACATCAAATATTTAATTATACTTCTTGAAAGAAGGACAAAGCTTTTGCAGTGGCGTAGACAGCTGTAAAAGATTGGTCATGTTCTGAGCTAGTGACGTAGAAAGTGGGAGGACTTGCCCCC
Source organism: Morbakka virulenta (assembly GCA_003991215.1). NCBI lineage: Eukaryota > Metazoa > Cnidaria > Cubozoa > Carybdeida > Carukiidae > Morbakka > Morbakka virulenta. Next base: position 45,995 of record RDPX01000246.1, read on the forward strand.
GGAAAAATATTTTGGGGCCAGGCCATTCAGAACCTCGGAAAACGCTCATTTTTGGAAGACCATCCTAAAATGAGGACTGCTTGAGGAGGAAATTATGATAAGCAAAAGGCGTAATTTACTATAACTACTCTATGGAATCTGGAATTTCTTAGATTTTTGGAAACTGGGAGGGAAACCCTAATCCAATGTGCTGTATAGTAGTTATTTAAGGTACCGCTAGGGAGGAGACATCTGGCTATCACGATGTTTCGGGTTTCATAAAGGTATGAAAGTGTAAGAAAACCATATGTCAAACTCTCAATATACTTGAAATTTACAATAAATTATCGACCCTTTCCGAAGTGTCAAATGTCTTCAAAACTTTTTATGCTCCCATATGGGAGTTCGTTTTCTCGTGCTTCTTGCATTCGCACAAGATATGGTGCATCTTGCAACAGCCAGTTATCGTCAACGATAGTCAATGGCTTTGACTCAAAAATATGAAAAAGCCACACCTTCTTATTTTATTTCTCGAAGTACGTCAGTAATCTTAAACAACTGATTACTGATAATTTTGACATCTGTAAAAGTACACTTATTTAAACTTTTTTCGGTTTTTACTTTTTTTCAATTTTCAAATAATTTCCAATTTAATTTTTTGCAGAAAGATAAGAAAAGAAATTTCAAGTTCTACGAAAAAGGCGATGAAAATGACAGTGACCAGCAGGTACGTAATTGGTTAGTTATTTGTTTACACCGTGTATCCATCATTGTTATTTATTTATCGGTTTTCTTTCCTATTTTTCAGTATAGGTATTGCAAAAGAGATTAAGTAGGCTCAGGAGGGAAACTTCTTTATTTACATGACGGGAGTGTTCATGTCAGTCTCATTCATCACTGTTCAAAATATGTTCACCATATTTTTCAAATTTTATGGTTATCCATAATAAAAACCATATCTCCTTTGTCAGATTTTGCTCGTTCCTTTGCCTTTGCTATCCTAAAAATATTTCTTTGACCATACCGGCTATCCAGATGTTCGTACCAGTTCCTGTAATGCTCTTCTTTTGCTCCTGCTACTGCTGTCTTTGCCAATCTCGTGCAATGCTTACATCTCTCGACAGCTACGACACTTCTATCTTTCTTCAGGTTCTTAAAGGCTGTTCGGTTTTCCCTCACTGCCTTTTGAAAGTGTAGAGTCCACCACCATGTCTCCTTGTCCCTTAGTTGTGCTCTCTTTGTTTCTCCACAAACTTTCATTGCTACCTCTGTGATACTAGCCTTGAGATTTACCAATTTTCCCTCTGGTCTTTCACCAACCTTTGCTTTAGATTCCAATCGTTAATGCGCTTTTCGCTTTTCCGCTGCGTTTTCTTTTGCCTTTTTACTTTCAGATATACCTCAACCAGCCTGAGTGGTCTGACCACTGCGGTAGATTACCATATGCTTCTCCTTCTTCACGAACCATGTGTGGATGATCATGAGCTCGAGTGATTGTGCCATGCCACGTATTTTTGTGCCTTCCGGGTTCCTGACTCCATAACCTGCTCCACCATGTTGGTTCTGAAAGAAACCTCTGCTTTTCTCAACATGCCTATTAAAGCCTGTACCATCTACAAGCTTTTCTTCTTTCTCCACGCCCTGGCCAAGGCTTTCCAATTGCTCAAAAAACTTTTCTTTTTCTTCCTCCGAACACCCTACTAGTGGAGCATATCCACTTATCACATTTATGAAGCCAGTATCACTAGCTATCTGAATTAACATAAATCTTCCATTCACTCTCTTGATACTGGTGACATTGTCCTTTAGACCATTACTGACAATCACTGTCACCCCGCTTCTCCTGGTATCTGTTCCAGGATAGAGCAGTTTGAATCTCTCACCTATCTCTTTCATTCTGCTTCCCTTTCATCTCCTTTCCTGCATACATTAAATATCTATTTCCCTTCCTTTCATGACATCCGCAATCTTCCTTGATTTACCTGTCATTTATCCAACATTCAACGCTCCTACTTTAATCCCTGAGTTTTTCCCTTGCTGCTTTAGGCGCAGTCTGGGTATGTTCTGCAGTAACCCTCGCTGATTTGTCATAACATGCGGGGTCCAATGTTGCACGTCGCTTAAGGAGGACAACCTAGCCATATACGAGGATGAAATACTGAGATTCATTTTCATTTAATGCCCAATTTTTACATTTGGCTTGCAACGCCTGACAGCAACACCTGTATAGGGAGTGTGTGTCCTCCACTATTTAATCCATAGCTGGAGAGCATTTTAAGTTAGAGTTTCTTTCTCCCAGACGGCTTGCCTTCCCAAGCTAACAAGCTTTGCCTGGCCGTACTTGCTCAACGCTGGTAGGTGACCTCAGAAGACGTTCCAAGGGCCAAAGTACACATCACCCCTCGGGCAGTATGCCCAATAAAAAGAACTTCGTAACCCTGTGAGGGGTGGCTGACTGGGTGGTACACCAAGTGAAAGGATGTACCGGGGACTACGCAGGGCAGGGTTGTCCAAAACTTTGAGGCTCTTTGTGGCCTACTGGTTGTGATTTTTGTCACCAAATAAGGCAGTAACAAATATCCATTATGAATTTATTGCTGCAGTACCAGACTACTAATGCTAGAACTAAGATATCTTTCTATTTTTTCCCTGTTATCAGGCTGGGGATGGGAAACGTTAAAGTCATGTGATGTTGTCATGCACCAACAACCATCTGCGTTATGTGGTTTTTCACACTGGGTGTGGGGCATCACTTGCCAGATGTTTCCATTTTTTTTGATTATCTAACTTTACTCACTTTTCTGACCAGAGTACATGAGCCTGTTGTCAGCTATCTTGGCTTGTTGCTAGGTTCTGAATATATATATTGGGGAATTTATTCAGTCAATTTTTTACACTTCTTAGTGTAGTCATGACAAGTTTCACACTTTTTGATACAAACTCATAAAAATTATTAGTTTATTACTTTTTTGTTTTAATTGCTCTCAATAATGGTTGTCAATTTTAATTGACACCAGCGCTTGGGAGGTGCTGGTAATATTTATATACAATTTTTAATGTACTATTGGCTTTTAAGAAACTCTTAAATTCATTGGACAGTGAAAGCACTAAAAATAGAAGTTTTATCGTGTCATGATTTTAACCTTATATCTACGTTTCGACAGCGACTGTGTATTTCATTGTTGTATTTTGACTTAAAATATATAATGCTTTTTTTCCTATGTTTTTGTCCATGTCAACAAAGTGACAGTGTTTGTCTCTTTGAAAGGGGAAAAAAAAGAGGAGAATGAAGAAAATGGCCAACATTTGAAATTTTGAACTTTTCAAATACAAAATTTTTAAATAGGAGGTTTTCTGCCAACCGGACTTTTTACACAGTTCACGAAAGCGAATCAATCCTTTTCGTGAATTGACTTTCTATATAGCAACAATTTATAAACAATAGATATTACACCAAGTGATAAGAGAAGAGAAATATGTCATTATTACTTTTATAAATAGACTTATAACGTAAGGAATGAATCTCAAATAGAAACCCTGAGCACTTTTCTCTCTGGATCAGTTCTATGAAGCGGTGTAAAATTGGTAGGCTTATTTAAATATTTTACGTCAATTGTTGAGACATTATTTTTAAACTACAAAATTATTTGATCTTTTTTTATTTAAAAATCTTATAATATCTTATTAATATTTACTTTTGGTGTAATATTTTGTTGTTTTCTACCAACGATGCCTTTGGAAAGGTATAATTTACATATACCTTTTGCTTTGGTATCACTGATGTAGCGGATAAACATTGCTATGTATGGCATTCGTCTTTATTTATCTGTAATCATATTTTGCAAGAAAACAAATATTTGGATTCAAATAACTTCCTAAGGTGCTATTCACGACCTCTCCCTCCATCTGTCACATATTTATTCCCATTAAAGTTTTCAATTATGATTTCTTTTGTAAGATAATCTGACTAAAGTAATCACACTCTTTTTGTATCTAATTACAGATTTGAGTAATATGCATGTTTTTATGAAAGGGATGATGTAACAGAGAAAATGTTGTCGACAGCTGTAGTGATAATACTTTTCTCTACATCTTATGAAATTAGTTGATAAGAACATTGTGTTACTTAGATAAAATAACATGACGCTGAAAAAACACAAGAAGTAATAAAAAAATAGCTTTGATCACCCCAGGTCAATCTAAAAGGTACAATGAACACTTGAATGGGGTTGAACTCAGTGACATGTTGAGAGAATTACATCGTTTAAGACAACTTACTATTTAATACTACAGGCATAACTGATTTTACTGTATTCGTATTTAAATCCTGACGACGACATGAAGCGAGTAGACGCATCGCCGACTGACGCCCAAGACAGGTCGAGATGGAAGAAGCTAGTGTCAGCCACAGCGACCCCTGATGGAAAAAGGTAGAAGAAACAGAAGAAGAAGAAGTATTTAAATCCTGACATTGGGTTATTACACGGGCATCATGTGCACCCAAAAAATATGTCCAGGGCCAGTTAACTTTCCAATTATTCTACACTCAAAACTATGTTGTCCCACTATGCGAAGTAGAGAGTGTGATTTTTCAAAAAGTGCTGATCTTTCGAATAATCTCTGACTTACTTAACTAAGTCATTTTCTACTTTTTATGGAAAAGTAAACTCGATATGGAGAAGCAAACAAGTCCTAGATATTTTAAGACTGGATATACAAAAACAGATTGTGTAAAATATTTATTATATATGTTGCATTTAAACCCTTAATTGTTTCGAAAATTACCATAATAAAAGCGAATAATTTATTTGAACTAGGTCTTCGTTTCTTTTTTTGAATGATAAAGTGTTTGATGTCCATTTTCTGTGTTAAATAAAAATGATGGAACTATTATGTTCATAATCTCACCTTGTTCTTTTTTATTAAATATATTCTTTTTATGTCATGTCTGAAATTTAATCAAATTTATTGGAGGAATAAAAAATAATTCTAGGGACGTTTACTGCATTCCAAAATAGAAATTTATTTAGTGGCACAAAAATTTGTCCATGAAATGATAAAGAGGATTCCACTGATATTTTTTTTCAACAGCATATGCTCTCTGCTACAGAAAACAAACCTCCATTAAGGAATAAAGACTCCAAAATGAAGACATTCATTAGAAGAAAACATGTGCTTTCTCCAGTAAGTCTTTTTTTCTTCTTTTTTAGCCCTAAAAATGAGGACGTTATTAAAGATTAAATTAATTCTGTAATCTTACATCATTGGAAAGCTATACTTGTTCATTTGTCATTACTATTTTTAACAGCTAAACTTGCAAATTAAGATTCTCGCTGAGCAATGAACAAGTTGGATTGTCGTATTCAATTATTAAATATTGCTTGTTACTACTACAGAATAATATGTCTAAACAAACTTTCAATTTCATTAACACTGCTGAGGACCAGAGCAACGCGAAGATTTGCAGACAACCATTTTTTGGTCAAGGAGATATTTCAATCGGAGGAGAATTTATTTTTTGGAACTAATACATTCATTTTGAAAAATATGTTTTTAGGTCTTTCTGGAATGTAAGGATACGTAGTTTTACTACAAAATATTATTAGAATTGTGACGTTTTTCTGGCTTTGTCTTTTGAGTAAAAAATCAAAAATACGTCTCTATGAGCATTTGATTTTTCATGCAATAAACATGGATGCATTAATTGTAATGTTCCTGCTCCTGGAAAAATGAGACGAGAGTCATGGTGAAGAGTATGGCACAGGATTTTAAATAATTGATTGCTTTTGTTGATTGTTTCGGATATTTTACGCTTACGTTTTGTAAGGTAGGTACGTGTCTCAGTGAAAAAAGTTGCATTATGATTTGATATACTGACTTTTACTCTTTTTAAATACTTATCACCAATAAAGGTCTTTTTGAAGGTTGTACTTTACAGATGACTGTTTAGAAAGAGGAAGAGAGTACTATTGTAACTATCATAGTTATTATGGATAAAATAAATATAATAATAATAATAGTTATTATTTTCAATGAATAAAGCTTTGGTACAAGCCATAATACATAACTACCAAATATTGCCAGTTAAAAGTACAAAACATGTTCTGATACATGAAACAACCATTCTCAAACCTAAGAGACAGCCTTACTCAGCGCAAGGGAAATTTCGAATCTGATTATGTAACAACAACAACAACAAAAATAAATAAATCTAAAACTAAATAAACAAAACTCTATTCATAACGTGCTTATTTATATCAATCAATATCTTGTATTAGTCCTGAAAACACCTTTCGAATTATTGTTTCGCTATCTATTAATATTGTTTTTTGCATTTCCGAAACTGTCCTAAGCAAAAGTTCTTCGTTTTCCAAAATGTTTTTAATGTCTTTCGTCACCTGTTTTATACCACCTCGAAGGGCACCAATTATCACAGGTACAACCTTAATATCGTAGTCAGGTCGTCTTTCTCTCATTTCAAACGCCAACTGTCTATACTTAGCCATCTTTTCCAGACGCGTGTTTACAAT
>RDPX01000246.1:61790-72330 GCA_003991215.1 Morbakka virulenta
TCAGTGAGATTCAGCGTGACTAAATGAGGGTTGATCAGTGAAATACAGCGTGACTAAATGAGGGTTAATCAGTGAGATTCAGCGTGACTAAATGAGGGTTGATCAGTGAGATTCAGCGTGACTAAATGAGGGTTGATCAGTGAGATTCAGCGTGACTAAATGAGGGTTGATCAGTGAGATTCAGCGTGACTAAATGAGGGTTGATCAGTATTTGCCATCAAGTTGTTGGTTACACAATGCAGAGCAATTTTAAAGCTGGTTGTTTTTTAAACAAAGGCTTCAGATTTGTTTTTCCTATTAACTTTATCTAGGATTTTTCTCGTTTGTCTGACAAAAAACAAGTTTCTATTGATGTCAGAAGCCGTCAATTACTAAAGAATTCGAGAGGTTTGTTTCTTGGTTTCTATGAAAGTAAATTATGTGTTTTCATGCAAACATGTTGAAAAAATATAGAAACTCTCTAGTGTCTTGGAGTAGTGAGGAAATCCTTTCGAGTTCTGACTTTCTTCAGAAAAGAAACAGATGTGGGTGGCCTCATGGTTCTCTGTCCTTCATAGTTTACGGACAACAAAATAGAAGTCATATAATCATATATTCATTTAATAGAAAAGAAATTTCCAAGTTGACGGCAGGTTTCCGATTTCAATTTTATTAAAGTCAATAAAAAGATGGTTTGTACTTGGAGTAGTTTTCTGAAAGAATCAAGCCAAACAATTATCAGTGTGGAGCTTATATCGCATACCATTGAGTTTAATATTCAAGAATACAAAAGCTTTGATATGTAACAAACTAATAAAGGATTTATTTAAATAGATCTCTGTTTTTACACATTCTGAAACAGGGACAGAGAGGGGGAGAGAAGGATAGCAAAACACGGCGATAGAGTTATGAAATATATCTAATATATATATAATTTTTTTTATTCAATTATCGTGTATCATTTATAATGTTTGTCAACGTGTGTTACCTTTTGCTAATGAGAAATTCTTTATGGATCGTTAGCATCAACATATGCACAAAAATATATACTTTGCGAATTTCATTATATTTTCTCACGTATATATAACGAAGATGTCTACATATTTTTCTCTGTCACTATTTACTACATTTTTATTTCTTATTTATGTACAGCATTAAGAAATTTTTGTGTTTGTTGTTTTTTATTTATTCTTTCGTCTTTAACCCAATAACATTAGACAGTTAAAATAGTAATAATTTCTTGTTAGTATCAACAACAATTAATTTAGAGGAAATATTAAAAATCAACTGCAAAAGATATCAACAACTTCAATCCAGCTTGAGATGATCTTACTATAAATAGGAGATAAAACAGAGAAACATTCTTCAAGGAAAATTATTAAAATTAATGAATACTGCAACAAGCCAAATACCTTTTCAAGAACTGAAAGTTGTAAATGAAGAAAGTTGACAAAAAGGCATTTACATCTCCGAAATCAGAGATTTTTGTGACAGTTGACAAGATCGGATTTGCTTTGGTAATGTCACTTCACTGTGCTTATTACGTCAAAAAATCCATAAAATTTCAGGGCGAAAATGAAATTTTTCATATTTCAATTAAAGAAACACTTAAATTACAAACATTTTTGTGTCTGGTAATTTGGTCTAATTTCAATCAGATCAAAATTCAATAGCAAAAATGGTATATTGTGAAAATTTGAATTCGTCACAAAATCAGATGGTTTATGTTGGACCATGCAAAAGGGAAGAATGGTTAAATTATACAAAACAAAACTTATCATATCCAATCATAAAAAAACAAATAACATTTTTTGTGATCAAATTCATAAATCAACTTTATCTTAAATCACTATTCTTTAAAAAATTAACAAGTGACTACAATTATGCCCATTTCTTTATATTTAATGTCGTAGATAATTTTCCATACAACGTGTCCAATTAGCATGTTAGATTTCTCTTTTAAAAGTGAAGGGTGGGAGAGAAATAACGGGAAAGTTATACACAGCGCTATTGCACAATGTCATAATAATCTTCATTGACCCTCATAATATCTCTCTAATAATTTGGCACAAATATTTGAGAACGGGTTTAAAATTTAGAAATTAATGTCCTGTAGTATATAATAAAATCAAGCATAGATAGACCTAGAGCTTACTGTAATCGAGTCAAGTCAACATCAGTAGAGTTGACAAACAGAAAGTTTACAAACAAAAAATATTTAACTTTTTCATAGTAATTTTAGTTATTTGTTGCTAATAATTTTGCTAGTACCATCTGGAACACATGGTTTATTTCATTCAGTATAAACATTACTTTTAAATATTACATATTATTTTATTCTATTATATCAGTGCTTTATTAAGAAGAAACATAGTGGTGACGGAAATCAAGTTGTCTGATGATGCCATAAAGGCGAAAGTACTCAAAAAATGTGTCGTTGGCTCTTACTTATTTACTTTATTAAGAAAACAAATGAATTAAAAATAGCGATTAGGCACCCTATTATACAAAATACATTTACTACACAGGATATTAAAATGCTTTTAAGCTAATTCAACTTTAATTTTATCTTCAAATAAGCCGGTTGAGCACCACATGACTTTTACAAAAACAGTTTATTTCAGTCTTACATTTATTCATAAAGCACTAGGTAGCTTTATGATTATGAAAAGAAACAAGATCTCATTTGGTTAGATACCAGCATTAACTTATTACTATTCAAGCATAACTCGTGACTTCAATGACAAAAAAAGCCCAACTATTTTCCATTTCCTTTGAACAAATAAAAAAGAACTCTTTTTCCCATCTAACGTACTCAGGACTTCAATCAAGACACTAAGCACTTCCTAATATCATTTACATTGTCACGGTACAGGACACCCTTTCCACAGGTGGATGCAAAGGAAAGCTATGGTTGGCATCAATATTCACCTCCTCATTCAAAAGGCATTTCAACTTTTTATGCAAGCAAACTAAAACAAGCTTCAACGATATAGGAACTTTAACATGCCATGACTTGTAAGCTTATTCTGAAGTACTGAAGATGTACACTTCTGGTTACAAGAAATGACTGGTTTACTTGTTTTATACTTCCATAATGGTGAAACCAATAGTGACTAGGATTTACTTGCTTTGGAATGTGGCGCCTTTCTGGCACTCTTTATTACACTTCTTTCTCTCGTGCTTGAAACCATATTTCTAATGTAAAAGGTATCTGTTAATATGCTTCCTTAGGTGTAGGAAATCAATTAGGGCTTATATTGTTCTTGTTCCTTTCTTGGTTCACCTGTCTATCGTCTACAGAAACGCGGAAACTTTGTTTCAATGTTAAAAAAACCCCACTGTATCTGCCACTGCAAAGAGATGTGATAAAAAAATAAATTAGATATCAATGTATTACCAGTACATTTTTTTATCTGCTTGTGTGTTGTGGTATGATATTATTTTATCATATATTTGATGTTTTGGTAAAGTTATGAAGCTTATTTCTCTCATCATTGAACAATTTTACTGATGACAAGTAAATATAGCATAGCCTGTCCAACTGTATTATCTACGTTAGCTTATATGCGCATGGTAGGATCTAAATATACCTATATCTTTGAATGGATTTTAAGAACTATTTAATTTGTATATCACTCTAAAATATCTACTTTTATATATACCAAATCAAAACAACTTCTCGCAGCTTTATTATGTAACATATATTCCTTTGCCATTTCTATAGGTTACACTATGTCCCACCCTATTAAACAATGAAAAATTATAATTGCCAAAACTGGTAAGATTTGTTGTCTCTACAGATTCCAGCATCTATCCGTTGATGTTTATGCAGACTTTTTATGGTCACCGTCTTTAAAACTGGTCTCCAAGTATTCCTTATTTTATCTTTTTAAAAGAGATATAGGATACATTGAGAATGAAGCTGTCATGAATCTATATACTTTAGTCAAGTATATGCTTTGGAACTCAAACTGTTTCTTGTTATTTACTTAACCTAGGTAAAAGTGAATAAAACGGTAAGCAAAGTTTATTCTGGATTCAAATATCTTTTTTCAATTTTTAATGAAACACATTTTTTGCTTCAAACAAGAAAATTATTGATCTCTTCACTTCTCTTCTGTACTGTCATTTTGTATTCGGATTTCTTTTCTCCCTCTCTCTCTCTCTCTCTCTCTCTCTATATATATATATATATATATTATATATATCATATTCTCACTCTCAATTTTGCAGGACAAAGACCCTTTGATGCCAATCTATTTTTGTAAACAAAACTATTAAAAGTTGAAACGAAATCAATAAAACGAAATAGTTTTTTTAATTAAACAAAAAAATGACATAAATTGTCCTACAGTTATCTACTTCTTCCCTCATTCTTAAAAATAAAATGCAGCAGATTTTCATTTAAAAAGAAATGTTATTCAGCGGAAGAGCATCTAATACCAAAAACAGCCCAATAACCACAGCAACCATTATAGTTATTTTTAATGCATTGATAATTATTACGTATAGTTTTCAAAGTGTTCATGGTTGTCGTTATACAGCCCAAGATAACTGAAACGTCAATTTTATCAGGGTTCACATTAAAAACGAGCATTAATTTTTAAAAATGAACATTTTTGAACATTCAGGTTGATTTTTAACTAAAGCGCAGTATTTAGAAGTAAGTTAATTAATCTATAGATGTATGAGCATTATCATGTCATGAGTCGTAAGCTTTTTCTGAGCTACTTTTCGAGAGATACTTCTCCCATAGTCAGGCTCTCTCGATGGGAGAAGTATCTCTCGAAATGTAGCTCGGAAAAAGCATACGCCTCATGACAAGATAAAGCTCTTACACCTATGGCTCTCTCTGAGTCCATAAAGTTTGCCATTTTCAAGATTATTAGAGAAATATATGGAGATGATATTCTTCAGTAAAGTAGTCTGATGATAGGAGAAGTATCTCTCGAAACGTAGCTCAGAAAAAGCATACGACTCATGACATGATAAAGCTCTTACATCTATGGCTTCCTCTAAGTCGATAATTTTCAAGATTATTTAATCTAGTTAATGATTTTTCTAAAATGAAAAGTGAGAAAAACTTCTGTATTTTTAATAACTTTTGTTGTACAGTTTTAGAGCTTGAAGTCAATAATAGATGCAATTTTTGTCCAAAACTGCTTATGGCTCTACAAATTCAGCATAAATAAATATCTGTTAATATTAGTTGTTTCAAATCACTTATATTATCCTCACTTTGAGACTATTTACAGTAACCAACAGCTGACTTGTGCTCTTCACAAGATTCACTGATTCAAGGAGCGGAAAAGAGAGTCGATAAAGGATCACAGTACTGACGAAAAAATATCATTTTCTCAACTTATTGGAGCATGAGAGATAAGAAAACTAAAATTATTGCTTTGTCACTGCTTGTTCTCCAATATCCGAAGTTTGATTATAGTACCAGGTACTAGGAGAAGACTCCTTGAAAATAAAATAATAGGAGGTTTTGCTCACTAAGTTTGTTACTCTGGCTGAAAAGTGACGATAATAAATGACTTGAATAACACAGTAGCAAAAAAGAAAGAAGGATAGCACAGTTAATTGTTGCTTTTAATGAGAAGAAACGTCTTTGAGTCGGTATCATCCTTTCAAATGTTAAGGATCAAGTTAGCATCTGCAGAATATTCGTGATGACCATAAGATGGTGGACAGAATATCAATACTGCTTGCCCCTATTAGATGTTGTGAGAAGTGCTTCAACCCCTCGTATCAACTACACATCTTGAATACAACTTTACTTGACCACAACCGACACAAAAACGGTCACCCTTCCAGTAGGAGTTTTAGTAACTAACAGAACTTCACTTGTATCAAGATCACCAGGATTCAAAACCGCTTTGTTAAACATCGCTATTGATTTCCATCAGATGTGATAACATTTTGATAAGCAACTTTAATCTTTTAAATGAAGTACTGTAGCCCAAGTACTTATTTTTAAAACCGGAAAAAAATTTCCCGTAGAAAATCTTCAGAATCTTGAACAACCTTAGAAAAGGCCTTTTATTGTCAAAATCAAGAGTATTGTTATTGATAAACGTGTTTTTATTATATAGTAAACCAGGAACTAGGTGGATGAAGAAATCCTTTTGTAGAATGATCACCAAATAAAACTAAAGTTAAAGCTAGAATTCATACAATTAATAATAGATTTTGATAGACTCTATTTCAGCAATCATTTTTTATGACAAGTATATATTTTCTTTCAGCAGTTCTTTTTTGTTGTGAAATATTTAACACGTTAAATTGAGTTACAAAATAAGGTGTTCAAAGTATTCTGAAGATCTTTTTTCATTTTTTTACCTTGGGAAAGACTAAAAGCTACTTTAATATAGAAGATTACTTTGCGTATTAAATACTTTTCATTTAAATTTGGTTTCTTTATTTATTGGTTCCTTCTATCTCAATTCTATTTTTTAAAATATGTACATGTTGGTAGTATACCATTTATAACAGAGAAACAAATTGTGCATAGCACTTTTAGAAAACTCAATGAGGCTCCATTGACCTCTCTCAGGATACGCTGTTGATTTTACCACTCGGCAAAGTTGAAATGCCTTGCTCACAATCCTCCCGTCATGCGGAAATGTTAGCTCTTTGTAACCCACACCATTGATTCAGCATTGATTTTTGTCTTGTTGTCATTTCCCCACTGGGTTCAAACGATGTCCTTCAGAGGGTCATGGTTATAGTAATGAGCAATGTCTAAAAACGGATGTCTTTTCTGACATCAACCAATGGCTATCTCTTTTGTAGTTTTAGAGTTTTTCGCCTTCTCGGGAAATCGAACTCGTAACCGATTGATTACAGTGTAGCTGCATTAACCATTAAATTCTGGATCCTCAGCAATGATTCATTATGTTAATTATGCATAATTTAGGTATTTTGATGAAATCGGTTCTTTTTTATCTTCAAGCTATTTCATAACTAATTTCTTTGCTCATCAACAACACATTTTTTTCTTATAAAAATATAAACTTTTTCAACAGTGGGAAGCAATTTGTAATGATCTACCTTTTAAAGCGAAAAAAATAATAAATTCATGACTGTTTTTTCCTGATAAAAAGCCATCTCATCATATAAGAAGATATAATTAATAATAATTAGCTCACTTTAATAAGATCGTTTAAAGACTGCAATAAAACAAAGTTACTCTTAAAACAAAAACTTTATTTTTCTTATTTCTTTTCTTGATATACACAGCTAAACATTATTAACTTAAAATCGTCTATACCATTATTAACTCCAAATATTCACTTTGTTAATTTGTCACATATTATCAATATCAATAGACGGGCTACTACTTTGCTCTTCTTCAGATCTTTTTCGTGTTGTTGACAATTGGACACCCCAAGGGGATTCATTGATTTTTATGATAAGCTATGATTAATTGCATTTTGGGGGCCTGAAATTTTCTCACATATAATATATTTGGGGTTTAATAATGTAAGCACTGAAAAAATGGAGTTTCACAGGTGAAGGAAGTTAACGTATTTCGGGTTTGAGCTCCTGAGGGTTAAAACAACAATTTCGGGTCTGTTGAGAGACAAAAAGGACCAAAAATTACTGTCAGTAAAAAGCCAAAAAACTCTCTTTTTTGAGCTTTAAAATTAAATCAAGATATTTGGGGGTCTGAAAAAATGACCCTATATAATCATGTTGTCATAAAAGTCAATTAATTGGTTCAGGTTCGACTAGACCTCCGAAGTAACCTTAGAAAACAACATTGAAATAATCACTTGGCCAAATCTTTTCCAACCCAACTCATTGGTTTAAAATCAGAGAATTCTTATCATTGGAAATGGAAAATAAAATCTTGTTTAATGTCCATAGCTGAAGGAAGTGATTGCTTCTTCTCGTTCTTTAAACCCTAGACATGATAAAGTATCTTTTTCTAATGAGAAGAAAACATTTGCTTTACTGGAAAGATCATTAAACAACTCTATAATAAGGTCATGTCGTCAAGAATACCTATGCTTTAACAATGTTGCAATCAGATTCCTGTTACTACTGTGCACCAAAGAGATTATAGAGTTAGTAAATATGATATAACGAACATTAACCGTTTGAACAAAGTGTATAATATCTATTAATAAGATGCAGATTGATATTGCGGTTATATCAGCTAGTTAGATGATTTCTTTATTTGTGAAATGCAAGAGACAGAAGTTGGTTTTAAAATAGTACATTTAACTAAGACGTTCACTTTCTTTAAATATATTCGTCTTTTAGTCTTGTTTTTGAATAAAATATATTTTGAATGTTACAGAATTTTGGGAAAATTCTGGGGTTTTTTCCAGCAGGTCTTAGAATTTGATTTCATGTAAAAACTTACACCTCAGGGGTAATTTCCACAGGAATACTTTTTCTAGAGAAGGGAAATATCGAATCATCCAGTTGACAATTTTTTTGTAGTTTGTATTGTAATATATTATCTGACTTTCCTTGGATTTATTAAGTTCAAGTTCTCTTAAAATTATTTTTAAGGTAATATTGATACAAATTTGACAGTACGTGTTTTCTTGATAATGTTCAGTACAGTGGAATAAGTCCTTTTTAATCTGACATTAAAATTACAAAATAGTCAACTTACATCTTGCTGGGGACTAGAAAGGGAATCCCTTCAAAAATGTTCGGAGAGTGCAAAAGAAGTCCTAAACCTGGATGTTTTTGAGTTAGAAATGAAAACTGTGCAGCCGAGTGGCTTTTCAATAGGATAGAAGGGATGTCGTTATTAAGTAAAACACGCACTAAATGGTTTTATTTACATGATATAGATCTATTAGTGATAATATCAGAGTATTTTTCAAGTGTTTTGTTGAGTGCAATAAAATAAATAAAACAGAACTAACCACAATATGTTGGAGCATGCTGGCACCTCTTGGGGTGCGTCACAACAAGTACTTAGAATATCCGCAGTAGCACTTGTAATACTGTTGGAGAGTACCGTGCCCCAGTATGGTCAAGAACTCCTCATGCAAAAAAGATAGACATAAAACTAAGAGCATCCATGAAGATAATGACAGGATGTCCAAAGTCAACATCAATACAGTGGCTCCCAACAGTAAGCCATATTGCACCAAGAAATCAGAAGGGAAAGAGCAAATCAAGAGTTCATGATAGAATTGAAGAACACAATAGACAACACCCCTTTCAAAGACATTGTTAGCAACGCCCTCAAAACAATGAGGTTAAAATCCAGAAGAGCTCTCTACCAATCAGAAATTGAGAACTACAACATGACAGAAGCATAGAGAGACTGGTGGTTTGCGAACACACCACCAGGGAAATTATTAAAGAACCTGCTGAAAGACTACCAGGCTTTCAGAATAACACTAGAAAACAATGGGTCTCCTCAAACCGACTGCTGACAGACCATGGCAGAATATCAGACAACATGTACAAATGTCGACTAAAAGACACTGCAGACTGTCCTCACTGCAGTGGAACCCAGGAGACTGCAAAACAATTCGTTCTCCAGTGCTCAACAACCAGACTGGAGGGAGGTTTTGATACCGTCCTCAATTGTGATGAGGAATTCGAAAACTGAAAAGACATAATGTGGATATGTAGCTATACGATACTTCTATTCCGGAGCATCCTTGCAAGTGCCAACAGAATTGTTATTTGCTTCTTTCAGAACTAAAGTGAAAATATTCTGCTACAGAACGTATAACAAGCAAAAGAGTAATGTATTATGTGTAGGACAGAACTAAATTTTATATAGAAAACAAATAAATATTTTGGAACAGTTACCGTTACGACAATTTTTCAAATCAACTTTAAAGGCAATGTGCAACTGTATGGAAAAAAATGTAATCAATACAGGTTTTAACCTAGGGAATTCTGTTATTGAATACTGTAATTTAATGAGTTTTTCTTCTTTTACTCTATTCAAATTTGAAATCACTCCTTGCTTTGTATATATACTCAGTGACATTGAAATGATATTTGTCTTAGAAAATGGGTCATAAAATTAAAACAAATTGCTAACATTCGTCTTGACTTACTTGTGTAAAGGAAAAAAACTGTTTTTTCTTATGACAGGTTTTATCACTGTACACTATCAAGTCCTGGGTATGACGTTAAACTGCACCCGGCAGCAGGACCCTAGTTCGGGAGTTCTGGGGTTTTGAGGAGAATGTCACTACCTCTTAACTGCTGTTGTGCTAAGTCACCCTTGGGCAAGGTGTAGCACCCAAATGCCTCCCTCACTGGGTTACGTTGTCCCAAGAGGCCACCGGCCTAGGAGTTTCGCTTTCGCTGCCTTGCGAATAGGTATTGGGTTACCAAAGGCTAGGTGCACTGCCGAGAACTGTGCTGCCGTCAGGCCTTGCCAGCCGGGTTAAAGAACAGGCAAATCACAAAAATGAATCTCGACACTGATTCTCCGAACATGGCTAGGGCGTACCCCGTAAGCGACGCACAGTGTCGGACCCCGGGCGCTGTGAATAGGGAGCAAGGGGTACCGCAAAGGCCCCGATTGCGGCTAAAGAAGCTAGGGAAGACGAAGCGA
>RDPX01000246.1:74527-128254 GCA_003991215.1 Morbakka virulenta
ACGAAAAGAAGAAAGACTATCAAGATCGGGCTTTCTTCAACATAACAGCCTCTAAAATTAGCCCTTTCTCGCTTATTTATGTTAGCTGTTACTACTGAAGAGTACATATTTCTCTATATGTATATATATATATATATATATGTATTTGTGAAATTTTGTGTATTCGTATGAAAAAGTGCTCAATGCATATAGCAGAGCAATATACGTAAGGTAAAACACGAAAAATAAGAACTGAGATTGCAACTAATAGTTTCAGGATATTGCCTGATGATCGAAATATCGTTAACCGTTAGTTGCAATCATAGTTCTTATTTTTTTCGTGTTTTTCCTTATGTTATCCATATTCATATATATAGACCGGAAAATAAGAAGTCTATGGAAGAAGGAGGGCCATACTTTTACCAAAATCTAACTGGCAAAAAGATATTTTATAGACGTTTACCTATATCTGATCTTGGGTCTTCGTACTTCATCTTCAGACCATGTCCCAGCAATAAAATGGGGATTTATCGTTATTGGTGATATCCTATGAGTACACGGGGTGATGCAGCTCTTCTTGTTAATTTTTTTTCTTGATTCCGGAAGAGCTCCGTCATCAAAACAAATTTGCGTTGATAACGGTTTTGAAAATTACCCAAATGTCTTTAACAAGTCTTAATATACCTTATTTGCAACGACCTTAACGTCGAACACATATTAATTACTTGGCTAAGATGCAAACTTTATTTGTGAGTACATCTTCAATACTTAACCTAAGTATTTATTTGATTAGATGTATCTTGTCCAAATTCCAAATTTATCAGAAATGTTTCTTGTTACAAATGATGTTGGAAGAAAATTGAACGAGCAATCCCATGCGATATTCACTTGGCACTGTCTGAATCATCATCAAGAGCTTTCTGTTTCAGATGCTGTGAAATATATTTCAAGTTAATTGAAGAACTTGACGAAGCTCAAGGAAATTGCATCAAATTTAAGTTTAAATGTGAAAGATTGGAAGGTTATATAAAATCAGCTGAGCTGCCTTTACTTACAGGGAAACATAGGATGGAATAGCACAAAAACTGCCATCAAAAGAATTTGTGAAAGATGTGGGTGTAATTAAAGACTCCTTAAACAAACTTCTGTCATGTCCAAATTTTTGCAGAAGTCAGAAATAAATGTCAAGAGCTATCTTAAGTACACAGTTAATGGTTAATGAAAAGTTGAGCTATCCATCGCCGAGGGGAAATGCTTGTTTTAGCAAACAGTTAAAAATGATGTTATTTTTAAAGGCGTCCTTATGCATAGCTTTGACAGTAGATCTGCTTACACATCACTCACAAAAAAAGATAGTTCTTGCAAGGTCTATTTGACAATATAAAAGCTAGAATGCTAGTAATAAACAACTACTTCAAAATCTAGAGCTTTTGGTCGCCAGAAGATGACCATCTTATTTGGATTTTCCTTGCTCAGAAGAATGAACGTTATTGATACACCTTTGCTACAAATAGACAAGTGTTGATCAATACAGTCAGAGAACGTAGTTAACCATCAAAAAAACACCAAAGTCCCAAGTTTATGGAATATCCTTTACTATTCCTATATGTTCTTTAGAGGATGTAAACAGCTTTTTACAGCTTTTCACACACTAGTTTTAAAACTATCTCGATCAGTCCCTGCATTGACAACCCTGCTGTCATTTATTTTCGTTAGAATAAATGGATCTTCAACAAATTTATAGAAGGTACAGAAATTGGTTTGCAGGTAGGTTTTATTCACAGATCAGCACTGACACCAGTGAAAAAGAAAACAAATCTGAACACACATAAAAACCTAAATTCTGTACATCTCATGTTTATTTTACTCCTACAAAATTAAATAAAATGCTTTTTTGTGTTTATTTTATCACATACTCATTGTTTTATAGTTTTATCATGATGTCTTGAAATTCACACTTTTCAAAATTGTTATCAACGCACTTTGCTTTACTTGAATACTTGATTTTTATTGTTTTCATCAGTAAAATGATGGAGGTGCTAAAAACAGGCTACACCCACTCATCTGACATTGCCTCTGGATCCATTCACAAGTTGTTAATTTTTTAAAAATCNAAGATGACCATCTTATTTGGATTTTCCTTGCTCAGAAGAATGAACGTTATTGATACACCTTTGCTACAAATAGACAAGTGTTGATCAATACAGTCAGAGAACGTAGTTAACCATCAAAAAAACACCAAAGTCCCAAGTTTATGGAATATCCTTTACTATTCCTATATGTTCTTTAGAGGATGTAAACAGCTTTTTACAGCTTTTCACACACTAGTTTTAAAACTATCTCGATCAGTCCTTGCATTGACAACCCTGCTGTCATTTATTTTCGTTAGAATAAATGGATCTTCAACAAATTTATAGAAGGTACAGAAATTGGTTTGCAGGTAGGTTTTATTCACAGATCAGCACTGACACCAGTGAAAAAGAAAACAAATCTGAACACACATAAAAACCTAAATTCTGTACATCTCATGTTTATTTTACTCCTACAAAATTAAATAAAATGCTTTTTTGTGTTTATTTTATCACATACTCATTGTTTTATAGTTTTATCATGATGTCTTGAAATTCACACTTTTCAAAATTGTTATCAACGCACTTTGCTTTATTTGAATACTTGATTTTTATTGTTTTCATCAGTAAAATGATGGGGGTGCTAAAAACAGGCTACACCCACTCATATGACATTGCCTCTGGATCCCTTCACCAGTTGTTAATTTTTTAAAAATCACCAAAGTGTATAACGTCAGCAAGTTCTTTTTCACAGGACATCAGGAGGGGATAATTTAGGGAATGATCAGTAAAAGATATTTGTAGTTGGTCGTTAGTGTTACATTTGTTTGAGGGTAAGATATAAGTTGACTCGTTTTCACCAGATTTTGTAAACAATAACTTCCATTCCTTTTCTGATTTGTCCATCCCATTACTCATCCAATAAATCTTTGTCCTATGAACAATTCGTAGAAAATGCAACAAGCTGCTCATTAGAGCTTGGCTAAATTTATCAATTTTCCAACAAAGAAACGGTATGAGCTTCATTTACCTACGAATAATAGTTTTATCAGGGAGTATCAAATACCCAATCATGTTGGCCGTCCCCGTAAGTCCTTTAATCGTTATCTGGTACTTTTAAAAATGACTTGTGGATCTTGAGCAAGATCTGTTGAGTTAAAACATTGTTTGTTCCTTTCCTATTTCAAGCAATGAATGATCATTCCTTATCCAGCATTTTTTTTTATTACCCGATACGATCACAGAGGAACTGTAGGCAAAAACTACCATCTTAATTCAAGTAAAGGGCTATGATTGATACGAAACTCTTAGGTTAGTCATGATAAATCTCTAACATGATTTTTGGTCCATCTATAAGAACTGTAATCTGAAAATAGACCTGTATCTTTCACTTAAAGACAACACACTTTTAAGAACAAGCAGTGTCAAAATACCAGAATTGGGCCTTCTTATTCTTGTTTAATGATTTTTTTCAGAAGCATATTTTTGGTTCATGATAGTGTTCATTAACCAGTATCGTGAACCATATAGTATCAATGACGATGTGTCAAATCAGAAAGCTATAGTAGATTTTACAGCACAAGTAGTCCAAACTATCTGATTTGCCTATAAACACTTGATAAGAACAGAAATTTCATTTCATTGATCCACACAACTGCTTATCTCATACTTTTAATGTTAAACATTCTACTTTTTTTATAAAGTAAGCCTACGTAAACTTTACTTTTTTACAAATGATAATCAAATAAAAAATATACTATTCTCTCCTTTTATATATTCAAATGTACCTGTGTGTATGCAATTCCCATGTCGTTGCTAAACACTGGTACAGTTGTATTGAGAGAGTCAAGACCATTCTCACTTAAACTCTACCTTGAAATTGTCCATGAGAGCTAGCAGATGGTTTCGTCAGAGATTTGTATTGTCATTTAAGGATTTGCAGCCGGAACGTGCTTATCTGACTACATGATAAAGTTGCTTGAACTTCGTTGGAAATTATAACTATTTTAATACAACAATCCCTGGACTGTTCTTAATCTTGGTTTTCTTTGAAGCAGAGCAAAGACACATGTAAGTTTCAGTTACATTTCACTTAACTCTCGTTTGCTAATGAATTGTTCTTTTTATATGAGTGGGTTTTTTTTTTTTATTGAATTCAAGTTTGTGTGTTGAAAAAGATACCTTTGCTGTGAAATAAAAAAAAGCAAGATAAGTACAAACATTTTGAGCTTCAAAGTTTGTACTTGAGTTCATAAAAGGCAACAAGCCAAAATTAGAAATTTTTTTTGTCAACAAAAATGACAGAATCAAAGGTAGGATGGAAGGCAGCAGATCTTTTCTACTTAAGAAAGTCAGGAAGTCAATATACGCTTAATTTTTTCTCTATGAGTATTCTTAGGCGAAAGCCTATGAGAAAGAACATTCGAGCAAATGTCCTTTGAGTCACCTTAGGAGAACACAAATCTGAGTTTTGCTATATTTCCATCGTATTTCCTCTCTTGTCTCTACAATATTGAAAATTATGACTACAAATGAGTCAATATCTGTTATTTTTAACCTCGAAAATTTTATCATGTGGGCATTGGTTTGCTTTCAAAATTAAACATACTAGGGTGACTAAAAATCATAGCTGTTCTTGTTTAAAAGTCAAATCTATTTTGACAAATATAAAGCTAATTCCCCTTTATAGCAAAGAAATGTAAGATCACTTTTTTTCATTTTGAAGGAAACTAACTTGAGTAAACCTGTAGAAAATTAAATTTGAAACAATATATGAATATCTACTTTATTTCTTTCTTTGTTAATTGTTTTATGGTAAAAGAATAATTAATTTTAACATAAAATATTGAAGCCAGTGTTAGAGATTCATCGTGAAAGGATAAAATTATGAAAATGATACTGGATTCAGCAAATTATGAGAGGAAAAAGGAGAGGCGTTTTTCAGAGATGTACTATGAAACATTAATTATTTCATAATAACGTTGATTAATACACTGGCATTTTCAACCAATTGTTATTTAACTGATGCCCTTATACTAAACTTAATTAATTGAGTTATGTTCAACATGAAAAGAAGGTGTCGAACTAGTATGATACCAGTATATAATCGATGTAAGAGCTTTATCATTTCATGAGTTGTAAGCTTTTTCTGGGCTACGTTTTGAGCGATACTTCTCCCGTCCTTAGACTCATGACGATGTGAGAAGTATCTCTCGAAACGTAGCTCGGAAAAAGCTTACGACTCATGACATAAAAACCTTCTACATCTGTGGTTTCCTCTGAGTCCATAAAGTTCAGAATTTTCACTAGTATAAAGTTTTTATACACACCTTGAAAGGGAAAATATCCATATGTTTTCTCACTCACAATTTAAAGTCTGAAAATTCTGAACTCCTCATTTTGATATAAAAACGTAATATTTGATCTAGTGAAACAATGGACTGGGTTTACGATTGATACGTCGGATATGTAAAATAAAACATAATTATTTGGAACTTCAATCACTTTCTTCTTTTCCTGTGTGTTTTTTTACCTAATGGCTCATTTCTTTTGTTTACTTATTTTCATCCTATTTGTAGTCTATATTTTTATTAATTTTTTATGCCTTTTCTTTGTCAGCATACTTAAAACCTTAAATACTTGTCTTTTCTTTCTTACTTCGTTTTATTTAAAGTTACAGATATATCTTTCTTCTATTTTCTGGAGTTTTTTCTTAGATGACTGCATCGTCTTGGTTGTATTTGAAAGTTAGCTGATTTCATTTTCATCTGAGTGATGACTTCTTTCTTTTGTTGTAAATCTCGGATTTTATAGTTGCACGTCACTACTCTTTCTTTGAATATTGCTGTCATTCTAGCATGGAAAAGGTCTCATCTATTTTATGTTCATTCTGCTCTTACTCTTGCAGTGTTTAATAGTGTTAACAAAATAATTACAATAAACTCTATGAATCAAATACCTTATTTCTCTCGTTTTGTTCTCTAACTAATAACAGTAAAGCCATGCAAAATACGCAAAGTACGACGGTAAAGTAGAAATATTTTACAAAAAATTATTATTTTCTGTTTTTATTAAGCAGATTTATTTTTCTTCGTATTAAATATTTGAGACGTATTGGGCGTAAGTACTGAATGTCAAAACTTTATTTGATTTGAAAGTGTATGAAGCAAGGAGATCATGCTTTTGTTTTTGTTTATTTACAACATCAGTAATCAATAACACTCTTTACTCAAGATAAGACAAAAAAACTGATTTACTAAATCTTCATCTATATTGGTAAACTGGCATCATGCAGAAGAGGAGTTTGCAGTAGAATGCGTAGCGTTACCTTACGGAATATTGCCAACATTAAGTCTTCATTTAAAGAAACACAAAGAAATCTTCAAAAATATTAAAAGCAATAGGAGATAAGAAAGTGTAATATAAATTTGACAAAATAAGAAAATTAAACACAGTTGAATTTCTGAATTTGAGATGATGAATTTGACAAAAAGAATAGAAGAAACCAAAGATAAGAGCAAGGATAGATACTCTAACAGAAATATATATTTTGTATCATTGCAACGTAACGTTAGAAAATTAAAAGTTTGAACTGCTTGAAAAAGTGGAAGATTGTTCCCTATATTAACCCTACACACTTGCTTAATATAGTTGCAGCGTTTAATTTTTTTTGTATAAATATTACTCTTTGGCAAAATAAACTCCAGATTGGATTTTGAACTTTATTGAAAACCTTGTGAAAATTGAAAATTGTAGATACTTTAGTCCGTACAAATGGTTGAAGAAACAAACAAAAAACCTCTTGATTGAACAGAAAAATACCATTTAAAGGTAAAATAGCTCAAAATTAAAACGAACTGGTGCCTTTCCGTGAAGGAAATAACACAATCATCAAACCATTTGGGTTGGATACCAACCAATGAAGTATCCTTTTATGTTTTCAATTTTAAAAAATCAGTGTAAAATTGATCTTGTATTTTAAATCATATGCTACTCATTTCCTTGCAAAATTATTTTTAGGATATACATATTTTATATTTTTAATTCCATTAAGAAGTCAGTGTAAAAACAACTTTCTGAAATGTTAAACATGATTCTCTTTAAGTATTACATCTCCTAATGAGCCTCTGAAAATGGATACTGCCATGTCTTAGAAAACATACAGTAGAACTATGTCATCGAAATCTCAGCGAAAGAAAACATTTGTTCGAATTACAAAGTTTTCTTATTTCTTACCAAAATGAAAGGTAGCGGGAGACGGGGGGGAGTAAAAAAATGGCGCTTGCTATTTGACAAGGCATGTGTCGTTATTTTACGTTATAGATTAGTAGATGTTAGCTGGTTTTAAAAAGGAATCGATGGCCAAATATTGCTCCATCAAGGATTGTTGCTTTTATGTTCGTAGATGTTGATTTATTTTTGTTACAAATTGAACAATAATTGGTCTAAATTTGCATTTTTGGAAAACAGATTGAACTTGAACTACTGCTCTTTGGCTTCATCATCCTTATTCCGAGAGGGACAGGTAAACGAGGTGCCTCTTCATCATAGCAGTCACTGTTAACCTCTGTCAAAGATACCTTACCCTTCAATAAGATTAGATACTATTTCTTTTACAATCAAAGCCATTGATACCTATTGTTTCGTGCGGATACCAGGGTCAATATCACTTCGCCCAGGCGCCCCAAACTCATGAAGAACTAATGCACGATTTAACTAACGTATTACTGGCGTATTTTTGGTGTTTCTCTACTTGATTCTCCACTTGTTTCTTTGAATGAAAGGCCATGTCCAGTTAATAAAAATTATTCTATTTAGAACACCTTGTTTCTCTACGAAGTATTATTGGCATTATCATTATCTTTCTTTACTGTAAACCACTTTTTTGATGCAGATTTTCAAATACAAGGACAATAAACTGATAGAATGCAAGGACTAAGTACAGGATAAATACAAAAAAGGGTACAAGAATATATGAAGGGTTGCCACACATTTTTTGACATGAAATCTCTAGCATTTTGCAAAAATCAGTCATTTTTCAGGATTTCTAAGCATTCAAGGTTGTGGAAGCCTGGTATGAGGTAACCCATAACTTCCATATTTCAACAATAAAAAATGCCTCTTTTAGCCTTCTCTAAGCCATGTGTTTAATGCTAGAAAACTTTTGCAATCAAATGCATAGGCAACCTCCCAACCAAAAAGTATTGTTTCATTGATAAGAATGTTGTTCACAGGCATCAATGGAAACCAATTTTTCTGTTCTTTTTTCTGTTCATTTTTCTTTTTTTCTTAACCTTTTCATGCCAACTTTTACTCTTTGTCAATTTAATGAGGAAGTTTTAAATGTGTTATAATTATTTTCTCTTCCGTTTAAAAAGGATACTTGCTATGGTAAAGCTGGCAAAAATATTTTTAGCCAACTTNGAATTTGAGATGATGAATTTGACAAAAAGAATAGAAGAAACCAAAGATAAGAGCAAGGATAGATACTCTAACAGAAATATATATTTTGTATCATTGCAACGTAACGTTAGAAAATTAAAAGTTTGAACTGCTTGAAAAAGTGGAAGATTGTTCCCTATATTAACCCTACACACTTGCTTAATATAGTTGCAGCGTTTAATTTTTTTTGTATAAATATTACTCTTTGGCAAAATAAACTCCAGATTGGATTTTGAACTTTATTGAAAACCTTGTGAAAATTGAAAATTGTAGATACTTTAGTCCGTACAAATGGTTGAAGAAACAAACAAAAAACCTCTTGATTGAACAGAAAAATACCATTTAAAGGTAAAATAGCTCAAAATTAAAACGAACTGGTCCCTTTCCGTGAAGGAAATAACACAATCATCAAACCATTTGGGTTGGATACCAACCAATGAAGTATCCTTTTATGTTTTCAATTTTAAAAAATCAGTGTAAAATTGATCTTGTATTTCAAATTATATGCTACTCATTGCCTTGCAAAATTATCTTTAGAATATACATATTTTATATTATTGATTCTATTAAGAAGTCAGTGTAAAAACAACTCTCTAAAATGTTAAACATGATTCTCTTTAAGTATTACATCTCCTAATGAGCCTCTGAAAATGGATACTGCCATGTCTTAGAAAACATACAGTAGAACTATGTTATCGAAATCTCAGCGAAAGAAAACATTTGTTCGAATATCAAAGTTTTCTTATTTCTTACCAAAATAAAAGGTGGCGGGAGACGGGGGGGGAGTAAAAAAATGGCGCTTGCTATTTGACAAGGCATGTGTCGTTATTTTACGTTATAGATTAGTAGATGTTAGCTGGTTTTAAAAAGGAATCGATGGCCAAATATTGCTCCATCAAGGATTGTTGCTTTTATGTTCGTAGATGTTGATTTATTTTTGTTACAAATTGAACAATAATTGGTCTAAATTTGCATTTTTGGAAAACAGATTGAACTTGAACTACTGCTCTTTGGCTTCATCATCCTTATTCCGAGAGGGACAGGTAAACGAGGTGCCTCTTCATCATAGCAGTCACTGTTAACCTCTGTCAAAGATACCTTACCCTTCAATAAGATTAGATACTATTTCTTTTACAATCAAAGCCATTGATACCTATTGTTTCGTGCGGATACCAGGGTCAATATCACTTCGCCCAGGCGCCCCAAACTCATGAAGAACTAATGCACGATTTAACTAACGTATTACTGGCGTATTTTTGGTGTTTCTCTACTTGATTCTCCACTTGTTTCTTTGAATGAAAGGCCATGTCCAGTTAATAAAAATTATTCTATTTAGAACACCTTGTTTCTCTACGAAGTATTATTGGCATTATCATTATCTTTCTTTACTGTAAACCACTTTTTTGATGCAGATTTTCAAATACAAGGACAATAAACTGATAGAATGCAAGGACTAAGTACAGGATAAATACAAAAAAGGGTACAAGAATATATGAAGGGTTGCCACACATTTTTTGACATGAAATCTCTAGCATTTTGCAAAAATCAGTCATTTTTCAGGATTTCTAAGCATTCAAGGTTGTGGAAGCCTGGTATGAGGTAACCCATAACTTCCATATTTCAACAATAAAAAATGCCTCTTTTAGCCTTCTCTAAGCCATGTGTTTAATGCTAGAAAACTTTTGCAATCAAATGCATAGGCAACCTCCCAACCAAAAAGTATTGTTTCATTGATAAGAATGTTGTTCACAGGCATCAATGGAAACCAATTTTTCTGTTCTTTTTTCTGTTCATTTTTCTTTTTTTCTTAACCTTTTCATGCCAACTTTTACTCTTTGTCAATTTAATGAGGAAGTTTTAAATGTGTTATAATTATTTTCTCTTCCGTTTAAAAAGGATACTTGCTATGGTAAAGCTGGCAAAAATATTTTTAGCCAACTTACCTATTTCAAGTTCCCGCAAAGCTTCGTGTTACCTTTTCAGAATAAAATCGATGTGCTTGCTATTTGTAGCCATCGCAAAAGAGAGTTTTGTAATGTTTTAACTTTAGAAATTTATTAACAAAAGCAAAATCAAATGTTTGGTTTCGAAAAAAGTAAAAATAATCGAACGGCTAGTTTTGTCTTCAATTTAAGGCCTTTTTATCTTTCCTGATTTGTTTCCATTCAGAAAGAAAACAAAAACAATATTTCAAAGAAGGAACCCATGCTAGTAGTTTTCACCAAATTCGATATATATGAACAAAAATAGCTCAAGGAACAGTTGGAGTTAATTGAGTGTTCGAAATATATGAGTTCGAACAACAGAAGTTTTATATGAGAGTTTGATAGTAAATTCTGACAGGACCAACAAACTTTTTCCATCTAGATAATGTTTTGAATTGCAAGAGTTCAAATTACATGACTTCTACTGCATTTCTAATTATATCAAAAATGGCTAATAACCTTGCCTTTTTTTCCTTTGAAAAAGCACCCCTAGACTTGTGTTTACTAATTTTTAGCTCTTGATCTAAACGGATGCCAGTTATATACCTTTCGACCAAACTGAACATGAAATAAATTAAAATTATTTAAATACTCTGTACTTTTATCCTTTATTTAGTCCAAAGCCTTGGGGGGGGGGAAATAAACCTATACCTTTACTGAATATCTAAATTATCACTGAAAACAATTTTATTTCCCAGATAC
Source organism: Morbakka virulenta (assembly GCA_003991215.1). Taxonomy (NCBI): domain Eukaryota; kingdom Metazoa; phylum Cnidaria; class Cubozoa; order Carybdeida; family Carukiidae; genus Morbakka; species Morbakka virulenta. The sequence goes on from RDPX01000246.1 coordinate 85,704, forward strand.
TTTATTCCTCTTTCAAAGTCTAATTTTCTCTCATGTGGAATGACATGGATATTAGTAAATTTACTACAAAATCAGTAATATCTAAGAACGATACCTCTAGTATATACCTCTCTTACCTGATGGACTTCTACTGAAGAAAATTAGATAAGTAATTTTTACTTGGCCAAAGCTTGGTTTAAATGCTTTAAAGGCACATTTTTATAAAACAAATTACCAATTCAAACTGTTCATTTTTTTATTGAATTCTCGGATATATCCTCCCACAATACAAAAGCGTTCCTTTGCCAAGAACATAACAAATCTTGATCCATTCTGAGATTTTTGCTAAATGTATTTGAGGTTGCAATTTAAATTTCTGCAAACTTATTTTTCTAAAGCTGATTGATTTTAAGAGTAGGAATTTTTAAATAATCCATTTCCACCTCCTTTAAAACTGTGCTTCAAACCCACACGACATTAGAAAGAAAAGAGTATTTTTCAGAAGGTTTTTGTATCCAATGAATAGCAGGCTAAGGACATCTAGTGAGACGTACTCAAAGGCCCTGTACCCAGAAACCCCCTGTACGAAGAAACCCCTTGTACCAAGAAACTCCCTGTACCCAGAAATCCCCTGTACCCAGAAACCCCTGTACCCAAAAACTCCCTGTAGCCAGATACCCCCTGTACCCAGAAACCCCCTGTACCCAAACGTGAAATTGAGAAGGTATCTCTTGAGTGTATAATTCTACCCTGAGTAAAGAATATGAGTAAGCAGGTCAGAAGAACTCTTGATCAACAAAATAGCTAACGTTTCTTCATTACAATATCCAACTTAAGAAAGATACCAAGAAAGTCAAACATTAGAGTCTCAATTTAACACAGAAACAATCTAGTTTACAAACTTGAACAGCTGTTTCTCATTTCTCCAGTGCTGACTTAGATGGTGACAGGGTTATAATTGTTTTAAAAAGTGGGGCCTTACCGATACCCTTTGTGTTTTGTTTCTAATCCTTGAAATTATATTTATGCAAGAGTATACTGTTAATAAGATTGCTATTTTGTACGTAATAGATTGTTTCTTTTATTTTTCTTGCTGGTGTATTACAGTTCTTGTATAAAATCCTTTTAATTTCCCTGTCAAGGATTTTGGTTTGAGTCGAGCAGTGTTTCCTTGGATCAGGACTCTTAGTATCACTTTTTCACATCGCGCTCTTTTGCTCCTTTTCTCTTTGAAGCAGCAAACCCTGGGAGTCATCAATATAGAAAGCAGGATAGTCTTTAGAATATGTCACATCTAGTGAACTAATGATGGGAAACGAATAAGTCGAAACGTAGCTCAGAGAAAGTTTACCACGTAGGGTATGATAAAGTTCCTGCATCAATTGCTGGTAATGTTAAATGAAGAACTATAAAACCTTTTGTAAACGAATGATTTTAGTTTTCTTAAAAATTCTGAACTTTATGGACTCAGAGGAAGCCATAGATGTAAGAGCTTTATCATATCATGAGTCGTAAGCTTTTTCCGAGCTACGTTTCGAGAGATACTTCTCCCATCGTCTTTAGTTTTCTTATTTATTTATTTATTTACTTATTTATTTAGTCATTAGTTGCAAGATAATGACAACCAAAGCTTTGTTAATAAATATATGCTATCTGCAAGTAAAAGTCTGGAAACTGTTGCGTTACGTAGTACTAAATATGACAAAGAAGGTATCCCAAAATAGAGAATTTATTAGATTAAATTGTGAATGCCAATTTTTACCAATTTTTAAGTAATGACCTTTCAAAGGAAATGAAAAATATGTCGGATAAATCAAATGTTAAAGTAACCTCATGTAAGTTTACTAAAATTAAACAGTAGTAAACATATTCCAAAATAGGATTGCATAGAATAATATGCTAGTGTAAATTGATATATTATATACAATATGTTATAAGATAGTGGCATAGCGTATTCACTATTGTATATAAAAACATTGCGTGCAAAATTAGGTGTTTCACAATCCACTTGGCTTTGATCCTCCCTTGACCAGTTTGTTATATAAATGAGACATATTTCTGTATGTATGTGAGCTGTTTAGAGATAGTGCCAGTGAAGTTTAATATTAACGAAATCTGCATAGTAAATTCATTTCAAATTCTACTTGAGTAAAGAACGATTTCTCTTTAAAGTTTTATTAAAATACACTGCAGGAATAAACTGTGGAATCCAACACATTGTTAACCAGGTGGGCAAGTTTTTTATGAATCATTGATTAAGCATACGTCGTTTGTTATTGAAACCCTTAGTTGACATTGTAGTTTAGAAACGAGACAGGAGAGCATAGCGTAAGCTGCTATGAAGAGCCTCTGTTTGATTTAGTTTCTATTAGGAACGAGATACGTAGTTAATATTTAGAGTTTGGTACAATCAGTCAAATTTTTTTCTGAATGTTTGTTTGGCAGCCCTAAGAATTGAATTAACTTTTTTTAGGAATTTGAGATCAGTTTCAATAATAAAGAATCGTGCTTAGTTCACTCAGAAAAGGTGTCTGTCTTCAGCAAAGAAATAAACCTCGGTTAATTATCAAACGCACTTGTTAACAAAATTCTTTGTATGATTACATTTGCTTACGTTGAATTTCATTGTATTCTTTGCCAAGGATAATAACTTGTATTAATAAATTAATAAATATCAAGTTCCCTTTGAATTTCAACTGTAATCAAGCAACTTTCTTTACAAAGAACACCAGTAAGTTTATAAAATTTAATTCAACAATTAATTGGATCTTATTCGTAACCTGGGAGACTCACCTTTACCTTGTTAGAGATGTTTCCAGCTTCAATTCCTAAAACTGATATGTTTTGATCATTTTACTTTTGTTGTTGCATTGACATAAATTGGAAACTATAAATATCAAACTGTTTCTGCTTGAAATGTGTCGAAGGAGTATTGGGATTTTTATAAGTTTCTTGTTTTGTTTCATACAATTATTAATGCATAAAGCTTAGTCGTCATCCAATGTACTGATCATTTTTATAAGAGATAAGAAGTCTTTTACCTAAACTCTTTTCGTGCTACTTTTACCCATTAACTCGCTTTTTATCTCTCCCTTCCTTTTGTATCTATTAATATATCTATCTATCTATCTATCCCAATATATAAATATCTTTGTCCCTTCCTCTTCTCTCCCTCTATTTTCTTGAAATAATGACAGACAGAGTTGAACTTAAACTGGTATCATTTATATTATTTGGGTTTTTTGCCATAGAAATAAATGTACCTTAGTATATTGTTTTAATAAAGACTACAGATGATCTTCCAGAAAACGTTTGACAAAGACTAAAAATTAGTAGGACCTTTAGCATATTGGAACATGGGGAGGAAATTGTTGAGTATTCTGTCTAGTCTATTGTTAAGTCTTCCTCAAATAGGTTGATTCTTTCTATTTTCCTAGAGCATATTATACGCCTGAATCCATTTTGTATCTTACCAAAACTACTATCCATTCTGCTTCATATATCTTGGTTCAGATCTGACGTTTGCTTCCAAGTGAATGGCTCTGTTTGATTTAAAACAGTCTTAAAACATGAACCACCATTTCTTTTCCTCCTTTTCTTTCTTTTTATCTACATAAATTTGCTGCAGTAATTTACACGTTAGCTGTGTTGGTTTTCCNACTTTTGTTGTTGCATTGACATAAATTGGAAACTATAAATATCAAACTGTTTCTGCTTGAAATGTGTCGAAGGAGTATTGGGATTTTTATAAGTTTCTTGTTTTGTTTCATACAAATATTAATGCATTAAGCTTAGTCGTCATCCAATGTACTGATCATTTTTATAAGAGATAAGAAGTCTTTTACCTAAACTCTTTTCGTGCTACATTTACCCATTAACTCGCTTTTTATCTCTCCCTTTCCTTTTGTATCTATTAATATATCTATCTATCTATCTATCCCAATATATAAATATCTTTGTCCCTTCCTCTTCTCTCCCTCTATTTTCTTGAAATAATGACAGACAGAGTTGAACTTAAACTGGTATCATTTATATTATTTGGGTTTTTTGCCATAGAAATAAATGTACCTTAGTATATTGTTTTAATAAAGACTACAGATGATCTTCCAGAAAACGTTTGACAAAGACTAAAAATTAGTAGGACCTTTAGCATATTGGAACATGGGGAGGAAATTGTTGAGTATTCTGTCTAGTCTATTGTTAAGTCTTCCTCAAATAGGTTGATTCTTTCTATTTTCCTAGAGCATATTATACGCCTGAATCCATTTTGTATCTTACCAAAACTACTATCCATTCTGCTTCATATATCTTGGTTCAGATCTGACGTTTGCTTCCAAGTGAATGGCTCTGTTTGATTTAAAACAGTCTTAAAACATGAACCACCATTTCTTTTCCTCCTTTTCTTTCTTTTTATCTACATAAATTTGCTGCAGTAATTTACACGTTAGCTGTGTTGGTTTTCCAGATTTCCAGGAGAGCAGTTTGGTACAGTTGGGCACTCAAACAGGTTGACATCGTCACGATGCGGCACCTCTTATTGCTGTTTCCAATTTTTTGGCATAAGCAGACCTGCCTTTATTTGAGCAGGTATACCCTGCTGTAGAGAATCACAGCACCAATGCAGTTTTTCAAAAGGTATCTTGTTTCGCGTCCCAGTGGCTGCTGGAAAGTTTCCACACTAAGTGCTGAATTTGGCTTTGATTTTCCACGTGTGCTCTTTATAGGAGACTAGAGAAAGATGGCTCCTAGATAAGTTGGTTGAAGTTAGAATTGTAGCTACTCTTGATGCCATTGGACAGTTATTTAGCTGGAAACTGCAGATTTGTCACTTTTTTAGATTTTACTTAAGGTGGAGAAGCCTGGGGTAGGTTGTCATTTCTCTGAAGGCTGCTTCAAGAGTTTCCATAGTCTAAAGGACTTCCATTTGTTCTGTTGTGATGGACAGGTCTTCTGTATAAACGAAATGTTGGCAACTAAGTGGTTTTCGCTAATCATTAGTGTAGATATTGAAAAGGAAGGAGGCATGGACACTTCCCTGTGGTTGTCCATTTTTCTGTTTGAACCAAATAATTTTCTTGACATTTAAAGTGCAGTATAATCTGCGATTAATGAAGAGGCTTTGAATGGCTCCAAAATATTTTGGGATCTCCTGTCATGTCATACAGTTTTTTTACCATCAAAAGATATTCCTCCTTGTCATTAACAGCGGTCAGATCAACAAAATCTGCTCATGTAATCATCCTCCTTGGTAGCTGTCTTCTCTGCGTTGAGTGAGTTAAAGCTTTCTCACAGAGAAGGATTTCACAGCACTAAAAACTGCTTGGCCAGCACTCAAGTTTTCATTTGCAGGCTTTGCTATTCTCTAATGGTTAAGTCTTTCAGAGAGTTTGTATTGTTTTGAACTCAAGGTGTGACAAAAATAAGAAACATAGTCGGCCATCTTATCTGAGCTAACTATACAGTCCAGCTTTTGATTTAAAACTTTGACGCAAATGTGACATTTAAATTGACTGAATTCCTCTTGGTTTACTCCTAAAGGGTAAAGACTGCTATTATCAATAGTCGTGTATCTTTTTAAACCTACACTGAACTTACCTTGCTGAATATTACACATATTTTTTGGTCAGATCTAATATATACTAAGTAAACCCAATCATGAGTTCTGTGTAACTTAAAATGGTTGAAATAGCTAGCTTTTGACCGATGCACTCGCTCAAGTGTTTCATTTCCTGCTCTGTGTGTCATGGACAAGTTAATCGGTTAAACCTTTGCAACTCTCTCGCTTCAGAATGCTGAGGGTCTGGTCTCTTACCTCCAAAACATCACAACTTTCACGTGAAATCTTCCGCCACTCTGGCTTCAGCTATGCTTCGACTGGGAGGATCTTCACGCTAGGGCAGCTTACTTTACCAAGAACCTCAGTTTTAGGTACTTGTGCTTGCCACTTGATATTTAGGATACTTCTTAAGCATTTTGGTGAAATTATTCAAGCATTTTAATGTGCCTTTGATGACATTTTTGTGCCTCTGATGAATACATGAGTGTGGTCAGCACACACTTCCTTTGAACAAAGGTCTTTGTCTTGTCTTTGATACCTCTATCTGACCACACTCTCCTCTCAATCTTTCCAAAAGCTACACCATTTATCGAAATTTGCCTGCAGATTTCGATATCAAGAGAGATGTCCCTTGACAAAGCACTGCCGAGGTTGACAAACAACAAAACTACTCCTAGCCTAACAGCATTGACCATGATGTTCAATTCCAAGTATGATTTCCCTGATCCTAAGATAACTTCAACTTTGTTTTGGGTAGACTGATCTTTAGATCAAAGGCAGTGTAGGAGTCAGCAAAGCAATCCATTACATGCTGCGAATAAGCTTCTGTAAGTGACAAGAAAATAGCATCGTCTGCATAGAGTAGCTCTCTAAGATATGGTGTAATTGCGTCTTGGCTTCAAAACTTTCGAGATTAAAAAAATGCCACCTGTGTTTCGAAACCTTAATATGATACCCTTATTAAAATGTAGAAACGCATGAGAAAGTAGAGCAGCAAAGAATAAAGGGAAAANATGTGCCTTTGATGACATTTTTGTGCCTCTGATGAATACATGAGTGTGGTCAGCACACACGTCCTTTTAACAAAGGTCTTTGTCTTGTCTGTGATACCTCTGTCTGACCACACTCTCCTCTCAATCTTTCCAAAAGCTACACCATTTATCGAAATTTGCCTGCAGATTTCGATATCAAGAGAGATGTCCCTTGACAAAGCACTGCCGAGGTTGACAAACAACAAAACTACTCCTAGCCTAACAGCATTGACCATGATGTTCAATTCCAAGTATGATTCCCCTGATCCTAAGATAACTTCAACTTTGTTTTGGGTAGATTGTACGTTTTATTACAAAATATAATAAAATACAACTTAAGTTTTATATATATTTACAAATATCGTGATGTTTTACAGAAAAAATTGATAAGTGATAAGGAAAACACTGACTACAACTTTATTGTCAATGTCCTGCTTCTGTATTCATCTTTGGTGTTAATTTGGGGGTTTAAGTCTCTGCTCCATAGTGTCTCTAGAATCATAAGATAGTATTCTTCTCTAGAAGTAGAACTTAGGAATTATACATTATCCTCAGGATAGTATCACATTGCTCAAGATGTTTTCTCATTTGCCCCTGATTTCTTGTATATTCACCGAAGCGGGTTAGCATATGTCGGATTGTTTGCCCAACATAACATGCATCACACCATGGACATGTAAGTTTACAAACTACTCCACTCCGTATCATCTTTTCAACTGGGGGCTTAAGTGAAGGCATAACTATTTTGATCTTTCTCAGAGTCATTATGACAGTACATGGAGCATCGATTTGATGTAATTTGCGAGCAAAATCTTCTGTGCATTTTCCTCTATACTGGATGAAAATTGGATATTTCTTTATCTCTTGATTTGTCTTTTTTGTTTGTTTAGATGTTTTTTCCTCTGGTTACTGTCAGAATCTTTTCCAGAGTTTCATTTATAATGGTATCATAGAAATCCAGTGGATATTGATTTCTTTCTAATATTAACTTGGCCTTTTCTAAACTATCATGAAAATGTTTCCAGGTACTACAAGCTCGGTGAATCTTATAGACAAATCCAGACACTACAGATCTTTTATATTTCTTTTGAGCTAGAGCATAGTAATTCATTATGAGACCAGTATCAGTTGGTTTATTATACCATGTTGACAAATGTTTTCCCTCTGAGTTTATGATCTTCGCGTCCAAAAAGGGAATTGCTTCATTAACTTATCTTTCAATGGTAAATTTCAACATGTTGTGTAAAATGTTAATTTCTATCAACTTCTGATCTATATCGGATGTGTTCAAGTAGCTTTATGACTCATTTCACCTATAAAAAAGTATTGAAGGTTGAGACATACAATGCTAATCACAGATCTAGCAACTTGAGGCTGTTAGCATTCAAGCTACCTATTCTATAACGACCAAGGGCATTTCATGTCTTATACTCTTTCACAACAAGAGCATTAAAATAACCGAGATTTACTATGTTTTCATCAATCGTAGTAGATGCGACAAACAGAAGAGACTCATAGAAACATAGAGTGTCGCCTTTATTGACTTGAAGGGTTGATGCGTAGACCGAAAGAATAGTGATAAATCTATTGTGTGAGAGAGCAACACGAGGTCTGACGATGCGATCAGAAAGGAAACTCTACAGCATCAAATAAATATGTTTTGAATACAAAACAAACTCCGCCATCTCTACGTACACCCTTGGGTTTACCAAACCAAACGAAAGTGTAGCTTGATGATACCCTGTCATGTGATCTTCTCCAGAGATACGAATTCCTGAAGGAGCAGCAACATCTATATCAAGTCTTTATAGTTCTACAGTTAGAAGCGCTGTCCTACGCCGAAGTTGGCCTCTGTCATGTGAAGAAACAACAACGATATTACAGTAGGGTTCTTGTTTCCTATGTGCAGAATTGCTACTATGTACCTCCAACTGGCTAGGTCTGCCTCATCGCCACTCCTCCATCGCTATAAGACTTTCAGTGTAAATGCAAAAGATCACAAGTAACAGCTGTCCATCATTATTTATCATAAGAAGCGCTTGTGCAATGTGAGTAACACGTAATAAGCCAATCGAAGATAACAGGTACTTGCTTTGGCTGCAGCTTTTTTAGAAGCGGTTTCCTCTTCTAGAAAGATTGTCCTCGCCACAGTTTTTACTCCCAACTTCCATTTACCTGTGATTGTAACTTAGGTTTCTGAACACCAGAGCGTAGTCCACTCGCCAGTGTGTCACAAATGTCAGTCAGCAGGTTCTAACCACCTTTGGAGGTTTCTGTCAGGGATTCCCTAATCTTAGCTTTTGGTTCAAAAACATTAAACCATAATTCAGTGTGAGTCCAATTTTCCGGCGCTGAACACCCGCTGTTTAGCCTAACCAGATTATCATAACAGATCTCAAGACATCCACGCGGGGATAATTTGACTGGGAGAAGTTATATATAACATTAGGGCATCTTTGTACTACCACGCCAAACCTTGAGTTCTATTTCATTTTGCAACTTCTCAAATTGGTTTCTCACTACCATTGCAAACACATTCTTGTGTTTTTAATTATGATCTTTTTTGTAAGTTTGATTCAATTTTCAATTTTGGTTCATTTTGTAGTTAACTTCTCTTTAGTCTGATCTTTAGTTTTCATATAACTGGAATATTATCACTCCCACAATCTGCACCAGGAAACGAATTGGTTTAATTCAATGAATTTCTGAATATTTGAAGAATAGATGTAATGGCCTATTTATTTCTTATTGCATCACCAGGGGTCTTCCATGTCCACCAACGTCTTTGGTAACCTATGAAACATTAGGTGGAAAATACAAGCTCATTCTCTTAGAGTCACTCTATCCATTTTACACCTCTTTCATTTTGCTTTATTATTTCCATATTGTTTTACCAGAAATGTATTCACAACTCTATTTCAAAATTGTGCACTTTAACTTTTCTTTATTCGCAAACAGCCGTTTTCCTTCTTAATGATGTTTACGACAGAGTTACACAGTTCTAAAACTTCCATTTATTATTTAGCCTCTATTTTCAGATTGGTTTCAAATTTTTCCATGATATTGATTGAAGGTCTTGCCATTTTTTGTTGGACATTTTTTATCATTCTGCTCTAAAATAGTGTTGTCTCTCTCCCTGTGATCATCTTTATTTGCTTCCTTACTGACAGTTTCAATATAGTTTTAGGATAATGATCGAATAACACCTGTTCCATTTGACGTACTTTACTGAAAGAAGAATGACTATCTGAAGACAGCATCCTCTTTTACAGGCTGAAAATATTTCATATGATGTGTATTTTGTTCAATGTCATGCCATGATAGGACAAGTGATTTTACATTGCCTTATGTTGGGTGAGCTATCGATATCGTCATCTCCTTTATTTATCAATTTTCTTTTTGCTTTACAGCAACAGTTGTTTTTCAAGGTAGTAGTACCTCGTCCACTTATTTTGTCATTTTCTGCCAATTTAACGATTCACTTTTGCGGCTAAGCTAAACCAGGGGGCTGTTCCATTTACTGTCATTCTGGTCTGTCGGAGCTTGTATGCATCATAATACCTTAATTGATGACAGTTTTCAATTCACCTTCTTCTCCAGGATCAGAAAATTTCAAAAAGAAAATAACGTTAATTTTATTTGAAAACACTTCCGCATACATTTGATTAGACCATGTTTTCTTAGTTAGGAAAACAAGGAGAGGTTAACGAAACCCAAAAACAGCTTTTTAATTGTCTAAAGTCATTAAAATCATAAACAGCTCCTTTTGATTTACTAAGAAGAGGTAGTAATGTTAGAAATTAATTATCTATAATGTTGCTAATTGGAAAGCAGATCTATTACAACCAGTGCTTTTTAACTGTCTTAGCTTGAATTTTTTTACAACATGCCTAATTCAGCAATATATACTATATTTGATTTATAAGAGATTGATGTAAACACGGTGTTTGTGCCTTGCAAGACCATCCGCTCCATTTCTGGATGAAACTACGAGATGCATTCTCAACACGTCAGAACATCATCAGGAGGAACCACGTCCAGTTTTGTTCTCTCTTCCTCTACCGTTTAAATGACGTGGCACCCCCCCTCCCTTTTCGGAGGTGTTCTGGGATATGCAGCTAGATAGTGGTAGTGAGTTTCGGATGGTCTTGTTTTAACATTGTGCAGTCCATTCTTCGTCACTTCGTTGAAGCCATATGTAAAGGCTTGCCTTTTCTACTTTTTCCTGGATTTCTTTGACAAGTGGTTTCTTTTCTTTTGTGTTAAATCCGAGGTCTTTCAGTGACGAGTATACCCGTCGACCAACGAACCCTCGCACTCCGACTTCTATAGGATGACAAGAAACTGACCAACCACTTTCTTCATAACGCTCGACTAAACTTTCATATCTTTCATTTTTCCGCAGCCACGCATCATCGACATTATTCTCCCATGGCACTGTTAGTTCAAGCAGCTTTGCAATTTTCCTTTCTTCACGCCACAAAACTAAATCGGGCTTTTGCATAGTAGGTAGTGGAAAACAGAACTCCCCTTGAAGCTCCACAGACATCTCCCACTTTCCTTCCCATCTTGGATCATCTATCCTCATTACCTTGGATGCGACAGACTGGTCTTCCTTGCAGAACTTCACCTTTTCCATTTTCCTGATTTTTGGCCTTTTCCCATCATTGATCGCTACTACCTTCTTTTCCACCGCGTCTGGCAGAACATGAAGCACTAGATTGTGACGCCACGTGTATCTTTTAAGGCCAAGAGGACAATTTGAAAGTATGCATCTCAATGTTCCAAGCCTACCACATCGGCATTTCTCATCGCCACTTATCGACCATATTTTTAAGTTTGTAGGTGTAGGACTAACGTCATAACTGTTCGTATCCAAAAACTAATTCTTGCTTGGTCCCAGGTCCATAACTCATTCCATCCGAACTTTCTGTCCATTACCTTTTCTTCCCACGCTACGCACTGTCCCTGGTGACTACATTGCACGAGTTTAACATACCTGCTGCCTTTCCGTTCTACTTTCACTTGATTTATTACTGCTTCTCTTCTCTGTTTAGATGACATCTTAGCAAAAGGTTTGAACTTTTTGATACCAAGTCCTTCAATTATGTCGCCATGTTGCAAGTTTACAATGTGGTCATCAGTTGCCTTTTCTGCACTCCATTTGCAACCAGTATTGACAGCCAGTGGAGATGATCAAATGACATTATCATTGGAGTATCGCAGCATCATAACTGTTCTCACTTTCCCACATTTAAATATGTCCACGATTGACGGAATTGAAAGTTGAAGAGGCCCATTGTTCTCATATGGGGCTACACTGGTCGTCATACGTGGGAGGCCAAGCCATTTTCTTATGAATACGTTGTACTTCTGTTCAATTCGGTCTACTCTTGATATTGCGACTTCGTATAGCGTCGGTGGCCATTAGATATATTGAGTTTTTAAGGCGCATTTCGGACGTCTCTTGATTAGGATTTTGAAAGAAAGATGTTTTACAGTGAGAGACTGTAACATTTAAGTTTAAGCCAACCATTGCTTCAGAATTTGCTTAAATTTTTCAAGTTTTTCAGATAACTTAACAGGGAATGAAAATACAGAAAGCACAATGAAACATACTTGAAACGCACAGTTAAAGAAAAAAGGAATTTTTTTACACTAAGAGATCTAAATAGATAAGCATCCACCTTAGGGGTTTTGTGTAGTAAACACTAACTGTAAATTAACAATAATTAATTTAGTAATGAATTTGGGCTGCTTTGATAGAAATTTAGCATAGCTTATTTTTACACATCCTGCAAGGCTGGGGTGATTACAGTTTTATGTTTGTGCTGCTAAATCACCTATATTTTAATGGCTTGTTTATATATTAAATTTCCACTTGGTAGCTTTCTTCAAGACACCATTAGTTAGAATGTCTTAGCTTCTTATGTCTTGAAGTGTGGTCATTTCTTGACAACTAAATATGGATATTTGTTTTGCTTTGTTTCCCTTTCCAAGTATTTTGAGGTTTACTTTATAGTTACTGATATTAAATGTCCCCTCCATAGTTACCATTCTGATGGCTGGCTATGTGATTGCATTTGAAAAGCTTAAAGACAGTTCTTTTGACTCAAAGGTAGTCAAATACTGTCTTGTTTTTATCTCTACCTGTTGTAGTTAGTTCACCTTTCACCCAAAAATACAGGGACTGATGGTGACAGCGAAGATAGCACTGATATTTCTTCTATTTCTTTTATTTCAAGAACTTTCTCAACTTTCTTATCAGCTCAGATCATACTATGCCCTTAAATATTTTATAGTTCGTGATTAATACTACCTATCTACAGGACTCCGAAGTCATTGGAGGCAATTGTAATAAAATTTGCTTTCTCATTTCCCTTATGTTATCTCTTTAATGAAACAATTCTGATTTGTTTCCCATTCGTCTTCACATACATTGTCAACTGAGGAATTATTTTCTTTTGGTCTTAATAACATTGCAATGTAATTTTTAGACATCAATAAATCCAGGAACGAATATTTTGTATTTGTAACAGGGCCAATTAACGAGCAATTTTTTCAAATAAGGTGTCCTGTTCAAATTAGGTAATCCTCTCGTTGCGTCTTCTCACTTTAACCGTTTTGATGGCAATTCTTTGTCTCAGCTCTTCTATTACAATCATAAATGCTTCCCTTTACTTGGATATTTTCTGCTCCTATTTTACTGATATTCTAGCACTTTTTAAAATACCATTAAACCAATTTTCAAGTTTGGCATATTTTCTAAGTAGCCTGACGCTATTCCCACCATAGCTAACTGGGTTTTTTAATCGACTTTTTATCTCACAAAAATTGCAGAAGTTTGAATTAAATCAAGTTTATCTGTTTTGTTCTTACTGTAGAAGTTCCTCTTTCCCTGGCCAACTTTCTCAGATCAACAGAAAGTTTTCCCTGTCCGCAAAGCTTAACTTTATAATATCAAGATCTGTATCAACGTTAGTAATTTTGTAACGCGATCTCACATTTCTCCTTCAAGTCTAGCCATACTTCTATAGGAGCAATTAATGTCCCATAGGTTCTACCAAAGATTTTAATGCTAATAATAATGATACTACTACTAATAATAATGAAAATAATAATAATTATAATAAATATTATGGTTATATCTCAGTTTATGAGGAAGTAAAATGTGCAAGCTTGACTTTACCATTATCAGACCTGAAGAACCCATTTCGATATATAAGCAATAAACTGCTGATCTCTGTGTAAAAATGCCATCATGGTCTATCACATATTATTAACATATTCTCGTTTCTGTCTGCTTATTACCACATATTAATAACCACGTACAATTTTACAACATGTCTATTTAACGTCAAAGGAGGTGTTCTGCGAGGAGCTATTTTGTGTTCCTTCCCTTCAGTATTGTAGTAATTGGATAAACACACTTACCTGTAGCATTAAAAAATATAAAATGAACTGTTTTGGTGATGTTTATGAAGGTTGTTGCTCTTCAAACACTGGATAAAACTGGCCCACGATACAGGGCTAGTAACTGCACGTGAAAGACAATCTGCATCTTTTTTATGTGTAATTTCTCAAAATGGGCATTTTTGGCAGCACTGATCATTCTTATAAAAAAATAATATATTAGGTATTAAAAAGTCCATGTGATACAATATCAACTATACATCACATTTGAAAACTAACACATTTTTAACATATAAGAATAATATTACCTTTGGAAATAAAACATCATTTATCTATTTAGAAAAAGACTTTAATATAAATATGGATTGCCATCACGAGGGAAATACTGCTTAACGAGGTAGATTTTTATTTATGCCAAATTGATCAGCTAGCTCTACATCTAGTTCAAAATTGAAATGGCATTTCATAATTTTTCTTTTGACAGAAATGGGAATAAGTGAAAATATCGACAACTGGATCAGAACATTCTATAGGCAACTGTCTACAGATTCAGATTGACACAGGTTTCAAAAATACACCTGACTATGCCAAAAACAGATTACGTAGAAAATAACGTGAAAACTCTAAAGCAGCTATGTCATGCATGCAAATTAACTGTGAGAAAAAGTTTGAGACTTTTAAAACAAAAATGCAACATATCAACCTAAGGAAATGAAATTGCAAAGCAAAATATAAATTCATTGTGTAACAAAATTGTGAGTACTGGAACACAGCCAAAATTTTGGAACAAATTCATGGGTATAAAGGTGCTGTTATTGAACATATCACATGTGTTTCCTTTAAAAAAAAGATGGTCATTTGGCCGTCAATTATCACGAGTATGCCAGTAAATATATACAACGTTTGTCGCCACTATCTTATACTCAATTTAGCTAAGACCATTAATTGTAAAAGATTGTCTAATCCTTTTTTAGACCATTGTAACCTCTGTTTAAAATCTTAAATACAACGTTATTTGTTTAACCACTGCTAAGCAGCATTGGAAAGATATGCCTGGAGACATAACTCAATCCTTCAGTATTTTTTTCATTCATTTAAAGAAAATAAAGGATTCACTCATATTACATTGGTATGCTGATAGCTATTGGTTTGACAATTCATTTGAATTGTTAAAATCAAGGAATCAAAACTTAACAACAATTGCTTTCTTATTATCTTCATTCTTATTGAGCTTGCGTTTGCATACAAAATCAACATAAAATTAATACGTGAATATAAACAGAAACCATATAAATGATCGCAACATGAAGTATTAAGTCTTACTTTACATTTCAAACTTATTTTTCTTGAAGTAAAAGGCCTGGAATTTGTAACAAATGAAATGAAGACATTCAATGCTTTAAATGAGATGTTGAGTTTAAATGGTGAATATATGAGTAGTTAATTGTAAGGCTTTGTTATTCGATGTTCTTTTTATATCTATTGTAGACACGATGAGGTATGAACATCTCCAAAACTTCTTTGATAGAGTTAGTATTACAATGAAAGCTTTTCGAAGAGGTACAAGTCCTATACCATACAAAGGAGGTTCTCTTTCTATTAGAGAATTGTTGTTGCTTCATTCTTTTTGTATTCAAGTGATCTAATGAAATACGGGATAGAAGGTTATAAAGAAATGATTTTTATTTCATTAGTATTATCAGTTTTATCATTATTATCATTATTGTTATTGAAGGAAAGATGGGTCATACAGCAGGAATGACCAAGATTTATTGATCCCTACAAAATCTGACGTAACTATCGCCTCAAATGCATAATAGAAAAATCAATAAAAGCAATTATCAGAAGACAACGATTATATTTTTGCCAAGCACGATGCCAATTTTACTTGTGAAGAAACTTGGCGCTGTATCAGATTGTCACATGTAGAAAAAAATCAATAAAAAAAAGTGGGCAATTTTTGAGTATAGAGAAAGGTAGGTGAGAGCACTTGTGCCTCAAGGAGGACAAGTGACATGTACTATATTTCTCGTTAAAGTATTGCTGATTAGATTCGTGTTTTCAAACTATGATAGCAATTTTTGACTAAATAACAAGCTCTTGATAAGCAAGATGAATAAGGAGCAACAAAAAGTAGATATTTCGAAATTGCTTCATCTTAGTTTGGTACTTTTCAAGAGAAGAACCTAATATTCCATACGAATTGTTGGAAAATTAAACGTATTAATCTAAAAATACTTTAATGACATTGACCGTACGAGAATAAAGTTCTCTACTTCGGAAAGAAAAGAAAGTATCACCAGAAATGAAATTTGTAATTTTCTTAATAAAAAATAATGGCTTCTGGGTTAGAATCGAGACTGCGGGAGTTTCAGTGCAAAACAAATGACGATCATAATGCTTAGTGTATCAAAGTTGTTGAAGTTTAAGACTTTAAAGGCATTATACCTCAATTCTTTAAGAGTCAGAAAGGTTGAGCCTCTCTGGATATTGTCGATTATTTAGAAGAGAAAGAATCTACCTTCAGCTGGTTTCCTAACGAAAAAAATTGTGTTTACTTTCAACAATAGGAAAACCCTATCTAGTATGGCTTTGTAGCCGTCAATCGTTTTAACGTTGGATTACAAATTTGCTTATAAATCAGAGTTGTAAAATATAGGACGTCCAGCGAATTTTCTCTAAAAATTAAAATATATGATATGTCAACGTTAAGGGATGTATCATTATTATCATTATTCTCCTATTATTATCTAGTTTCTACAAACTTTTTCGAAAGCACCCTGTAAAAGAATCACCCCATACACGTTAAGTGGAATCGAATGTTTGTACCGTCATTTTCGTCCTCTTTCTTACAGACAGGAACTGATTTTCTGTTAAAAATTAGCTGTGGAATGTGCTAGACAGTGAAGTAATAACAATTGTTCAGCATTTCATAATGTTTTCAATGCTTTGTGACGCATTGATTACACTTTCCTTTTTAAAAATAGATATCAATGTCATTTAAATTTGATCTATATTTCTGCTTAGTAAAAGACCTTTAACCAAATAGATGTTAACAAATAATAAGCAATTAACTGGACTACTAGTGAAACCTAGTAGAGAATGAATAAGAATGAAAAAAGATCCGAAAATGATTCGTCACTAATAATTTGATATTAATTTTGACATGGAGTAGTTGGAGCATTTGGTTAAATCCTCTGTGAAAACAGTTCGAACTGTTTGTGATCTGCATGATATCACAACATAATTTTTAGTAATTTTACCACAAAATTGAAGGTAAATGTGTGTCGGATGTGCACAGATCAACATGAAATGTATTTCTTATTAAGATGTTGAATCATCCTGAGATACAGTTCAAATGCATTGCTCATCAGTCTCCTAAATTGGATGTGAAAAAGGGTTGAGGTGCTGAAACTGAGATACTGAGATTCTGATAAGAATTCTTGTGGACATAAGTTACTTAAAAATAGTCAAGAAAGTAAACATACCAATTTTGGGTTTCAATCAGATTGATATTCAAGATTTGGTGAGATATGAAAGGAAGCCAAATGTTTCCATTGTCATAAAACAGGCAAAAGCCGAAATTACTATTGACGGATAACATTTATATACGTCCCTCAGTCCAAGAGTTACTCTTTGAGAACCTTATTAATCGTGTTTAGTGCATAAAAAAGAAATTATCAGCTCTGCTCTCCTTTTGTTTCATGTTTCGTTTGATTGAATCATCTTCATTTGAAATCTTCGCAGTGAAATTTTTATAGTTGGAAATTACGTGATTTGTTTTGTGAAGTTCTTAATAAAAGAAAGACCAAGTCTACTTTTAGCTGATCCCTCAACGTATGTATCGGTTCGTAATAATAAACTTTCTTGTTTCTTTTGCCATCAGCATAGGGGAAGTATTGAGGATCTCTTAAATCACTGGAGAGAATTTATTAATTTCTATAGGAAACGTCATATTTGGATTGCGAACAAAATCCTTCACGTGTTCTCAGGAATCTTTTTTGATTTTGAGCTTCATCCCAATAATAGTGCTGGATCAATAATGTCACACTATCTGTTCAGTGTGTTAAAATATTCTATGGCTATTCTGTAGTTCTAAAATACCAAATGTAAAATTTTACTCTATCCCTATCTGTACTAGCTTCGTAGGTGATGTACCTTCATTTTTGAAAGTGAATTTTTCTAATTTTCTTTCTCTCAGGTAATCCGAAAATTGAATGTGTAAGTAGAAGTCACTGCCTGTACAACATTCAGATTCATATATATACCGTTAAGTGGATTTTGTCTTAAATAGATAAAATGCGTTGTCTTAGGAATATATTTTGACTATTACTTTCTCATGTGATGTCTAGTAGCATTGAAAAGGCCGTACATAAAAAGGTTGCAATCCTCTAGCTCACCACTTAAACAAAACTACATGCTGTTTAACTAGATATTTGATTTCATTTATGTTTGTAGGTATCTTCTAATAACTAAGGGTATTATGGAAGACTAAAGAAATTTTAGATTGCATTGATTGACTTGATAAAATGTGCTACAGAACATTATATTTTGTTCGTTAGGGTGTCAAGACAAGACTTTTCAGGTTATCCTACCAAATTTGCAGATTTACTTAGTAACTATAACAAAGACTGTGTTACGATTTACTATTGGTTGTAACCATGGATTTATTTATTTATTTATTTTAATAGGATATATATACACGATTACATATCGTGTCAGGTTAAACCCCTCAAAAAGTAGGGATAAAAATGTTCTTTATGTATTACTGGAAAGAAATCTTTTTTCTATATATATATACGTATATGTTCAGGGTGGCAGTAAATTTTTCGTACAAATACACTCTGCTTTTATGTAAGTTTGATTCTTTTTGTATACAAAGGTGATTGAGGTGAAGCAAAAAGAATGACGTAAGCTTCATTGTGTATTTAAAAGTACCCTCCGTTTCAGAAAGAGTACAATTTTTTTTGGCTTTACAATCTGTTTGCATACGACACTTTGGCACTAAATAAAATACTCAAGATAGTAAGCATAAAAAGAGATACGTGGACAGACATCAGGGAAAGGCAAAAAAAAATCGTATAGAGATTGTAGGAAAAGAGGAATCAGAGCAACTTATAATAACAGGACAGACACATGGAAAGACAGTAAAACAAATCAAAAGAAAATGATGTTACCATTCATGGCAGAAGATTATGTAATGAAAACAAATACCGTGTTTAATTTGTTTAATGAAAAAAAGAGAGCGGAAGACAAACAGAGAGAGAGAAAGAGAGAGACACAGACAGACAGACAGACAGACAGAGTAAGAGAGAGAGAGAGACAGAGAGACAGAGAGACAGAGAGAGAGAGAGACAGAGAGAGAGAGAGAGAGAGAGAGAGGGATAATAGTTTGAAATATTACTTTATTTTTCTATTTAGTAATTTGTTTTTGTTTGTAAATGACAGCCGGCTTGTGAAAATTAAGCATGTAACTACCTGTTACAATCTATTCCTTGTACACTTTGAAACTTAATCAGACTGCTTTATTTGATATTTCGTATTGCAATTTACAGTTCGCTGATTTGGTGATTTCTTTTAGTAGCCGAAAAAGGTCTTTCCTAAAAGAAAAGCTTTGCCAAAACTTCTTATTTTTTCTCCTTATTATCAAAAAGATGACTTTGAGGAGTGTCAAAGTCATCTTTTTTGTAATACTTTTCTGGTTTTCTGCAAAAGAAAGGAAAGCTTTGTATAACGACTAAAAGGAAATGGCTTCCTACAAAATATATAACGATATATTAGCAAATGAATATGAAATGTCATCAGCAACAGTGCTCTTCAACATACAAATGTAGGAGCTATCACATAATCAGATATACGAGTACGAAAAACTCTGAGTACTGTAAAGTTAGAGTTTTTCTTACTCGTATATCTGATAATATATAACGATGTATAAATAGAATGATAGTTTCCTTACAACCGATTATAAGGCTAGCTTAAATGTAGCCTGAAACTTTCTTCGCTAAGTTTTAGAAATATTTAATGCAAAAACCACCATGGAGAAGAGGAAAAATGAGTGGAAACGAAATGTAAGCTACGAAAAGACATAATTCAATAAAAACATAACCTGTAACATATCAGAAAATCAGATTGAAGTCTCTTAATTGATTTTTTTTGAGAAAAAAAAGAGAGCAACTAAAGTTTGGTAGAAAAAGTTAAAGTTTAAAATTTTGAGTAATCTCTCTGATTCAATGTGAAATAAACTTTTTAAAAAAAACTGTTGACAAACTTTAGTTCTCTAGTACCTGCTCTGAACTCTCCAAAAAGGAATTCCTGTGACTTGCTTGGGATACAAGTTTAAAGGCTATATTCATATCCTCCATTTAACTAGTATTATAACTTACAGGATGAATGATGCCAAAGCTTAGTGCCTTGTTTATTTGCAAACAACACCAGTTGCAGCCTTCTTTCTGTGCTAACCAGTAACTTAACCTCAAGTTAGTTTTCTCATGTTAATGACAGGTTCCTTGTGTTGACTCCCTAACGTACTAAAGTTTGAGTTTCACTTCATTAAGGAAACTCCGACTACGCTCTTTGTTGGGAAAGAAAAATTAGAACCTTTTCTCTCTTAGAGTAGTTAAGTTGACATTGAACATCATCATGAGATACAGTGATATTTTTAGCAGCACTGTGTGTTGATTTTTCGCAAAATATTGATGTCCTAGCAAGTTCGGCAATATTATCATGTTCATTTTTAATCAAAAAGATAATCCGTAGAAACTGATTTTCCTACTTAGAATGATATTTAAACCCCACACGTATTTTGTTATGGCTTATCTGTTTATCATTTTAAGAACTTATTCTTGCCAGAACTAGCAGATGTAAACCTAGAATCACTTTGGCATGTATTACACCGAGCAAAAGATGCGTTTGAATTAACTAGTACTCGTTTTTTTGAAACAAATTTTATTTGTCTATCTTGGCGAGGTCATTTTGTTCTTCTGATTAGCCTTGTACATTGAACAATGGTTGACAGGTGCAGAGTAGAGCTTTGTATTTTGTAGGTGACAAAGATTGAAAGGTTCTTTCAGACTAAATAAATGCCTGTCATTACTTATTTTTAAGATATCTATGAACCTTTGAAAGCCGTTACAATATACCAATCTCTGCCAATAAAGATTGTAAGCATTAATACTTTCAAACAGAAAAAGGCAAAATTTTATATAGACACAAGAAATTGAATTCCTGTTAATGTTTCAAATTTTTTAAAATGAGCATGCAAAATCTAAGAACACTATAATGACTACAGAGTAATAACTATCTTTGTATTTTGATTGTTGGGAATGAATGTGGATTGATGATTTCCTTCCTAAAGACTCGTTCCTCAGGTCGGGGGGATGAGGAACTTGTGATGAATTTCGCATAAAAAACTGATATGGTACAACAAGCAAAGCCTTATTTATAATTGTAATTTACCTACGTTTGCAAACCATTTTGTTGAACTTTATAGGAAGCTATCTTTTCAAGTAGATCGATTTTCAATAGTTAACCCCCTACCGTGTTAAAGCTCAAAGAAAAGGTCGTAATCGGTGATTATTTCTCGATTACAATAAAATAGCTTTTAGGTCGAACTATTTCTCTACATCTTATCATTTTTAACATGAAAATTCGCTTTCAGTTGACCACCAGGGCTTACAGGATATCAGACTGTATTCTGTTCATTTGTTTAGATTGTGTTGCTATGTAACATGATGTCAAAGGAGTGTTGCAATTTGCAGATTGCTCTCGAAAACATGATATTGTCCCCCTGACCAACATTTTGCTGTCATGTGCAGCGAATATCGGGCGCAACTGCGAATAGCGAGAAAAGCACATTTAAATGAGAGGTACTTGTTTTTTAAGTCACCTTCACCGGAATAAGAACATGATATTTTACCTAGCCTAAATATTTGCGATGGTTTTCGCATTTCTGCAGGTTATTAAAAATATAGTGAAAGAAAAGTAATTTGAATTTAAGGTGTTTTGAAGAAATCGCTTCCTTGTAGCAAAAAGAAATTCAAGGTGAGTGAAAATTACTTTATTACTTTGAAAATTGCACAGAAACCTTTTTCTTATAATTAAAAATTAAAAATAAAAGTAATATACACCTTATTAAAAGTATATCTAGGTTTCTTTGACAACAAAAACCCCAGTTCACATTGATCAAAGTTATACGAAGAAGACTTCTACCATTGGTATCACATGAGCAGGTAGTCTTCTCTCGCCTTGACAAATGCAAAGAATAAAGGTATCACCATGTCTAAATAAATACTCCGATGAGGCAATTAGAACAGCAGTTGTAAATTCTTTGAAAAATAACAACATGTTGTACACTTTTATGAGGTTTTTTTTCTCATTAATAAATATCATATTGCAACGGTATAAATGATAAGTATACATTTATATAACATTGACACTGATTGGTATTGAGGAAAAATAATTCCTGTTTAGCTGAAATGCTAAACGTTACTCATTAGATTTCATTTTTTTAAAGTCAAACAAACATAAAGATTTATATTTATATCATATATATATATGTATGTAATATAAATAAATTTTTCTTGTTGCTTAAGATATAGTCATATATACCAAAATTTCAACCGACTTTTCTTTTTCCTGCATTTCATTTCCGCTAAGTCAAGATCACTGTTGTGTTAACTGTAATTAACTTTCCTGGCATAAATTAAGTGTCTATTTTACTTACCAAAAAAGTAACGATATTACTCAAGAAGATTTTAACCTGCAGTAATGACGAAAAGCAAAATGATAAGAATTAAGTCTGTAAATTAGAAAATCTGACAATTTATGTCACAGCTAGTTACAAGTTATTTATTTTCAGTGTGCTTGCATGGAAAGAAAATAGGTTTTTTGAGGAATAAAACATACAGTTGTTCACGCTTGATTCTCAAGATCTCTAAAGCTTTTTTAAGTTCTCCTATAATCTAAAAAATGTTATACTTAACTAAAACTTTTTAAACCCTCTTCTCAATTGATTAAGTTAATAATAGCTTTCTTCATATTATTATTACCTCAATGAAATTGACTGTCTTTTACATTTAGCTGAAAAAAGCAAATATACATTTACGCAAACAGTTCACTTGCAGTTAGTTTGTAAATCAACTATATGAAAGGTCTTAATTTCTCTGATTTCTTTCTCTCTTTCTGCCTCTCTCTCCCTCTTTCTCGTTTCTTCTCTCTCTCTCTCCCTCTGTGTCTCTCTCTCCCTCTCTCTCATTTCTTCTCTCTCTCTTCCTCTCATATTTTTTGTGAACTTTTCAGTTTTTTCCTATTTGTTTGTCTCTGTTTTTTTCTAGTTCTATTCTAATCTTGTAGTTTTTTTATCTAGCTGACGGGTAGTCTCCAGTATTCAAGAGCACCCGAGACTTTTGTTATATAACGCGCTATAACTTAATAATCAACTTAATTATCACCATTATTTTCATTATCATTATCATCATTATCAACCACTTTTTAAACTGCAGTTATCCAATGTCATGGTATCTTTCTACGTAAAATGTAGTACTGAGATATGATTTATAATCAGTTAACCTTCATTGGGCATAAAATAGAGTATAGCACTCCTTTTGCGTAGATTCTATTCAAATCAATTCATTTGCAAAATATTCAATACTTTTCACAAGATGAAAACATTGATTTAACTGGTCTTACTATAGGTTCTCAATTGATTTAACAATACCCAATGTCTAAAAGATAGGGGTTCTTTCACACCATATAGAACCTTAACAAATCTATCCAAGTGATTAATAATTAAAGTGACTATGATTTTCCAAATATACTTATCAAAGCAATAAGGTTGGTTTGTAGATGCTCTTCTTATTATTGAGTTCCAGGTTAGAACATTCCTTCATCCATTGTAGTTACTGCACTCAGTTTTATCTCTCCGTTTCTCAAAAGCAGATATTAAGATTGAACATGTTTTGTTTTGGTTTTTTTTGGTGGTGGTGTGGGGGGGTTCCTGAGAAGAAAGGTAAAACCAGATAAAAAATAAAAATTAACATTAGAAAATGGAAACTCTATAAAGAACAATTTATATTATAACATATTAATCATAGCAGTAAAGTCACATTGAAATCACAACATTTGTTCCATAGCATTATTGGTCTTTAGACTTCAAAATGAAAATGCCGAAAAACAGGATTGTGAAAACTAAAAAAAGGGTTTCTTGTTGAAAGGAAAAGACGAATCGTCAAATGATTGAGCAGGTGAACATAGAAGTTATAACTATATTGCTTTGAATCGTATTTTAATGGAAGATATTGTTCGATCATTGTTACAATATCGTGTTGCTATATAACGGGATGTCATTTTGTTTGTTGAAAACATAATTTCTTGTTTTTCACTCTATTTATTGTTTATTTACACATTACTCTTATTTTTTCTTTAAGATTGTTATTGACGTCCTGTAACAACAATGTGTATTTGCCTTTCTCTATTTCCTTCAGATGTTTACAGTATCTTGAATGATTTATCCAATACTGCATATCTAATATATGGTCAGTCTTCGTCACGTAAACGACTCTTTGTGGTGATACAAAAATAAACCTTCAGCAATGCCATATGTACCTATCCTTAGCTAAAAATATCAAACTCATAAAATGTAACACAGATTTAAGAGTCAATAAATTAACCACCAAAGATTGACTAATCATACTTTTCATGATTTTCAGACAAAATGATGATGATGATGATTATGATGATGATTATGATGATGATGATGATGATGAGCACAGTAAAACTGTACATAAATTAGTTTTTATTGTCTCCTACCCAGATTCACTTTTATACCTACTTACATATGTAGAGAATAAAGACTTGTATAAACAATTCGTCAGACAGAAGTAGGATATTGCTTTTAAAATTACGTTTATTATGATTGAGACCTTTTGTCACGGACAATCCTCTAGACTAAGACTCTGAAATGAAAAACAGAAGTTACGTCAAGAAAGTTAACATTTCTTTTTAAATTTAAGTGTGAGTATCTAGCTCTTTCAATTTACCGCATCTGCCGAAAAAAAGGACACTTTTATTGTGTTGGGATGTTTAACTCAGTTTTTGAAGCTAAATCACTTATTATATTATTATTATTATTATCATTATTAAATTGTTTATGGACGACTTGAAGCTGTTTGGGAGGAGTAAACGTGAGTTGGAGGCATTGGTCGAGGTGTTGAGGGTTTACTCTAGGGACATTGGGATGGATTTTGGGTTAGATAAGTGTGCTGTTTTGGAAATTAAACGAGGTGAAAGAGCTGAATGTGAGGGAATCGAGCTACCGAGTGGGGAGTTGATGAAGGAGGTTGATGAAGATGGGTACAAATACCTGGGAGTGCTAGAAGGGGCGAAGGTAATGCAGAAGAAGATGAAGGAGATATACGTACGACGTGTGAAATTTCTGGCAAAGTCGAGGTTGTATGCTGGGAACTTGGTTCGCGGTATCAATACGTGGGCAGTTAGTGTTGTCCGATACAGCTCTGGAATACTGGATTGGTCTGATGCTGAGCTGCGCAAACTTGATACCAAGACAAGGAAGATTTTAACGATGAATGGTGCTTTCCATAGGAATAGTAGTGTAGATCGTCTGTACATCGGAAGAAAGGATGGGGGTCGTGGCCTGATCAGCGTTGAAGATTGTGTGAGGCAGGAAGAGTTAGGGTTAGAAGAGTATGTACATGCTACTGAGGAGACGATTTTGGAACAGGTGGCTGGAATGATTATGCATGGAAGGGAGACAAAGAAGCATTACAAGACGAGAGTGGTTGAGGAGAGAAAGGAGAGATTGATGGAGAAGGCTATGCATGGTAGGTTCTTTCGGGAGATGGATGAAAATGCAACAGAGAGATCAGTACAGTGGGTTAAAGGTGGTTTCCTTGCAAAAAGCACAGAGGCATTTGTGTTTGCTGCTCAAGAGCAAGCATTGAGGACAAGGTTGGCGCAGTCGAAGTGGGATGGTGGTGTTAGTCCTATGTGTCGCATCTGCGGAATTGAATCTGAGTCAGTTTGGCATGTTGCGTGTGGGTGTAAGGTACTGGCTCAGAAGGAGTACAAGAGGCGACATGATAGGATGGGATTGAGAATATATTGGGAGCTGTGCAAGAAGTATGGGTTGAAATGTGCGGGGAAATGGTTTGAAGAGGTGCCTGACAAAGTTAGAAAGAGTGAAGATGGTAGGTTTGAAGTTTGGTGGGATAGATCAGTGGAGACAATGCAACAGGTGGAATCTAATCGTCCGGATGTTGTTGTTGTTGACCGCACTAAGAAGAGATGGCTGGTTGTAGATTTTGCTGTGCCTTCCGATCGAAATGTGACAGCTAAAGAAGAAGAAAAGATCACTAAGTATTCTCCCTTGGCCCAACAAATCCGAAAGTTACATAGTGTATGTACCAGCGTTGTCCCAATCGTCGTGGGAAGCTTAGGAGTGGTGACGAAGCGCTTGGAGCGCAGTTTGAAAGAGTTGGGCATCCCTGATGTCTTAGGTGGACTCCAAACATCTACCATCATTGGAACTACCAACATATTGAGGAAGGTGCTTAACCTCTAAAGCTGCTGGTCAGTGGCCGGGGTTAAGTTTTCTCGTCTGGCAGGTGAATACCATTTCCCTGTGCGGGCTGTCATGCTGGACATGAACTTTGTTTATTATTTTATGTTTTGAATTTGCTTTGTTTAAATACGATCTGTGCCAAGTCCCATCCTGGAACCTCAAGCAACAGAAAGAATAACGAGGCTACACTCTACATAGAAAGAATTTTATGCAAGATGTGTGATGTACCCACATATTATTATTATTATTATTATTATTATTATTATTACTGGATTAAAAGTTCAAAATAGGATATAGAGAAGCTACATACAAATTTTGTATTATCCACTTTGTCCTGTTGAGCTGAAAAGTTAAAAAATATATATATATTGCATAATTGTTAAACTAAAGAATTAAAATCCGAAGTTAGTTAAAAACTCCTTAAGACTTGGGACACTTCTAGTCTTAATGGGCAATTCATTGAAGGATATGCTTGTCTGCTCTTTCTAATGCATCATTATGGCAACAGTTACTTAATACCACTGGGTATTTGTATTCATATTTTCTGAAACTTTATTAGAGGAGAGAAATAGCTGCAACATTTCAATTGAAATGTTTGATAAGTTCAATTTTGCGGTTGTACTAGATAAGAGCACCACAATGGGAATTTGCATGTCAATTGATAGTTCATAAGACAGGGATTAATTTGATCTAAAGTTCACTGGCAGTCATGTGAAATGGAGGCATGGAACAGCGAAAAGAAGTCAATTCCTGAATTATGGCATATCGATTGATATATAATACTTGTATTCTGAAACAATTTCATATCTTGTTGTCCATATCTACAATGGCTTCTCAATATTTAAATAGGCAGAGCTAAATAGGTCCCACAGAACATATTTTCCAGGTAAGTTGCTTTGCGAAACGCACAGGTTGTGAAAAAGGGAGTGGGTTTCCTAAAATATATACAATCTGTGAACAATCACCTTTCTCATTTTAAGAAATTATTGCTGTCTTGTTGATTTTTAAACACAACAGAAGTGTTGTTGGCAAAGCTCTAAACTTCAATATGCAACTATTTTGCTTAAAATTCAATATTATCCAGTAATGTACCTATATTTGTTACCAACCCAATGGCAAACATTGCCATTTTTTACTGTAAATGGTATCTGACAGTCCAAAAAAGTAAGTGGTGAAGGGGGGTGGTGAAGCAGCCTGCAAGTGAGCCAGCAGTTCAACTATCTTCCTGCTAATATCTGACAAACACCAAGGGAACACTATATTATGTATTTGGCAACAGCAACAATTCATGTTTCCCTTGTGTGTCCCATTGTGTTGTTGTTGGTAAATGAAATTATGCGAGCACTAGAGAGCGCTAGAGAGCACTAGAGAGCACTAGAGAGCACTAGAGACCACCAGAGAGCAATGGAGACCACCAGAGACCACCAGAGACCACTAGAGACCATTAGAGAGCACCAGAGTGCACTAGAGACTACTAGAGAGCACTAGAGAGATTTGAAGATACAACTGAAAAACAATTTAAGTCTGGTGCCAATCATTGCCAGCTTAAGGCTGATATTACCTTTGTCAAAGGTTATTCTGAAAATCAATAACAGAATCAATGGAGAGAACTATAGCTGCCAAGATGCTCATCAAATTCAATAAATGTCTCTGCAACCACTAAACGATAATTTGCAGTAGAACTCAAGAAATAAAGGTTCAGGGGAGAGTATCATCTGTTTTCTTTGGAAAACAACAATTTAGAAGTAGCCCACTTGCCGTTTTGTGAATATGTACAGTTTCAGCTTTCCTCCATTAAATGAATTAGAAGCATCATGTTTGAAATAATTGCATATCATGTCATCTCTGACCAATTGAATCACTTAACTCTGACAAGCACAATTACACCCCAAAAAAGAAGATGAGGGTCATATCAGAACAAAATTATCCTTTCCCGATCCTGGCTTCAGCCTCAGCTGAATTCACAATGCAAGTCAAAAATTAACTCCACACTTTGTTATTTGAGAACAAAAGTAGTTTAAATGTGAAAAAAAATTTATTGAAGAACAAAGCTTTAGAAATAAAGAAGAAGATTTTGAACTTTTATATATGGATTGTATATTTCCATCAGATATTCACATTAATTTTGTTCTGTCATAAACAGTTTGATTATAGGCTTGCCCCCATGTAGCACATATCATGTATTGTTGTTTTGCGAGAAGACACTTATGTACTATAATTAAACTCGTGATTTTACGTAGCAAATTTATACCCTACTGTATCTTGGAGGCTTAAAAAATAATCAAAAGAAATTTTTAAAAGGGCGTGATTTGGAGTATTAGTTTCTAAAAAAAGGAGTGTATATAAAGGCTTTACTTCAAAATTAANCCTGGCTTCAGCCTCAGCTGAATTCACAATGCAAGTCAAAAATTAACTCCACACTTTGTTATTTGAGAACAAAAGTAGTTTAAATGTGAAAAAAAATTTATTGAAGAACAAAGCTTTAGAAATAAAGAAGAAGATTTTGAACTTTTATATATGGATTGTGTATTACCATCAGATATTCACATTAATTTTGTTCTGTCATAAACAGTTTGATTATAGGCTTGCCCCCATGTAGCACATATCATGTATTGTTGTTTTGCGAGAAGACACTTATGTACTATAATTAAACTCGTGATTTTACGTAGCAAATTTATACCCTACTGTATCTTGGAGGCTTAAAAATGGGCGTGGTCTGTAAAACGTTTTAGTGGCTACACCTTATTAACCCTATTTTTTATACGATTAGCACTTCAGTAGTGGTCAGATTTTTCCCTGTAGCCATCTCTGATAAATACATATTTTTACTGTCTCTGTGGATATAAAAAGTTTAAGTCAAGCTAGAAAATCACTTCCTTTTTTAGCTTTATTAGTTGTCTTTTTTTTCCTGGCATGTTATTTAGCATTATATAGGAAATTTGATTACAAGAGCTATAACTAAGCCTTTTGCTTAGGTTCATTGTAACTAAGGTGGCCCCAGATAGATTTCCTGTGCTCATAAAACTTTTACAAAAAGTTTTACGATTGGCTTCAGAATTGATATACATCTAAGCAGTTTCTTTCAGTCACACTAAAGTAGCACTTCCTCGCAATCTAACACTTTTTCATAGTTGGTATCCATCGGTATGGGGGCGGCAACAGACTTCGATTGCCTTATTAGGCTATACCTTCGAATGAGACCTAATGTTTCTGTCAGGACTGGCAAGTGTTGAGTAATCTGAAAAGGCCAACTACGGTGAGGCCACCCAATCTGCCTTGGGGTCCAACAAGGTAGAGGTACCATTCAGCAAATTATCACAACTGTAGACAAAGGTGTAGAGCACTAAAAACACTAGAACTACTATTGTTAACCATCAGGGCCAACCAATTTGGAAAACCATTGCTATATGAATTGTGGTGAACTGCATGTTCTCGGTCCAACTGAAGAAAAACAGAGAAAGTCTTCATACAACGATTTAACAGTTCCAAAGTTTAATCTACTGATTCCGTAGCTTTCCTACAGCCAGACATTCTTCACTAACACCCAATGACGTTTCATGCCCATATCTGTTGTGAAGGAGGGATAGTGATAATTTAAAGGTGTAAGGAAGGATTATATCATTTTTTAAACTACTCTCTTCGTCTATTAGGCTTGAGTAAAAACAGTTCTATTGTACTGTTATATGTAATGAATATTGAATCATCAAAGAAAGGTTAAACTGGATTACAGGATTACAAATAAAACCGTTCTGTCTATAATATATCCGAGAAGGGTCATTTCACACAAAAAAACAACTGTATAGTACTGTAGCACTTATCTCCTAAACAATGTCGTCTAGTTTTGACTGTTAGTATGACAGAAGGTACAGAAAAAATGATTAGACTATTTCTATGTCAACCTTAGTGCAAGAAAAGAGCCAGCCCCAGGCGATTGACGTCGAAACGACTTACAGAGAATAATACGTAATTGAATGGCATTGCCCATGTTAATCTAAGGTCTGCTAAAGTGTACTGGAGGGAAAAACTCGTTTTCCTTTCAACAGAATCAAAACAATTTGAATGAACAAAAAAAAGAGCAAGACGAAAAAATTTGATGAAAAAGATGATGAAGAAAAACAGTAAGACGGAAGTAGGGGCAAAGAACCACAAAAATAACAACAACAAAAAACAATACAAAAAAGTCATTTTTTTCTGATTTAAAAAAAATAAATGTTTTTTTTTAATTTTTTATCAAATTCACCAATTTTTTTCCAATACCAAACGATCATACCTTTAAACAAGCAACAATAAGTAAGAGTTTACCAGTAGATAATGCTCTTTTCTGAGGTATGTCGGGTAGAACAAATATTTCAGCTAGTGAAATGGGTACTCTTGAAAAGCACAGACGCTGCTGTTAATCCATTTTTAACAAAACGGTCTCTTTTTCGAAGAAATATAATAATTATGATTATGAAAAAAAATTGAAAAATTATTAATATGGTGTTTCAGTCATACTTGAATTATGATTATGGCTTTCTTCAATACAGCTTTATTTAATATTCAGCGAAGCAGAGGGAAGCATATAACAGCCATGAGCTTTTTGGTGAAGGTTGGTGAAAGGAAATACGAATCTCACCGCATGCAGCTTTAGGTATTTTGCAACATAAAGTAATTTATATGAAAGGCTCTTAAGAGACAATTGACTACCAAGTATATTTTGCATAAACCCGGCTGAGATCCCAAATTAGAGAGCATGATGACACAAGGTCCCTAAAAAGTGCACCAGACAACTTGTATTCTTCCTGTTGACGATTTGATATGTAATATATGAGCTAACATACCTTAGTAGACCTCCAATTGGAAAGGTTATGGACAAGCCTGATGAGCTAGCTAACCAAGATCTGGGGTTTTACATTGTTACGTTTTTCGTTGGACCAGACTTTCTCTACAGAATGATACCTAGCAGAGGTTTAGATTCTGACGTTCCCTTTAAAGAGACCCAGCTTGCTAGAGATTGCATTGAATGCCGCTGGACTGTTTTTTTGCCATTATTTGTGATAGCAACCTTGTAAATCAGGTATTCTATTCAAAATTTAATTGTAAAAAGGGTAGGCCATGGTTTACAAAGGATGTTATTTAGTTACTGTATGACAGTCTGCATGTTTTAAAATCTGTGAGAAATCATTAGATCAGAGAAAAAGAAATCTGTAAATGCAATTTCTTGGCAGCACTAAAAATTTACTGCCAAGCTTGTCAGTATTGTTGTCCTTTTCAAAGACGAACAGAATGACATTTTAAAACCAACTAGACTTACGGAGGTCACTGTGTTTCCAAAGCTAATCCAGTGCCTAAATGTTTTAACATGTCTAAAAATGTTTAGTGGTGCGACAGTGGCAGCATTGAAAACAACATTAGGATTACTGTTAATAAGTTCATAATTATCCTTCTTAAAGAATGTTTTACATTTTGGAAAAACACTGAACTACAAAGTTCAGTTTCTAGGCTAACATCACGTTGATCCTGATACAGCTCTGATGAACTCTGTTGAAGATACCAACCTTGAATTTCTACCTAAAGATTGTAGATATAGCTGGTTAGGTTGTACTTAAGAAGTGGATGACATACATGTGTCTCACTAGAGATACAACCAAGGCACTTTTTCATTTATGTAAGGCACTTGCTGGTATTGCAAAATTCTTTTTAACCACTGCACATTCATATGTATTCTTGGGAATATTCAAAACTGATTGGCTTAGGAAAATGTTTGGCAAATGGAGGCAAAGGTCTGATGGAACGTCCTTCATTAATGTGCAACAATTTTTAGAGAAGCTTACTATTTTCCAGTCAAAACACTTACTAAACTCAACTTATGATTTTTCTGACCTGGGTGTATCACTTGATCATGCATGCAATGATTGCCTCTACCAAATGGAGAAAAATGCTTTGATTGNCACGTTGATCCTGATACAGCTCTGATGAACTCTGTTGAAGATACCAACCTTGAATTTCTACCTAAAGATTGTAGATATAGCTGGTTAGGTTGTACTTAAGAAGTGGATGACATACATGTGTCTCACTAGAGATACAACCAAGGCACTTTTTCATTTATGTAAGGCACTTGCTGGTATTGCAAAATTCTTTTTAACCACTGCACATTCATATGTATTCTTGGGAATATTCAAAACTGATTGGCTTAGGAAAATGTTTGGCAAATGGAGGCAAAGGTCTGATGGAACGTCCTTCATTAATGTGCAACAATTTTTAGAGAAGCTTACTATTTTCCAGTCAAAACACTTACTAAACTCAACTTATGATTTTTCTGACCTGGGTGTATCACTTGATCATGCATGCAATGATTGCCTCTACCAAATGGAGAAAAATGCTTTGATTGTGTTGGATGCTCTAGCAAAGTTACATATTTTGTATCTATTACCGTAAAGAAATCTCTAATTACATTGCTGGTTACCTTGTATATAAGAACCCTCCAGCAGCGGAAAACTTTATGCGTTGTCAAAGATTTGAAGACTTTACAAGAGCAATAAATCGAGGAAAGTTAGTTACTGCTAATGACACTGTTTGCCATTTTCTCTGTTTAGCCTACATATTATTTCAAGAAGTTTGTAATTCTGTTCATACAAATTATTTGTGTAGGATTTTTTTGAACATCGCAAATTTGTGCCGTCTAGAAATGGACAGGAGACTAGCATTTTCATTGTGAAGTATATTCTTGAACAACCATGCCCATTAGTATAGCCCAATGTCATCTAATGAGAGGGGGGGGAAGGCATGGAGTCTCTGTAAAGAATACTGAGGTTTAGTTGAAAATTAGAAGTACTATTTATATGTAATTATAAAGCAGTATAGTTTATAGTTCTTAGCATCATTCTCAAGAGTTTGTCATCGTTTTTATTCAGCTGCCTTCGCTTATGCACTTCTGTATCAAAGCTTGTAGCAAATCTAACCAAAACATCATCCATACTCATACTTTTTGTCTTTTCGTGGTTTCTACTTCATTGTAATGCATTGTTATCTCGTGATTCCAATATTTTGAGTTCTCCTCCAGTTGAAGCTGTAGGCAGCATGTTGAATTGAAGTATAGAGAAGAACGCCATGATTATGTTACATATCTGTCAGACGATGTAGTGACGTCAATATCACTATGACGCCTAATATTAGCAAACTCTTAATGTTCCTTTTTGGGCTAAATAGACTTAAATATTGATTCAGTGGAAGGTAAAGGTGTTATTTTGTTGAGGTTTTTCTATACAATTTCTTAAACCTTCCAAATCTGATGTTTCTTTTCTACTGAAGTTTAAATGTCAATAGTACAGCTGAATAAATTGAATTCAAAATAAGAAGCTTTTAATTAAACCCAAATGTATTGGTAAATAGAAAGAGGAAGAAAAAAAAAAGCACGTTTGGTAATGAGATCAACTGATCTTATTGCATTCATCTTGTGACAAGATATTTCTCTGTTTTTAAGGGCCCTAAATTTGGATGTTGGCTTAGAAGTCAAATCAATTCGCGACACAGTTAGTTTCTTATTTTTGATTTTGTACCTTTATTCAGAAGCAAATATTACTAAATGCTATTTATTGAATCTCCGCTTGATATTGTTGATTCAAAATGGTTTAGTGCCGAGATAAGTTGTTACAAATGCCTAGCCGAGAACTATGGAAAATTAGACTAAAAAGGGCTATCTTTTACTTTTCGGGTTTTGTGGTGTAGTAATTTTGAAGACTACATTCCAACGGAGTAATATTAATCAGTTTTGTTAAATTTCGCGTAATATTCTGCGGTGGGAGGTAAGATATATTAACAATATCCAAAATTCAAAGCTAAGGTTGAGACATTTCAAGATTTACGAAATCCAAAAGCTTTGAAAGTGACCAGCATATGGGAAAATAAGCAATTCGTGATCATTTTTATCAGAATTTGAAATTTTTTGGTTTTTCATTGATTGTCAGAGAAGATTTATATCGATCTATTTTCACCCTTTTTATGGAAATTAATTTGTCAGTTTATCAGTTTATGGGTTTCAATTGTATTTATATGTTAAGGACGTCTCTCTTCATTATGACTCTAAAATAATTCTCAATTTGCTCTCTTTGTCATGTTTGGTTGAAGTGTAATCTACAACTAAATATATTTTGTGTAAAATAAAACTGATCTAAATGGATGTTGTTGAATTTTTCATTTTATGACATTGAAAGTTAAAAATTTATGTGCTATATTTCAGGTTTTATATATATATATAAGGGGTGTCCAGCTTAGATTGAGATGGATTGAGCTAATAGATCAATCCACAGCTCTTCGCTTTACCCAGATTCACAGACAAGTCCTACAATGTCCTTCCACCTATTTCTATCCTGAGCTAACATTTTCAGATATTCGAGGTCATATACACAGTTCAAGGTTTTAACATTCATAAGCTCAGGATTCTATTCATTAGCAATTTTAATATCCTTCTCTATCACCACAGGGAGAGTAGTTCTAGGCCTACCTCTAAACTTCTTTCTGTTGTNAATAGATCAATCCACAGCTCTTCGCTTTACCCAGATTCACAGACAAGTCCTACAATGTCCTTCCACCTATTTCTATCCTGAGCTAACATTTTCAGATATTCGAGGTCATATACACAGTTCAAGGTTTTAACATTCATAAGCTCAGGATTCTATTCATTAGCAATTTTAATATCCTTCTCTATCACCACAGGGAGAGTAGTTCTAGGCCTACCTCTAAACTTCTTTCTGTTGTCAACATTTTCAAAATAAAATTCAGGTTTTAAACTGTTAAAAAACAAACGATGCTTCAACCTTCTGGATTTTTTTTCAAACAAACAACAGAATAACACACAATAATATCACTACAAAGCCAAACGAAATGATCAAGTGCAATTTGAAATATTGACTTCAAAACAGCCGTTCTTTAAGTTAAATTTCATCTTGAAACATTTGATTCAATGTCATGAAAATAGTTTGATGAGAAGCAGTTTACACTTCTTTTTTTAATCAATAACAATGTTAATGCCTGTTTACTTTCAACTGTTGGAAGAATTGTGTTGGGCAATTACTAACATCTGGTCCATAACATGAAATATGAAATACAGTGACAGATGATAATCATACCTCTTAGTCAAGTAAATACATACATATTTCATTTATTCAAAACCTTCCACTTTAGATACAGGTTTCTTTGTCCTAAAGCAAATTATTCTTCAAATATTTTCCATTGTACTTGTACACAAACTGTGTTATTTTACTTCCAAAGGGTGATAATAAACCCAGTTTGCATAAACATTTCATTGTCTGTACTCTGATTTTAGTTTTAGTAAATATGTTTGACAGATTGTGGCTAGTATTACCAACTTATTTTAAGATCATGTAAAGTACGATGACTTTTTATAATTTCTAAAAATATTTCTTGTAATTTCTAATAATTTCTGTATGATATAATTTCGTACAATTTATGAAATTTTACAAAGTTGTTATAATTTGTAATGTATAAGTTAAAACATGGCAGTAATTAAAAGAAATAGATAGATAGATAGATAGATAGATAGATAGATAGTTGTAAACATGAAACTAGTAGTAACTACTAAATTTGTCTAGTTATTTTGTATGCTTTACTGGATTTATAAACGCTCTGGAAACATTGAGCACTCTCAGTGAACATTGGTATACTTTACTAATATTACTATATATATATATATATATATATATGTGTGTGTGTGTGTGTGTGTGTGTAAACTCTGATTATAAGTTACTATATCTTCCTTCCACACTGCTATGGTACATTCGTCAATAATTCTCCTGAAACTTTCTGATTATGTAGACACTTGGAATATACCTAAGGATAGTCCAAATAACTTCTCGACTTGATTTTACGATGTCGTCCATATGTTCGTGCGTATATACATGTCTTATGTCAATAGCCAGATGTAAAAGCCTAGAGGAACCAAACTAGGAAAGTAAAGGAGGAGAATGAAATAGAAAAGAGAAAAGGAGAGAGAGATAATAAAGACGGTATTTGGCCTTCTGTACAAAAGCAATATTACGAAAATCTAGCAAGCGTAATCATGAAGAAGAAAAATAACCTGTAAAACAAATATGTCTTTCCTATGTTGAGGGTATCAGTAAACAGCTAAGACGAACTATCTGGCAGCATAATATTAAGTGTTCATTTTTCACAACATCTACCCTTGGGATAATATTCTCAAAGCCAAAGGATCTAGTTTTACTTGAAGAGAGAAATAATATATTTTACAGACTACATTGTGAGGACTGCCCTGCCCTGTACGTTGAAGAACCAAAGCGTTTCTTGGGTCGATGAAAAAAAAGAACACATGAAAGCTGTTCAAAGAGGTAACACCAAAAGGTGTGAAATAGCGGACCACTGCTTGTCAAAAGATCATACTTTTGACTGGAGAAGTAAAAAGATTCTGGACAGGGAAATAAATACTACAACAAGAAAAAGAAAAGAAACCAACCATTCCCTACAGCACAGCAATCACATCAACGGCATATCATACACTCTTTTAGAAACATGGCTTCCAGTATTCCGGAACAGAAACACAACAAACACAAAATAGATATAGCGCCATCTTAAAAGCAACTGGATCCCTGTCACCGAGCACGTCTGAAATATCAAAGTATAAAATAGCCATACCCAATTACTTCAGTTGCCTGATGATGGCAGACGTATCTCTTGAAACGCAGCTCAGAAAAATCTTGCGACTCAGGACATGAGAAATATCGTAAATTAACGGCTTTCCCTGAGTCCATAACATCAAGAATTTTTCAATTAGAAATATTTTAGGATAAATATGTATTTAAATACTGTTTTGACCAGCTGCTCTAGTAACAAGTGTTGTGTAACCAAACCCTAAACTTTTCTATTCTGATATTACAAACTGATAGTGATCAAGTCATTGTATGAATGGTTTGCTTAAAAGATTCTCTTATCTTTTCAGCCGTTAACAGGCAATTTTTTCAAGTGATTTAAAACCACCGAATTGTAAGTTATATTTGATAGGAGGGGGAAAATCAGTTAAAAATAACGCCATGATAGGGCTGCCAAGTTTTATTTTCATTTCTTTCGTCACATAAAAATCTTCATGTTCGAATTGGACTAACTGGACTGGTAACTTTGCTTGATAGACTTAGATACCAACTCCCGTGAAACAAAGACAGCTACCAACTTCAAATAGCATTTGCATAGAATTAACGAAATCCCACTGAAACGCCTATTTCTTATATTAGACCATGATAACAGATGCTTCAAACACCTACTTTTGTAAATTATCTACAAAGTTCAGAGGATTCACAGCACTTGTTAGGGTATAGAATTAATAAATGAAATGAATTTATTTGAAGGTACATTTAACCCATGACTAACTGATAAGGTATGATTAAATGTTTTCAATAAATCTTGTGTGAAAATAAGGTGAAAGAAGGACCGACAAGATTATTATCGATGGACAGAGGTACAAATGTACAATCGAACATTAAAAAATAGAGGTAGTTGGACTGATGAATTAAATGATCTTGAAAGTAACGTATTGCAAGCAGAATAAGAGAAGACTTGGATCTGATATCAATGAAAGACAGGTAATTTGAAAGGGTAAATACTTTTTGTTCTACTCTACCGAAAATGGCAAAGGAAATTATGGATTGATAATCTCAAATAATTAATTTTGAATTGTTTAAATTACTTTGAAACAGCTTAGCAATTGAAATGCTGGTGATTTCTTAAAACTTTTAATTTTAATATGACATTGAAATATTAACATTGCTCTCTTCATTATCAACCATAGGAAGTAATATCAATACGAAGACCATTGTGCAGAGTGTTTGTGTTCCACATTAGTCAAAATCCTGCTTTGATTTTCTTTCTCTTTCTCTCTATTTTTCTTTTTTACCTTTCCCTTTCTACTTCTCCTTGTTTATCTCTTTCCTAACTTGTCTTTATCTTCTTTCGATCTTTTCTAAGGTCGAATTTCTATACCTGCTAGCCACAGTCTCCTACAAAATATTACGGGTAATAAGGCGATCAGAAAAAGTTTTTTTGCATTGAGTATTAAACCTGATTAAACATCCAAAATATCTGACACGGAACATTCAACATATTTCAAAGGATGTTCCTAAAATTTACTAAGGCACATTAGGGACCCTTTTTCATGCTTTCCATAATATTTAATTGCAATATTGAACTAACAACTGATATGCTCATATAGTTTTATAGAAGTAGCTACCTCTCTATAACAAAGTGCTTTCCTCAAATATCAGGCTTTCTATGATGCCTTTGTATTTTTCAATGTTCTTTTTTCCAGCTGTAAAACACTTTCATTAACTTCTGTGCTGTTTCATTGAGAAACCTTTCAAAAGACTTACATGTAGTGAACTTTCCTTTTGCTACATCGTACAAATAAATTTAGACGTCAATATAATATCTTTATCTGTTTAACTAAATCCTTACATATTTTGTGCCGTTTGAGCAATACCTATTTTATTCAAAGTACTATATAGTGTGATGTCATTCAAAGTACTATATAGTGTGATGGCAGTACTATATAGTCTGATGTCATGAATTCTCTACCTCTGCATTACGAATACTAGTGTCTTGTATACTATACTTTATTTTTCAAATGTGATACTAGGAAAACTAGTTAAGTATTATTACTAAAAATGATGCCTTCTTGGAAAATTTAGCAAGTTGCAATAGGTACATTTTGCATCACTTAGAGATTGGTTACCTTAAAGTTTCTACCTATATGTGTACTCAAAAAGCGATTATTACATAATCCACTGTTTGATTATTTCTACGAAAGTTTGTACAATTGTATAAAGACATTTATTGTAGAGGTCACTACTTCTTTCTTTTCACTACCACAAGACAACAATTTAGATCTTAACTAAAGAAGAGTGATCTGAACCTCTTTAGGAAAACTTGCTAAAGCAAGATATTTTTCTACCTTCCCGCTTGTTCATAAGTAAATATGGAATTAAAATGTATGAAATTAGCAGGTATTTTGTGAATATTTTGACCTACACTTCAGTAACCTCTAATTTCAGAATAACCTTGTGCAAAACGTTTTGACCTGCACGGTATTCAAGGAATCTAATTCAAATTAATCTATTGTACTTTGGCTTTATTTCACAGATGACATTAGCTGAAGTTTAGATAACTCTGAAGTCTCCTTTCTATGCTTTTATGATGACGATTGTTTTAAAGATTGAATCAAAATACAAGGCTGCAATTAAATTTACTGAAAATTATTTAACGAAAGAAATTTTAATCCATTTTAAGGTTTTCATTACGATATCTTCACTGTCGAAGTTATAACGAACTCTGTTTTTAACCATTTAATTAACTCCACTTGTATATTTACCAATGTTTTGATGGATTTTTATTTGCCAATTTACTTTCATGCATAATGTAAAATAGGTTCATGTGCTTTGAAGGTTATACACTTGCTTTCCTTTTGAGAAACCTCTTTGCAATCAACTGGTATCTTATTCACAGCTCTTTGATTATGTTTTGCTGAGGTAATGTAGCTGATTTGGTATCTCGTCTCTGAGGAGTCTGTTGTTTTTCAAGGTCAATAAGGGATTTAGTTCCTGAAATATCCTGTGTGTTTGTGTCCAACGATGATCAGCTAAATTACTCTATTGTACGTGTCCTTTCCTGATAGTTTCTAAGTGTTCATTTAAACAGTGACTGAATGTTTAACCCTTTGGTGTAGAAACACTACAGCAATTTACATGGGACACCACATTGATTGTTTCAGTTCAAGTGTTCAATCGTTTCAGAGAGCCAGTCAGGAAGAAAGGGTGGAGATACTCAAACTACTTTGTTTTCGGTTTCGATGAAATGTCATCTGACTGGAGTTTTCTTATTACAGTCATTACATGGTATGTTACATAAAATATTGCATACCACCATTTCTTTTCTTCTTGTTTTTTTTATTGACTCTCACTAAATAATGAAGCTAGAAACTGAGTTATGCTCTCACTCGATAATGGAGAAAACAGCAATAAAAATCAAACAAATTATTACCTACAAACTGCTGGTTCTCTCGTAACAGAAGACCCTAAAAAATTATTTTAACTTTTCACAATATATAGTCTTGATGGATATGAGGAGATTGATCAGCGTTGACCCACTGATACCATCGAGTAAAATAGTTTCAAAAGAAGCTGGTTTTCTTTTTCCCCATTACTAATGGCAACAACATTATCAACAAAATGAAACCGGTATATAGGAATGGAAATGCCGGCGTTCTAATCGTGGGATAAAACGCGCAGTTGAATCTATTTTCAAGCAATAAATTATTGAATTAATGTGTTAAAACCTATAATAAAGAGTAGTAAACTAAGTCAGTCACTATAAAAAGCTCCAAGATGAACTGTTATGGCTTAATTTGTAAAATGCTCAGTGATAAATTGTGTTGCAAGTTGAAGGTAAGGACTAGAAATTATAGATATAATTCATCAGGAATGTGATGGAGGGCCAAAACAAATGTTATTACGTTGTGGTAAGCATCACCAATATAATTTTAGACCTAAAAGAGTAATGGTTAAGGAGCGTTGATTACTACAAGGTTTGTTTAGAACCTGTACCATCATTGCAGTATATGCTAAAGTACCAATGTAAAGCATCTTTGAATTTGATGTTCAATGCACTTATTATTGTTAAGGAATTCAATTATAGAGTCTCGCAAAAAGAATGTCATAACGTTTAATGAGACGGTCTCAAGAGTAATTAGCTTAACGTTTAAACGGTTTTTGGTGTATTAAAATCTTACAGGCCTTTTTTCATTCAGGAGAAACTTTGCCAGAAAGTACGAATAATTGATGTGGTTTTTCAATTTGACTGAGGATCAATCTTTAGTGGTGCGCAGCCTTGTTAAAAGACGGTATCCTTGAAGCGTTGCTTATAATGATAATAATAAAATAATAATAATAATAATAATAATAATAATGAGATAAATAATACACGTTAGTATCTTCAGATTACATCAAAAGACACTAAGGCTGCAGCATATTCACAATACCATATTTGTAATGACCAAGGAATCAAGATACGTCAAGCTAATGGTATGTTCGTCAACCGAACACT
Source organism: Morbakka virulenta (assembly GCA_003991215.1). Classification (NCBI taxonomy): domain Eukaryota; kingdom Metazoa; phylum Cnidaria; class Cubozoa; order Carybdeida; family Carukiidae; genus Morbakka; species Morbakka virulenta. Next base: position 127,360 of record RDPX01000246.1, read on the forward strand.
GTAACTAACATTGATACACGCTTATTGCTGTGGGATATGGTATTATGCTTTGTTCATGATATCATAATTAACGGCAAAGAAAATTCAACTTGCAAGCTGGTGAAGGTGACTGTACCATCTGGAAAAAATTCAAAGAGATAGGAAAAAAAGAAAAATATAAAGATCTTGAAATTGTGATCGGAGCACACCACACCATAAGGAAAGGAATGGAAGATATCATCAGAGACATCTCAGAACATGTGCATGTTCAACCAGTTCAAAAGGCACCTTCAGAACTGGAAGGTTTACGCGAAGAGTGCTTATTATACGAACATTAGGACATGACATGTCTTAGCTCTATTCTGTACAACCTGATTAGGAAAAGACAAAAATACAAAGTGTAATCTAATAATAGATGGAAACTTTTTATTTTTTCATCTTAACACATACAATTACAAACCTCACTAATCAAGGTAGTTTGCATTGGCTTGCCTATTTAACAAAACCAAAATTAAATATTTTACTAACAAAATCAATAAAGCGACAATAGTTCAGGGTTGGTCCATGGTTTATTTCTACGACAGAATATGTAGTATGTGGTGCGAATGATTATGTTGGAAAGTTTGGTTGAAAGAAAGCGCTCGTGTTTGTTGTCGATGTTCAAAGCGTAGCACATTTTACTGAAAGTAATACAAGATTTACCGAATATACCTAAAGAGCTCATGGAGAGATTTACGAAACTAACTTTCGAAAAGCTGGATTGTAAATCACGAATTAAAGAACGATATTTTTCGTATTTGCGAGAAGAATTTTTATCCAGGTTTGTTTCATAGCCCACCGTCAATTCAAGAATGTATAGCTGTTGTTGTGGAGTAACTAAGAGCAAATCAGGCCTCAAGGCATCTCCAGTTATAAT
>RDPX01000246.1:159631-202309 GCA_003991215.1 Morbakka virulenta
ATCTATCTTGGTCGATTTTCACATCGCCCAAGTATGGAGACACAATCCTTCCAGCACTCTCTATCCATCATGATTGTTTTTAACTCAGCTGTATTGTCCAGCCCCGCGTCTTGCAATATGTTGTCTACATATGTAAATTTTTGCCTGCCTCGATTTCCATGCCCATCCATTGGTTGCCATAGGACAAGTTTGTTGGCTACTTCTTCTTCGTGTCTGACACAATGTCCGGCTAGCCGCATTCTTCTCTGTTGGACTTTGATGGATACTGGAGGTAGTTCTCCATATAGGTGACTATTGGGGATATGCTGTTTCCATGAAATATTGAGGGCCATTCGTAGCATTCTGGTGTAACATCCGTCAAGCTGTTTTTTCATTGTCTTTGTTAGTGTCCAGGTTTCTGCACCATAAAGTAACAAAGATATAAAGTCTGACTTTGAGTTTATTATACGATTGGGCAGGAAGTGGTTTCTTTGTATCAAAAGCAAAATTTATGTCGTTTAATAGAAATTGGAGTTCTTACCTCGCACCAATTTTATGCACTATCATAGTAATGTTACATTCATTTTTTGATCAGTTGGTATGTCTGTTTTCAAAATGGTTGGCGATTTGTATCGGACAAAACATCACTTTTAGGACTGTTAGTATGAAAAATACTCTGATGAGTTTTCTCTTTGGTAGCAGCTAAATTGTTCCATCTCAGGTAATCATTTTTTCTCAGCTTCAATCTAATTACCAGTCGTTGTAATAAATCTACGAATAATGAGGATTCTGAGTGGTTTTCTCCATGACCATACAACAGGACCTCTCTACGTTTAAGGTCAACTCTTGATTCTGATCAATTTTGTTTGTCTTTTCTTCTCAGTTCCCTCTCCTTCATGGTTTATTTTTTGTCTTTTATAGTCACCTCCTCTTTGTATGTGTTTGAGGAGAGAAAGTAAAGAGGAATACCATTGGCAATGGCAGGTCAAAATGGGAGGTAAAATAAAGACTTGTTCAATGACTACAAATTATGAAATTTGAAATGTGAGAAATTCAAACATACAGCCTCCTTCAAGTTAAAATCTCTGCAATGCACATTGTTATATGAGACGCTTAGTGTGTGTAAGAGAGGATTCAAAGACTATTGTCTTTACACCATCAAAGCAAATGTATCCTATCGTAGGACAGAATCATTCAATCAGATTCTTCTTTGAAGGAAGTTAAGTTGTCGATTCATTTAGTTGGGGTTTCCATTTTAGAAAATACGGCATTATTAATGTTTCGGGAATAAAATTCGTTTATCTTATTAATAAACAGTAATTAATGATAGATCTCAATGAAAAATGCTTTTAGATTTAAAATGAATACATTAAAATCATGTTATTGTCTAGATGTCTATTTGCTTAACTTGCCTTTTTGATTTTGAGACTTTCAACAGAAATCAAAGGCTACTTTGGTTAGAACTGAGGTGGTGATTATCCCTTACAACCTCTAGAAAATACTTTGGTATATGATGAAACTGTCACTTGTTTACAACAAAACTCAAATTAGTCACCTGCAGAACTTGTATATAACTCCTTTTAATTAAAAAAACAGCTGCCTTTTTTAGAAATACATGAATAATTAATTTAATATAACAAGTGTTATTTCATTTCTATTCACACTAGTCAATAATAATATGGTATATTCCCCCTCACTGCATCATTCAATTACATTACATCAATTCAGCAAGTATTACGTAATCAAAATGGAAGGTTTTTCAGAATAAAGCAAGATTTTGAAGAAATAAACTATTTCGATGTGAATTGAGGCTACCTATGAAAAATGGAATTTCTTAACCCTCAGCAAAACTAGTAATACCAGTGGTTTTCATTTTTGTATATTTGATTGAAAGAAGCTATCAACCATCTAATTTCACGTAAAAGAAAAAGAATGAATGAGTGCCCTGATGTTTATTTTTTATCCAGGTACAGACCAGTCCTGTCTGGTTTTGTTTTCTTTCACTGCTGTTTATTACAACAAGAATCAATCCTTCAAAACTTTAATGAAAGCGTCAGTTAGCCTTGGTAAAACAACTATGGTGATCGAAGTAGGTTTTGGTGGTCAGGCATTCGAGTTTTTCCAACTGTTTCAGTTAAGTAAGTGACCCAAACAGACCATCGAGCTTCGCAGGTAAAAACGTACACAACATATTCCTTACAGGGAATAAACAAACCCTTAGTCAATATTTCCCCTCATGCAGTAATAATAGAAATAATAATAATAACAATAATAATCGTATTATTATTATCAGCCAGATAGCCACAATAAGGCAAAATAAGTAAATACCAGATATTGCTAGTTACAAACAACACACACACACATATATATATATATATATTCATTAACATATACCAAAAAACAAATCAGATTTGTTATTTATCCCCTTAAATTAACCATGTCATAACTTTCCATAGCATAGACTCACTGTCCATTAGTATTAATTCTTGCATCTGTGAGACAGTCCCAGTAACTTGGTCTCATTCCATTACCAATGTCGAAAGTTCAAGTCTTCTGTAAGCCACCACCGAGGGCTCCATTTGTTATCGGTATCACTTTTACCACATTTCATGGATGTTTATAATAATTTGAATTTCCTCCATGTTAGTTTCCAGTCTGCTTTGACCAACTCCTCATATAGTTTTATGTTTTCACCTTCAAATGTCAAAGTAACACCAACTTTCTGCATGGTGTTCAAAGAGATGTAGGGTTATCCAGCACTCTGGATAAGCCTGAATCGACTGAATATAACCCTTACGTCATTTACTAGGCATTTATTTTAAAAGGAGTGCCACATCTACCAGATGCCATGATCTGCCACCTAGTAATGCAGTGGCGATCGATTTATATTGGCAAAGTACCCTCGGGCTGGGGGCATAATTGTCTCTGTAACCTCCACTAGATTATCTCCTTTCCACAGTTTATGGTTATCATACACTCATAAAATTGCTAAAGGACCCCTGGTTTGGAAATCAGAGGTATTCCTTGTCCTTAAACAATTACTAAAAGTAGTAATAAGCTTGTTCTACGAGGAGCACTTGCAGTTGGAAGGCGAAAGATCTTCGGCTTTCTCCCCTTGTTCTGTTACTTCCAAACAGTGTCTCAAAATGAAGGCCAGCAGCTGGACTTAGACTGCTAGAAGCTGTATTTTCTGCGTACCATTGGGATCTTTTATAGGTATCGGATGCTCATCTTCATTAATAACCCTGGCATTAGCAGTCCTTTAAAACCTCATTATTACGATTATTATTATTATTATTATTATTATTATTATTATTATAGCACCAAGCTTTGAAAGGAAATCAGAACAATAGAATACAGCTGGGAGGGGTGGAGATCCCTAAAGTGAGCGAATTGAAGTACCTGGGGTCAACTCTAGGAGCAAATGGAAAGTATGATACATTATTATTAATAGTAGTATTGCCAGTATTATTATTAGTAATACCTTTTAATACAGCTTTTGTAGTTTTCTGTATGATGAAAATTCACAATATATCAAGTTACGACATGGGACCTACGATATTAACCATTTACCTTTACAGTTTCTGGGAGACAAGCCATCCGCATAATGAAATAATCTGCATTCAGGGTCACATTGAGCACTGGAACCCCAAACATCTTACGATGATTCCAACTTTTGTAGAGTTTCCATCTCAGTTCTTAATTTTTGTTTACCTTTTTACGATTCATATTAACAACAAACGTATCAAATGGACAATTAAACTCTTGTTACTTAAGCACTGTGAGCTTCTTTATCCATCAATGCAACATCTACTCTAGAATGGTCAATTACCTTGTCAGTCTGAAAGTGCATAGCCCAAACAAGTGTCACGTTGTAATTCTTATTAATAGTTGCTCCCCCGTGCTACTAAACCGTTATTTTTTCATAATTGCCAGTGTATAGTGTTGCCAATGCCATAATGTTACCATTTTTTGTATTCTTGTGTTTGTCTCGTATGGGTTTTAGACTGAAATCATCCAGGCATCAGTTTGTCCAATTTCTACTCTCTTTCTACGCCAAGTCTGAAAAGAAGTGTTTCTCTTGTCATTCAGGTACTTTTCTGATCTTGTTCTAGTGTTTTATCCCTGGGATGCCATTGTTGTCCTAATCTTTGTGTTTTTCTGGCCTCTCTACATTAAGTAGTTAAAGTATTCAGTAATAGTAATAGTAATAGTAATAGTAATAGTAATAGTAATAGTAATAGTAATAGTAATAGTAATAGTAATAGTAATAGTAATAGTAATAGTAATAGTAATAGTAATAGTAATAGTAATAGTAATAGTAATAGTAATAGTAATAGTAATAGTAATAGTAATAGTAATAGTAATATTAATAGTAATAGTAATAGTAATAGTAATAGTAATAGTAATAGTAATAGTAATAGTAATAGTAATAGTAATAGTAATAGTAATAGTAATAGTAATAGTAATAGTAATAGTAATAGTAATAGTAATAGTAATAGTAATAGTAATAGTAATAGTAATAGTAATAGTAATAGTAATAGTAATAGTAATAGTAATAGTAATAGTAATAGTAATAGTAATAGTAATAGTAATAGTAATAGTAATAGTAATAGTAATAGTAATAGTAATAGTAATAGTAATAGTAATAGTAATAGTAATAGTAATAGTAATAGTAATAGTAATAGTAATAGTAATAGTAATAGTAATAGTAATAGTAATAGTAATAGTAATAGTAATAGTAATAGTAATAGTAATAGTAATAGTAATAGTAATAGTAATAGTAATAGTAATAGTAATAGTAATAGTAATAGTAATAGTAATAGTAATAGTAATAGTAATAGTAATAGTAATAGTAATAGTAATAGTAATAGTAATAGTAATAGTAATAGTAATAGTAATAGTAATAGTAATAGTAATAGTAATAGTAATAGTAATAGTAATAGTAATAGTAATAGTAATAGTAATAGTAATAGTAATAGTAATAGTAATAGTAATAGTAATAGTAATAGTAATAGTAATAGTAATAGTAATAGTAATAGTAATAGTAATAGTAATAGTAATAGTAATAGTAATAGTAATAGTAATAGTAATAGTAATAGTAATAGTAATAGTAATAGTAATAGTAATAGTAATAGTAATAGTAATAGTAATAGTAATAGTAATAGTAATAGTAATAGTAATAGTAATAGTAATAGTAATAGTAATAGTAATAGTAATAGTAATAGTAATAGTAATAGTAATAGTAATAGTAATAGTAATAGTAATAGTAATAGTAATAGTAATAGTAATAGTAATAGTAATAGTAATAGTAATAGTAATAGTAATAGTAATAGTAATAGTAATAGTAATAGTAATAGTAATAGTAATAGTAATAGTAATAGTAATAGTAATAGTAATAGTAATAGTAATAGTAATAGTAATAGTAATAGTAATAGTAATAGTAATAGTAATAGTAATAGTAATAGTAATAGTAATAGTAATAGTAATAGTAATAGTAATAGTAATAGTAATAGTAATAGTAATAGTAATAGTAATAGTAATAGTAATAGTAATAGTAATAGTAATAGTAATAGTAATAGTAATAGTAATAGTAATAGTAATAGTAATAGTAATAGTAATAGTAATAGTAATAGTAATAGTAATAGTAATAGTAATAGTAATAGTAATAGTAATAGTAATAGTAATAGTAATAGTAATAGTAATAGTAATAGTAATAGTAANAGGTTAAGTTTTCTCGTCTGGCAGGTGAATACCATCTCCCTGTGCGGGCTGTCATGCTGGACATGAACTTTGTTTATTATTATTATTATTATTATTATTATTATTATTATTATTATTCTTTCAACCAAACTTTCCAACATAATCATTCGCACCACATACTACATATTCTGTCGTAGAAATAAACCATGGACCAGCCCTGAACTATTGTCGCTTTATTGATTTTGTTAGTAAAATATTTAATTTTGATTTTGTTAAATAGCCAAGCCAATGCAAACTACCTTGATTAGTGAGGTTTGTAATTGTATATGTTCAGATGAAAAAATAAAAAGTTTCCATTATTAACCTTTTGATTACCATAAGGAATTGGACAATGCAAAATAGACAATCTTTGGGTTTTTAGGGCAATTTCTAATGCTTACTTAAAATAACTTGGATTCACTTACTACTCATGCATGGCTAATGACATACAGAGCTGGAGACCAGGGTCGCTGTAGTAGACAAGGGATACCGATCAGTAAAGATTGATTGTAAGGAATAAATAAAACAAAACTTAAGGCATAAAAATGATTCTGTATAAATTTTTTGCAAGGCATATAAAGATTGCCTTACTCCCTTCACATTTATGGCTGGGGACAATGGTGTCCCTGTGTAAGGGAGAGGATACTGTTGCTTCTGGCTCCCAATATTATGACATTCATAAATGCGCAATTGTTGAAATTACTCGGAAGCTAACAAAAAAATGTAGATTTTCCAATCACTTGCAGATATTTTTCTTCGCTATTTGTTCATGCAATGTTTGCATTTTCGTACGTTCTCTTAATCTTTACATCATAACTATCTGCTTTCATAAATTCTATAGTCACCCTAACTGAATTTTCCTTGGCAAATTCAGGGAAGGTTCAGGGAATGACTGATATGAATAAACTACCATCATTTTGCATCAAAGGTTTCTCAAAATATTACAACATAACCAATACAATCAGTGAGGTACAATCAACAACATTACTAATATTGTAAGCAGAACTTGAAAACTGTCATGCGATATGAAACTTCGACGCCACAATCTTCACACCTTGCAAAGTTCCTCGATTCTTTGCCTTCATCGGCACAGCAACGACACTGAAGACGTGTGTTCACAAACTCAAGCAGGTGCTGGGGTGCTGTAACAGGCATTGCTAAAGCAGTGGAACATCGTGATGGTCTAGATACTTGGCTTTTTTTGGCGACCAATGAATCTACCGATCAAAAACTGGGCAACAACGATTTTAAATCTAACAATGTCAGTTGACACGGATTCAACATATTGAATACAATAAAGCTGTTGACGCAAGCAATATCCATCACGTCGAAAAATATGCGGAAGTAATAACGCAACTTTGATTTCCGATCAAGATCACGATACGCAGCAACTCGCTGGTCTAAAAGATCAACGCCTTCCATTCCTTTGTTGTATTTCTTTACTATTTCCGAACAGGAAACAGAAATCTTAGAAGATCAACCTTTTTGCCTCCTCTGCACATTTGATTCAATATCAACTCCTTCAAGTTTGGAACCACATAATAGAACACCTCTATTATCAAACCATTTACAAACGGCCACTTCGTCAGAAAACTGAAAATGGATATCACCACGTTTCATTTCACGGTTCGTAGGCATATTGGACATATACTTCCTGTTGGATCTTACCGTGCCAAAATAATAAATGCCGTTTTCAAATAACTTCTTTATCAAGATTGGACTGTTGAAGAAGTTATCAAAGAAAACAGTGCAATAAGTTCCTTCAAAGTCTTTGCACAGCTCCAATACTACACTCTCGCCGATTTTCCAGTTCTGTAGCATCCTTCTTCCCAAGGTACAGAATGAACTCGAACAGGTATCCTGTCACACTATCACATCTACACCATCACTTGAAGCCCCACTTGATAGGCTTGCTCTTGGTGTACTGCATCATTGAATTTTTACCCTTGTACTTTGTCATGTGTTCATCAACGCTCTGTCCCGCCGAGTCGGAAGCAGCTTCTTTGATGACATTGTTAAGTAATTCAATAGTTGGCCGTATTCTTGTAACCTTTATTAGTTTTATCAACTGTGTTATTGTTTATAAAGTGCAGATTTTGCAGAATATTCTGAAAGCATTTGCGAGGTATGGCATGCTTTATTCCTTCCTTTCCAACAAAAGAATAAGCACTGCCAATACATATCTTCGGATGGCAACTTGTTTACAGACATGATGAATGTGATTCCAAGGGAACCCATCATTTCTTCCAAATCAGTCAAGACGTTTCTTCCATTTTGTGCAGCATATAAAGTATACTGCTCCATAAGTAGATTTACTAAGTTCTCCAGCTTTACCACTTTAAAAAAAACAGTAAATGCTGTTACGTTTTCAAGGAACTCTATCAAAACAGCCATTTCAAGAGTGCACTTATTTTGTTTCTGTTTTTTACTCTGCCGTTTCCATTTCAGATCCAGTAGCAGATCAGGAACATCTTGTATCTATTCTATTGTCAAACGATTAGAATGAATAGTTCTTTATCCCATAGTGTTTTCCACCGTTGTTGATGATGACCACATTGCCCTTTCTTCTTCATTCAACCACATGATCACGTTGAGTGATAAAGTCTATATAAATATATAGACTTATATATATAGACTATATATAGATTTATATATTTTTCGTATATATATATATATATATTTATTTATTTCTTCTAATCTACCTCTACATTAAATTGATGGGCATATCATTTCTTTGTTTGGTCTAGATTTTTATTTATGCATAAAGTTTGTTGACGAACTCCTTCACTCTCCTCAAGCTTTTCTTATTTATTTTGCCAAGATTTACATCTCTACTGTGAGACTAAAAATATCTCCTTTCTCCTTTAAAAACCTATATAGTCAAGAAACTATAACCCTATCAACTTAATACAAGATAAAATTTGTTAACAGTCAGTGTTTTTTAGGAGGTAGAGTTATTACTTCAAATGGAGGTTCAAAAACATACGTTGATGCCTTTCGTGTGTCCAGTCCTACTGTAACTCAGAAAACTGTCTGTTGATATATGTATGATACTCTAAAACTACCTATTTTTAAATAAGAAGAACTAATATCAAATAATTAAATGGGGTGAGGTGGGGTAATACCCTAGATTAAAGTCTAGCTTCTATTTATATTTTATCTTTCTCCAGGCAACAATTTTTCTTTGTTCTACTCCTACGCGCAAGCAAGGTTGAAATTACCTAAGAAAGAGCACCATGTTCTAGTTGGCGCTGCAAATGTCCTAGTTGCCGAAGCTAGTCAAGCTATGACGTCACCCGATTTAGATGAAGAGCCTGGTTCGAGACGCATGTCAGAAGCAGAGGCCAGAAAATCCCTTGGATTAATTGATGCTAATATCACAGTTAGCAAAAGGTAATTTGTTATTTTATGATCATTAGACTTGGCCAGAGTAGTAAGACAAGCATGATATAATTTGGTAGGGGTAAAATTGTTTGATGATTTAATTGTTGACATTGAGCTACCTAGCGAAACTCAATTTTTACTGGAGTTTCACAAAATCATAACTGGCAGAAAAAATATCACTTTTTCTGAATAATGTAAACTTAGCTTAATTACCGCTATATCTGAATTATAATTCAGATATAGCGGTATAGCTCGAAATTCATGTAATAATTGTGGATTAGCTCTGAAGATCACTTCAGCCGTCAATGGAATCAACCAATATACAAAACAAAAATGTTAGAGGTTGGAATAAAAAAGGTGATTTTTTATTGCTGTTCAAAGCACAGATATGAAAATATGTCAACGAGAAATCCGTTTATATGTAATAAACATAGAATTTAATCTTTTTATGATTATTGCCTATAACAAGCAACAAAAAAGTAAGAGCAACAAAGGAAGTATACTTATATATATATATATATATATATATATATGTATATATAAATATATATACATATATAAATATACATAATATATATGTACATATAAATATATATACATATATAAATATACATATATATGTTTATATATATAAAAAAATAGAAACTAAAAAAAGTGTATGTTTGTATTGCTGACAATCAGGTAAACAATGATGCTTTGTGCAAATTTTTGTGACCAATTAAGGACAGATCATTATATTTCTCTACTAAGTATAAGTTTATTGTCTAATTGATCTACAAATGCTACATCAATTTAATGAATAAGAGATAGATTTCATTGTATAGGAGAAAATATCATTATTCTTGTTCAGAGTTCTCATCAATTGCCATCGTGCTGGGAAAAAGAAATTTAATGCTCTTGAAATCTACTGTTAAAAGTGATTTTAAATGGATCTGAACTCACACTGTCTTATTCTTTCTTCTTCTTTTCGGCCTTTTTCCAATGCTACGTCCGGTCGGCCGCTCGACACTGCATCCTCCAACTTCCTCTACCCTCCCACGCGCCTTCCCTGAGTCCCACTGTTTCCATGTCTCTCTTGATTACATCCCGTAGCCTGATTTTTTGCCTGTCTCTTCTTCTCCTTCCAGTTACTGGAGCTTCCCATATATTTTTCAACACCTCTCCTGGTTTTCTCCTTATGACATGCCCATTCCACCTGAGTCTGGCTATCTGAACTCACACTGTCACAAATTACAAATCACTATTTGTAAATTTTGACAATGTCATCCAGATTTGATGAAGTTTCCTCATCAAATAAAAGCAAAATGTGTACCCAGTCTATCAGTACGAAACAAACTTTTGGGAGATTTTAGTATTCAAATGCCATTTGGGGAATTTGAACCCTACAAAATTGAATTTTAATAATATCCGTATATTTGACGAAGAGTAGAGATGGAGATTTGCACATAACAAGGTTGAATCCGGAAGACCTTGAACATTACAAAGTAAGAGAAAATTCTTTTTTTCTTAAGATGTTTTTTAATTTCTTAAACTATTTAATTGTGAGCTGACGGAGAGGACGAAAGATTGGAAGACTATAGAAAGGAAAAGGCGACTGTTCTTATTATTTTATATACTCTAGTAAAGTGTTGTTTGTAAGCATGCATGAGAACATGAAATAAATCTTCCTATCTAAGATCATTTCTATACAGCAATTGATTGTTTAATTAAACAGTGTTCCACATAGCAAGGAGATGGTTGTTAGTTGATTTCCCAATCTGTACCAAGGTTGTGTTGCAAATTTCTGGTTAAAAACAGAAAATATGGTAACTTATTTAATCGGCGAGTATATTGCAAAATATTTCCATTTTTAAAATTGAAAATAAATGGTAAACGAAATCATATTTTGATTAATTTTCTGCAAGACTCATTTCAGGTTCAAGATATGTATTAGTTTATTTATGTTAAAACTGCCCCTACTATTTCCCACTTGTTACTGCAATCCAAAAGGACAATAACGAAGAAAATGAAAGTATGCTGATCAGAAATTGAAATGGAAGTTATAAAAATATGTTGTACCATCTCTTAACATCTGCTATTTCTTGTAGAATTACTTTTGCACTAAAACAATACAAAATACAGTACTAAAATTGTTTGAAAAATACCTGTTTATCTGCAATATAAAAAGCGAGGAAATAGAAGATCCTGTGGTTTTCACATAAATCAAATAGCAATAAAATGAAGGGCAAATGATGTCACTTTGTGTCACGCAATTCATCATTTTGACTTTGAAAGTGATTTATTACTGATTCACTGCAACAAAGTTAGCGTCTTTAAAATGACTTTTGAAAATTTGCTCAAACTATAAAAACGTAAGTAATAATCACCAGAAATTGACAAAATCCATCCTGTGGGGTTTTTTCTTGTAGTTTTTCCTGTCAAAAATCCTATTTCAAAATAAAATCATAGGTATGGTATTTCAAAATACAAATTCCATGAGTTTGTTTGATATCCCAAAGGTAACTCTGATCACTCGGGCTTGTGATCAACGATACACGAGTCAATTGAGATAGTTGTACTAATCTTATGGAAAGAGGGCGAAGAAAGGTGATCCAAAATCAGTAAATCGGTAGATCGGTAAAATCGATTTCAATGTACGTAGTAAATTTTCTACTCAGTCTTAGAAACCCAACTAGTGACAGTCATGATTTTGAAAATATATCATTCATAGCAGATGAAATATTGAAATGAATTCTTTTAGTCAAAACTTTAATTCTTTTTTAAGTCAAGCATTTTGTTCCCACTACAGGTTACGTAGAATTCTCAAGTCCTTTCCATCAATGTCCATGGATTAGAGACTATGAAACAGCTTATCTTGTTGAACCCTATCGTAAGCTTTTGAGTAGTCTATAAAACATAGCAAAAGTTTTTTCTGCGCTTCGAGTGATCTTTCCATAATTGAATTAAATGTCAATATAGTATTTCTTGTTCCTTTGTCTTTAGCAAATCCCAATTGTGCAGGTGATACTTCAGGATTGGTTTTAGATCTAGTGCAGAGCATTACAACTTGGATCATGATTTTTACAATGTAGATCATAAGACTAACTGTGTGATGTAGAGAGCACTCTGTTGCTCTTTTTTTTTTTCGGAATGGCGTTAAAAATGGACTTTGAAAGATCAGTGTCTTAAATGGTATTCAGGATGTTTGTCATTTCTTTCAGACACCATTCGTTCAAGGCTTTTAACAAAATTTCAACTGATATGTTGTCTGAACCGACAGGGTTTGTCTTTTTCCATCCACTTCATTGCATACCTTGACCTCTTCTTTTAGAATAGGTAGATCTTTCATCTTTTTACTTATTACTGGCTTGTCTCTCCTTGTATCGAAAATTAATTCTGCCATATATTCGGATCATCTCTTCAGGATGTCTTGTTTGTCCATCAAAATGTACTGGGAACAAAATGCTGCAATTAGGATTGACAATGAATACGACGACTGCAGAGACGTACGACAAGGGTGTATTATATCACCAGACTTTTTTAACCTCTACAGTGAGTACATACTAAAAACATTGACGACATGAGTGGAATAAAAATAGGCGGACAAAACATCAACAAATTAAGGTATGCCGATGACAGTGTCTTGATTGCAGATTCAGAACACAAACTACAAAACATTCTTGACACAGTTGTCCAAAGAAGAGAAGAAATGGGCTTGGACCCCAACAATAACAAAACAGATTGAATGACTGTAACCAAGAAAGAACCACCCTTATCCCATCTCATGGGATAAGGGTGGTTCAGCCTGCGCCATTTTGTACAATTGAACCGCACTTCTTCCACCTGAAATTTCTTTAATGTTGTCGCTATATCTAACTTTCGGTCTTCCTCTACCTCTCGTGTCATAAACCATTCCAAGTAATAAATCACTGGTTATGTCCTTTCCCCTTAGTAAGTATCGAATAAAAGCCAATTTTTTACTATTTATAGTTGTTAATAGCCTCTCCTTTACATCCATCTTTTCCAGTATCTATTCATTAGTTTTATTTTCAGTCCAACTGATGCGCATTAGACGACGATAGCACCATAATTCAAATGCTTCAATCTTCTTCTTGTCTATATTTTTCAATACCCAACATTCTAAGCCGTAACTGGCTATGCTAACAATTAATATGTGTAGCAGTCTTTTCTTTGTGGTAATAGCTATACTTTTTTCTTTTCAAATATTTGTTAATGAGACCATTGCACTTTTTGCTATTCATAACCTTCGGCAGATTTCTCTTTTGAGGTAAGTTTCGAGATACAAAAACTCTCTTACATTTTCAATTATTTCATTATTATTAACTCTAATGTGCACTTCATTAATCTCATTCTGGTTATTCTTAGCTGTTTTCATAACTTTTGTTTTACTCGGTTTCAATGCAAGTCCAAACTTCAAACTTTACTCTATTAACTAAGTCCTGTAATACATCCATGCTATTGGCTATTAAAACAATACCATTTACATATTTCAGATTAGTAATAATTCTACCATCGACCTTGACACTACCAACAAAACCATCCAGTGCATTTCTTATTATTTCTTCCGAATCGATGTTGAAGAGATGTGAGGAAAGAGTGCATCCCTGGCAAATACCTTGCTAAATTGTGAACCAATCTGTTGTGCTATGAGATGAAAAGAATAGCACTAGTAAAAGATTCTTTCTCCAGGTTACGTACTACCCTCCACATTCAAAATATCACAATGGATACCAAGAAAAGAGTTTTGATAGCTTACGTTTGGTCCGTACTGTTATGTGGTTGAGAGTGTTGGGACATCAGCAAAGAAAATCAAGCGAAATTAGAAGCAGCTGAAATGTGGTTTTTGAGGAGAATGTTCCGTATCTCATGGACAGAACAGAATTCAAACATGGAAGTCCTTGCCCTTGCCAACACCAAAAGGTCACTCATCAATGCAATACAGCAAAGGAAGATGCAATTCCTCGGGCACATTATGAGACATCCTAACCTAGAACGCCTTGCTTTGTTAGAAAAGATCGAGGGCATGAGAGCCAGAGGAAGATATAGAAAAACATCTTTACAGCATTTAAACAATTGGGTTTCAAACAACAGTGTGAGCTGTAATGAACTCATCCATGCCTGATAGGATGGCGTAGAGTCGTATGATCGCCGATGCCTTTATACGGTTTGGCACCTGACCAACTAACCGTTAAGTCAAACAAAAAAAAAGATTGGGAACTAAAGGACTGGAAACCAATGACGTCAAACAAATTTATTATCCGTAAAGAAAATATATATTCGTGATTTAGCAATATATTTGAAATACAAGGCATATAAACATATTTTCAATGGCAATAAAGAGGATAAGAATAAAGAAATGGTTAAGGTTAAGGTTAAGAATAGTGATAGTAATATTGCTAGCACTAATGATGGTGATAGCGCTAGTGGTAGTAGAAGTAATAGTAGTAGTAGTAGTAGTAATAGTAGTAGTAGTAGTAGTAANTCAAACAGTTCTCAACCGTATCTGTTAAGTAGACTACCTTGAAATTATAATCTTTGAAAAGAAGTTTAAATAGATCTGAGATAATTTTTTGTTCGATGGCCTTATCATTAAAAATTTCATGAGTTTCCTGTGGACATCTCTCCATGAATATAACTGAATTTCTTGGGGCGGTAAGTAATTGATTGTAGGCCGTTAAAAATATTTGCATTTGGAGCGGTAATCGAAATAAATCAGGAAATTTATAATGTAAATAAAAAATATCATGATCGTTCTCGTCCTTTAACTCTCTCCAAGCGTCTAAGTCTTCTTTTAATATTATCACGTTTTTACCCTCCTCTTTAGCCGCCTCTTGAATACAATCTAGGAATGTTGACTTACCAACACCAATGTTTCCAGAAATACAATAGACTGTCCTAGCCATTATATATTATATTAAAATATATTAAAAAATCTTAGTTATTATATATAATCATGCCAACCGTTAATTTCAAATTAAGCGATTATCAGAAACAGAAATATGAGTCTGCGGTGAGAAATTATAAGGAAATAAGTTTAGAAGTGAGTAAATCGATGATGAGTAAGAAACATGGAACGCCTATAAAGTTAAATGAGAGACAACATAAGAAATTATTAAAATCAGAGGGTAAGATGAGAATTAAGCCAGTCCTCCCTTTTGATGTCAAATTTTACGTGTCACCAAACCAATATAGGGAGATCGTGAAACTTGCAGATGAACTTAAGGACATTGCTAAATATGAAAAAGACCTTCAGAAAGGCGGTTTTCTTGGTGGTATTACAAAAATGGCGTTCCCGTTTATAAAATCGACACTACCTAAGATCTTGGGGACACTCGGTCTAGCGGCAGCCACAGGCGCCGTATCGGGAGCCACCAATAAGGCGACGCGCGGTAGGGGGTTTAAGTTATCAGAGCCTCAGTTGGGTGAACTTATGGAATTGGGGAACGAGGCTTGTAAGTGTAATATTGTAGATAAAGATTTTATTAATAAAATGGAGAGTGATATTAAAGAGCAAAAGGGTGGTTTTATTGAGACTTTATTAGCCGGGCTTGCTGGTTCATTATTACCGTCTTTATTAGGGAAAGGAATTGATGAGAAGACTTCAGGAAAGGGGATTAAGCGGATAGGTGGTAAAGGGGTTAGACGAGCGGGTGGTAGTTTAAAAAAAAAGTCCCCTTGAGTAATCTTGAAATAAATGACTATTTTGGAGAAAGAGTTTGTTTTTCTAGGGATGAACACGTGCCTCCAAGTAAACTTCAGAAAGGTGTTATTATTAACTTGGATGATAAACAAGGACCTGGCTCGCACTGGATAGCCTTAAAAAAGAATTTATACTATGACTAGTTTGGAGAATATCCTCCAAAAGAATTTATAAAAAATATTAAATGGAGAAACATCTATAGAATTCAAGATTTAAATTCAGTTAATTGCGGCCATTTTTGTATTGACTTTCTAAATAGTGTAAATAATAAAAATGATTATTTCAAGTGGTTAATGAAGTATAATGTTAATAATTTAAAGAGGAATGATGATATCGTTCTAAAAAGGATTTAATTAATTATTTTTATATATTTAATTAATTAATTAATTATTTTTTTTAAATAAATATATTTAGTGTATATAGAGAGATGACGGTTACTTGTGATAGGTGTAAAAAAGAGATTTGTGATAAATATAAATTAAAACGACATATTTCAAATGTTCATGAGGGGGTTAGAAATTTTTCTTGTGATATTTGTGGGAACACATTTGGTGCAAATTGTGATCTACAACGACACATTAAAGATGTTCACAATAAAATAAAAACCTTTGAATGTAATATGTGTGATATAAAATTTAGTCGGAACCCAGACTTACAAAAACACGTTTTAATTGTTCATGATGAGATAAAAAAATTTAGTTGTGATATTTGTGAAAAAACATTTGGACTGAAAACAGACTTAAAAAACCATGTTTCAGCTGTTCATAATAAATTAAAATCATTTGAATGTAATCTTTGTAAGAAAAAATTTGGATGGAATTCGGACGTACGGAGACATATTTTAAATGTTCATGATAGAATAAAAAAATTTAGTTGTGATATATGTGAAAAAAAATTTAATCAAATGAGTGCTTTGCGAACTCACATAAATAATATTCACGATAATCCTAAATCACAAAATATGAGCCGCCCTGAACGAGAAATATTTGATATTTTAACTAAGTTTGATATACCCTTTAAGCAAGAATTGAAGTTTAAGGATTTAATTGGGTTGGGAGGTCGCCAGCTAAGGTTTGATTTTGGAATAGAAACAGATGATAATTGGCTTCTGATTGAGTATGATGGTGCACAACATTTTAAACCCGTGAGATTTGGAGATATGTCCACTGACGAGGCCATAAAATATTTTAAAATTAGAAAAGCTCACGACCGCCTCAAGGATGATTATTGTCTATTAAACAATTATAAACTCCTACGGTTATCGGCTACGGATCTCCTATCTTTGGAAGATATCATATTGGAATTTATTATTGATTATTCTAATTTAATTTAATCTACATATTATATTTTTTTTACTTTAATTTAAAACTATAACGTAATGTATTTAGATATTTATCAATCATCAAAAATTGGAATTTTCGTGTGGTGGCTTCCTTATATTTTTTTTTAAAAGATTTCGAATCTTCAGATAACTGATATGCGATCTGGGTTAATTCATGTCCTGTAATTCCGTTTAAAAGCATTATATAGTTCGAATTCTGTCTAATAATAGCCGGCACTTTAAAAAAAGATTGTGAAATAAACACCAAGCTACAATTATTTTTCCTACCCCTTATAAATAAGTCTTCTACGGGTTTCAAATTTTTTTCTGTAATAAGGTCATCAAATATAATCAAATTTTGAACTGTTTGATTTACTGAGTCAATATCAATAACATCTTCAATATTACTTGAATATTCAATTTCCCCTCTAAATCTATCGATCATATACTCATATATGGGCTCATCTAACTTCTTAGCGTACAAATAAATCATATTAAAGGACTTAGATAAATCTATAATATTCAATAATAGGTTTGTTTTCCCAGAACCCGATGGGCCTACAATTAGGGCTCGAAAGGGATGTTTTGGCATGTATTTATTGGGATTATAAAACCCTCCTTTTGGTTTAAACTTTGGTGGTAATATCTTATACACGTTTGTTGCAGTCATTATACTTATATAAAACAATAATTTATTTTTATAAAGAAGCGTTTTTATGTCGGTGAGAGCGATATTGGGAACATAAGGAACAAACTCCCTCTTGTCTCCGAGTGAGCTTTTCACAGTATTTACAGGGAGTATAAGTGATATCCTTTTCAAGACGTTTTTTATTTAAAAAGTTATGAATACGACAAAATTCTCGATGACACGATCTATTACAGACCTGTCCATTCTTTCCTCTGTTAGTTAAGAGAGCTTTACACTTGTTCATTATTATATATTATAAAAATATATTATTTTAATTAATTAATTAATTATTTATTTTTTTAAAAAATTATATCTCGTCTAGATATAGATGACATAATGCAACTCCAAAAAGCACAATCTGCCTTAAGTAACTCCGTGGAGACCTATACCATATTAGATTATAATGACGACTATTTTAGTCATTTAAATGATTCTAGACCAATCGTACGAAATTTAATTCGGCGACTCCAAAGAACTAGGCGAGGGATTAAATATCGCGAAAGTCTAGAGATTTTATTTTATCACAAATTTATCGATCAAAAACAGAAAATTGATATTTTTGATAGTAATATTAAAACTGTCACCTCATCAAAAACATATGTCCAAGAGAACGCTAGTGAGATTATAAATGGGGTTGAGACATATATTGCACAGAACTCTGGGTGCATTGTAGATGGTGTAATAAAACTTCTAATAAAAATTGTAGATTATAGTCCTTTTAAAGCGAGTAATTATATATCTCTTCCAAGCGAATTATCTAATTCAATGAAAGGTCTAATAAACATTAAAAATCAAGATCAAAAATGTTTTCTATGGTGTCACGTAAGATTTTTAAATCCTCAGAAATCTCATCCTGAAAGGATTAGGGGTGAGGATAGAGAAATTGCTGAAACACTTAAATACGAAGGTGTTAATTTCCCCGTAAGTTCAAATCAATATATTAAAATTGAAAAACAAAACGGAATAAATATAAACGTCTTTGGTATGAAAACAAATTAATATTTCCGATATATGTCTCAAAACAAAAAAACACATCAGAACTCAATTTATTATTCATTTCAGATAACAATGGAAGTAATCATTATGTTCTCATCAAAGATTTTAATAGGCTGATGAATTCCCAATCTAAAGATGGACATCGATTATATTACTGTATGTCTTGTTTACAACATTTTTCCTCTGAGAATAATTTAGAATTACACAAAGAAATTTGCTTAGGTTTGAGTGATGGTAAACAGGCTATAAAAATGCCTGAGATAGGTTCTAAAATTAAATTTAAAAATTATTATAAACAATTAGAAGCTCCTTTCATCATATACGCGGATTTTGAGTCTATAATAAAACCTTTAGATGGGTGTGAAAATGATCCCACGAGATCTTATGTTCAAGATGTCCAATTACATGAGATTTGTGGTTTTGGATATAAGGTGGTTTGTAGATATGATGATCAGTTTACGAAACCAACAAAAATTTACAGAGGTAAGAACGCTCAAGAAAAATTTATCAAGTCTCTCTTTAATGAGGTTGATTGGTGTAATAAGATCAGAGAAGAACATTTTAATAAACCCTTAGAAATGTCAATTGAAGATCAAAATGTTTTTAGGATGGCTAAGAAATGCCATATCTGTGATATTGAGTTTAACGAAGGAGATTATATCGTTGGTAATAAGGTAAGAGATCACTGCCATGTTACCGGGAAATTCCGAGGTGCTGCTCATAATGCTTGTAATCTAAATTATAAACTAACAGAAAAAATCCCCGTTGTTTTTCATAATCTAAAGGGATATGATTCTCATTTTATTATGCAAGTAGTTGGAAAATATACAAACACCTTAAATGTCATACCTAACAACTATCAAAAATATATGGCGTTTATGGTTGGTAAGCAATTAGTTTTTATAGACAGTTTTCAGTTTATGAGTTCCAGTTTAGAGGCTTTAGTAAATAATACACCAGAATTAAAATATACTAAAACAGAATTCTCTGAAGAGGAGGCTAAGGAAATATCACAAAAGGGAGTTTATCCATATGAATATATAAATTCTTTTAAAAAATTTAAAGAAACAAGATTACCACCTCTAGGGAAGTGGTATAGCAGCTTAACAGATGAAACCATTTCGGAACAAGAATTAGAACACGCTAAGAAAATATGGGATTTATTTAAGATTAAGAACTTAGGAGAATATCACGATTTATATCTAAAAACAGATGTACTATTATTAACTGACGTCTTTGAAAATTTTAGAAATACTTGTTTAGAATATTATAAATTAGACCCAGCCCATTATTTCACAAGTCCGGGGTTAAGTTGGGATGCTATGTTAAAAATGACTAACGTTTCTTTAGAGTTAATGACGGATATTGATATGTATCAGTTTATTGAAAAGGGGATGCGTGGCGGTATTAGTTTTATAAATCACAGATATGCGAAAGCTAATAATAAATTTTTAAAAGATTATAATCCTAATAAGGAAGACTCTCATATTATTTACTTAGACGCTAATAACTTATATGGTTGGGCTATGAGCAAAAAGTTGCCTGTGAGTAATTTTAAGTGGGTTGATCCAGCTAAGTTTGATGATTTTAAGGAATTTATATATTATAATCAAGACGAAAATAAGGGTTTAATTTTAGAAGTAGATATTGAATATCCTAAAGAACTACACGATGAACACCAAGATTATCCTCTGGCACCCGAAAATGTTCGAATTACAGATGAAATGTTAAGTCCTTATTGTAAGAGAGTTAAAGAAAAATTTTTTAAATTAGGGGTTTCGTCTAAATTAATACCACATTTAATGAAAAGAACAAAATATGTAACCCATGTTGAAAATCTTATGTTATATATAAGATTAGGTTTAAAAATAACAAAAATTCATAGGGCGTTAGAGTTTAGACAGATGGCGTTTTTGGAGAAATATATTTCATTTAATACGGAACGTAGAAAAATCGCAAGAAGTACATTTGAAAAGGATTTCTTTAAATTGATGAATAATTCGGTTTTTGGGAAAACGATGGAAAATTTAAGAAAAAGAATTAATATTAAAATGGTAACCGACCCGAAACGATTAAAAAAATATGTTAGTAGACCATCATTTATAGGTTATAAAATATTTAATGAAGATTTGGTGGCGATTCATCGAATTAAAGAGAAATTGGTATTAAACACACCGTGTTATGTTGGATTTAGTATTTTAGAATTAAGTAAGACGTTAATGTATGATTTTCATTATAATTTTATAAAAAAGAAATATGGTAATAAAAATAAGCTCCTATTCACGGACACTGATGCATTAACTTATCTTGTAAAAACAAAAAATATTTATAAAGATCTATTAAAATATAGGTCTAAATTTGATAACTCTGATTATCCTATAAATTCAAAATATTATTTTAATGAAAATAAAAAAGTTGTAGGAAAGTTTAAAGACGAAATGAGCGCAGTTCCAATTTCAGAGTTTATAGGGTTAAGATCAAAAATGTATTCAATAAAGGTTAACCAAAAAGAAATTAAAAGGTGTAAGGGGGTTAAAAAGAATATTGTTAAAAAAAGAATTACTCATGAAAATTATAAAAATACGTTATTTACTACAAATGAAAAACATGATCAGATGACTGTCATTAGATCACAAGATCATAGAATTACAACGATGAAGGTTAATAAAATATCATTATCGTGTTATGATGATAAAAAATATATTTTTGATGACGGTATAACGTCACTTCCATATGGTCATTATAAATTATTGTCTTGAGCGTAGGTGTTTATAAGCTCCCGACTGTAATTAGTTATAATTTTATACATTTCGGGATGTGTTGATATGGCTTGGATCTCTGGGTGTGTTTCCTTAAGAGAATCATAATCTCTGTGAAATTTCTCCACCGCTTGTTTGGTATAGGGATATTTTTTTTCGAAAGGTGGGGTTTCTTTTAATTGTTCTAAACTTAATTTCATTCGCGTCATTTTATTGTTTTCAAGTTTATTAAACCTTCGTAACTGGGGCTCGTTTAGTAAAATATCAGTTTCCAATTGGATATCATAATATTTTTGACGGGTTAAGTTGAGGGTGATATGGGGTGAGTTTTCTTTGAGAGCTTCCTCGATTTTTCTATATTGACATATACTCAAGTATACAAGAGTTTTAGTAAAATTAGTGTTTGTTGTGCGAGGCATTTTATATAAGGGTGAAATATAAAAACACTTAAAAAAATATCCATGTTATAGACAGAACTGATATTAAAATGATTAAACATTGCGCGGCCTGTCTTTTCTGACCCACGCCTTGAGCTTGATGAGACCTTGTTGAGTAGATATATAATACCAGAGAGAGGATAACTGCGATTTGCCCTCACTTTTTCCCCAATGAAACACGCGGTGTTTAACGCCGAAACGACAGTGAGGGGTTAAAAATCGCGTGTTTCATTGGGGAAAAAGTGAGGGCAAATCGGGGTTGTCCTCGCTCTGGTATTATATATCTACTTGCAGAACGGCACAATTTCCTTAAAGAACTTGTAATCAAAGCTTAACAAAAAGCGATCAACTGGAAATACCAAGCTTAGAGATTGTCACCAGCTAGGACTTTACTTCACAATTTCCATTTTAGACTCTGATTATTATTATTTTTAATTGTAACGGAATATTTCAGGCACTCCTTTATATATTTTTAAGCAGCTATGTTCTGTTTTGGATTAATTTCAAAGTAAATCTTGCCCTCCTTGTTCAATCTTGTAGAGAAAAAAACACCCCAGACTGTCAACATACAAATTAAACTATTAAAAAGAGTTGCAGTAACACTATTTGACAGAAATCGAGAGTTCAGTTGGCTTCATCCGATTTAGAACTATTTGATATAATTTTTAAATGGGTCAATGTTAATATAGAACTTTGTTGTAAATTCCAAATCTTAAATGAGATGCTAGCGTACTAATTAACTTAAGTGAAGATTTGCCGCATTGTAAAACCAACGCCAGCTACTATAGAAAAAAAGGTTGTCAAAGCAATTACTCATTATCCTTTGTTGAAATGTTCCTTGTAGCTTTTTGTGGATTCGTAAAAAGTTGCAGTAATAGTTTTTAGTGCATGAAGTGATTTAGAATTGGTTGGGTGAAAAAAATTTCACCACCAGCCTGGAAGAAGCAAAGATGTTGCACATAACTCCGAGTACCTGCCTGACACCATCACTAACTTCCTATCCCTTTTTCCAATCCCTTCCTCTTTCTATTTTCTCTCTGTTTCTCCCCGTCTTTCTTTCACTCTCTTTCCTTCTCTTTCTATTGTTATCTCTGTCTCTCTCGTTATCTCTGTCTCTTTCTCTCTGTCTCTCTGTCTCTCTGTCTCTCTGTCTCTCTGTCTCTTTCTCCCAATACAACAAAAATATTATGATTGTTTCTTGTCTTACTTTCCTTCCTTCTATGGCTTTGGCTCTTTATCTTTCCTACCATTATCAATAACCATCAAAACTTAATACAATTTTCTTTTTCTGTCGAAATAAATCACACATGAAAAAGCATTCATTATGTATTCAAAGTGGCGTGTTTCAAAATCCTCTCTTTAGCTTGTTATTAAGCCACTTTGTATAATATAGGCATAAAATAATGATCTCTTTTGTCTTACAGTAACGATCTCATTTCTATTAACATACAATTTATAGGTAGAAAGGTTGAACACTTTGTATATTATCATTTTATAGATATATTCTGCACGATATATTCATTCTAATTGTTATGTCATGGCACCTTCATAAAATATAAGCAGATAAGTATAATACAAGTATACATATATATATTTACAATATAATTTCCGATTCTAAGTTCTAATTCCCTGCAATTCAAATAATAACTTTATATCAATCCATAAATATATATTTAGCTCAGGATACTTTCTTCTGGTTAACCAGACCTATAAAAGAGGGAAGGCTTTTCTTTTTGACGCTTTTTAGCAGTTAAGAACTGAATTATATTATGTTCTTCCTACCTATATATTTTGTTTTAATTAATAATTTTATGTTAAACGGTTAGGGATGCCTTGCCACTCACTGACTTTATGTAAAGGTATCCTGTCAAACAATATACTCAGTACCTGGATCAACCTTTTGTTTGCGTTTTTTTAATTATCTGGTAGCCACATTATTTTTATATTTATTTGGTATCTAAACTACTGCTTTAACAAAAATGAATAAAATAATTCAATTTAGTAAGGTACGGTGTTAACAATAGCCAGAGACAGATTTCAGATTGTGTAAAGTACATACTGCTTGGAGAGCTTATATATTTCAACTCAATTTGCTAGCTCGAGAGATTGTTAATGCTCTCATGTGTGACTCTACAAACATGATAATATACTAAACTTTCACTAAGCTTTTACTAAACTTTTACTAAACTTTTACTACAAATTTAATAAATTTTACTGGACTTTTACTTGACTTTTAGTAAACCTTCATCATCCTTTGGGAAAAAGCTCAAAAGTCTTCATTTGATAGTGATACTGGCCACATTAAAATATTTCTCTGTTGTCCATCTTTAAAGGTTTATCCAGTAAAATCCCCTATTCCATAGAGGAATAGAGAAACTTCTAGACACCTTGATGCTGGTTGGTAGCAGATTGTATATTTTTCTGGCAGACCAGCTGCGTCGTGATTGCTAATTTTCTGCCATTTTTCATGTTTCTTTTTAAGAAAAGCCTGCAAAGCAATTCGGATTAGTGTTGGTTTTGTTTGCAAATACAGAGAGAAAGCGAAGCAAAAATCTCAAGTAAAAATAACAATATCATATCTACAGAAAAAGCCATGGCAATAATGACTAGAACTTAGCGATAGAAATAAAATAATAATTAGGACTAGAGCCTAGAGGTAAAGTGGAGCCAGAAAAACAGCAGTGATAAAATCATAACTCAAGGCATAGAGAGAAGAAGATAGTGTATATAGACTTAAACCAAGGAGAGCTTGAGATAGAGCATAGACTGTTCAACCAATAGCACAAGCAAACCTGAAAATTAATTCATATGATGCAGGTAGAGTTAATAATGGCTAGACATAGATGCAGCTAGAGCACAGAAAGTAAGCAACAGGGTAAAGAGATGTAGAGGATTGACAAAGAAAGATAAAGAGATTACTTATACTTAGATCACGGTTAAAGAAACTAGAAGATTTAGAACTACAGTTACAGCACATATCGTTACAACAGGACCACAAAACTTAGACCTAGAACATTAGAGTTCAGAAGTAAAGGAAGACCGATAGTACTAGATCATAGGGTGAAAAGTAGACCACGGACTTGTAAAATGGAAGCAGGAAAGTTGAAGTTGGCTAAAGGGTGTTCAGAGTTTTGTGGAAAAATACTAGACTTCGAGAAAAAACGTTTAAAACAGCAGGAGAACGATATGAACGTTGACCATAGAAAATTGTAGATAAAACAATTCACTTTGGATAATCACTCAAAGACATGGACTCTGTATCAGTCATAAATCAAAGTGCTGGAGAGATTTCACCATCATTGTCTTAGGCACATTCTTTGAATCAAGTGGGAGAGTCGCACCTGCGATACTACTGTCTTGTCTGAAGAAAACATTGTTAGCAAATCTTTAATGGTGATAAGAAGCCAAATGCGCTGGGTTTGCCAGTTGATACAAATGTACCACTTCAGGCTCCTTAAACAACTATTCTACGGTGAAGTGTCATCTGAAAAAAGACGCCAGTATAAGCCACGAAAAAGTTTCAAGGACAATGTTGAGGAGAACCCGAAGCATATGGAGATAGCTGAAGACAGCTGGGCGGTAATAACTGCTGATCATGAGCATTGGAGAGGTTTAATCTTCCAACGGACTAAGATGTATGAGAAGAGTAGAGTTTCTCGTCCTGAACTGATGAGAATCTGGACGAAGCATAAACGTTTGCTAGCTAACTGTGGCCTTCTTTGGTCTTGTAAAGTGTGTGGTCGGTCTCTCTTGTCTAAGGGGGGACCGGTGAATGATTAGGAGTTTCATCAGACCACCTGAACCAGAATAATTTCTTTTGTACCCCTTATTGTTGCTACTTCTGAATCTTCCATTTATTAATGTCCATCCTGCCCCGAAATTTGCAAACCATCTGGTCTGGACTCAAGTGACACCTCAGGATTCAGCGAGATGAATATCCCACTTTTGCTACCTCGAAGGATCAGTTGGAATGCCAGGTGGGTCACTTGTCAGACAAGACGGAATTGTCATCGTGTATGTATGTATGTATGTATGTATGTATGAATGTATGTATGTTTGTATGTACGTATAGCATTAGAGTGTAACACTCAGAGCCAAAGTTGGTATTTGCTAAATTAATTACTATGAGGAAACGACACATACATGAATAAGCACCAGAACATTACGAAAGACAACACAACGAGTAACACACACGCACAAAACAAAGGTTTGTAGATAAATGAAAAAAGAAAGTAATGATTTTTATAAAATGATATATGTGGCAAGAAGAATGACAAATAAGAGTAATGGCACTTGATAGATTAAATAAGAGAAAAGTAATTGTCTGGTGGTATTTACAGAAATCATGGATCATCAGTCGATGACCATGTTAACCATATATATTTTTATATATTGTGTGTGTGGTGATGACAACATCCATACACCGGGTCTCTAGGTTGCGAATAGGGAAGAGCCTCTAGAATTGGGGGTTGTCGGTAAATATGGAAATAAGCCGTCCTAGTCAAAATTATGGATTGCCCTTTGGCAAGGCATAGCATCCAAACGCAACGATACCAGGATCACGAGTGAAGATATGGGCAGCAGAATATCTAATGTGCATCTAGCAATCATCAACAAATGGTAACTGTACAACATGTCAAGCAGTTGAACGAATCATCACCAATCATCGAGGTGAATGAGCTTCTATGGGAGACCCCTTAGTTGCTGTTGCACCATGTCTCTAAGAAAAGGACAGTCTGACATAAAACCTAAGACGGACACTCAGTAAAACTTGTCGCTGATATAATTAACAGCTATCTTGCACTTGCTTGTCATTGGATCATGACTGTGCATGCTCAGAGAGTGATGTATATGTAGTACAAGCATGTGTCATTGAGACCTTATATGTACAGATATGGGGTACATAAAAGACCTCCTGTAAAAGCGTAACAATTTGGAGGTATGCAGTCACGATTGTGTACACGGCTCACAGCTTATCTTATCGTCTTTGTTAGTTCTATTGAAGTTAGTTCTAAAGCTATCCAAGTTAGTTCTAACAGGAACTAACCTGGATGGAGGTTTTTGTGACTGAGCACCCTTTTTAAGGAACAACGGAGCTCACCCAGATGATGGAAATGATATTGAAAAGATCTTATGGAGTCAGTGAACAAATCATGTATCTAACGACGACTTTAAGATGTTGAAATTACTTGTTTGTTATTTCAGAGGATGCTCCTACATTGAACAGTAATCGTGACATCACAATGGATTTTTATCAAAGTTTCATGAATTTCGTGGCAGGAAACTACGCATGGGTATTCTGAACTTTTGGGGGTAGAGGAGGGACCATCCTTGTCCCCATACCCATATATTGCGCCCCAAACAGCCAACTTATGGAGTATCGACTATTGAAAAAATACTCACAGGGAGGTCCTTCTCTTTTTACCGTTTTGGGTGTTTTCGCGGTTTTAGTATACAATTTATCACCAAAAAAAAATACTCAAAAGGGACCTTGCTTTTTAATTGTTTCGCCGTGTTATCAATGTGAATTTCGAGTAACGTATTATACGGCGGCTTTTGTATCATTAATTCAATGCCGGTTCCAGTCATGACGTCATGTTAATGATAAAAGTAGAACTTAAAAATATATTTAAGTCTACTGTTGTCTTAAATATATACTTTTTTCTCCCTCAGAATCAAATGTAGAATTCGATTCTGCCCTAGTCGTGCCATCAGAGTTGGATTTAATTTAATGTAAATATTCTTTGCAGGAGTCAATTAATCCCTAGGAATTTACGTAGAGGCTGTATTTACTTAATCTCATGCATTGTGTATTCAACTTTAACATTAAGGTCTTTGCGGGAGTCAACTAATATCTAGGAATTGAGATACTCTATTTAATCTAATACATTGTGTATTCAACTTTAACATCAAAGGGTTTCAAAATGCCATGTATGCAAACGTTACCATCGTGAACGATGTTAGTATATAAACCTTGTTACATAACAAAAGATTAATCATGGGGAAATCTAAGCTTCAGTTAAAGTGGCAAGTTGACGCTTCCACTGCTAAGCTACATAGGGAGCTCCTGTTAGCTAGGAAATGTGACCGATCGGCTTTTGATCAACAATTTGTGGATCGACTAGATAAACTGAGCACTGAAAACGGCACTTTTGAAGAGATAGACAAATTGCTAGAAGGTGCTATTACCTTTCTAACACACGTCCGAAAGGCTAATCGACACCGAAGAGATCTTATCAATAACGATAAAGAGCTCCAGAAAGCCTTGACATCGGAGGATCAGCGACGGGCGTTTGAAGATGAAATGTTGGGTAAGGGCCCGCAAGAGCAACCTCAACAATCGGGTTCTTCGGTGCCACCTGAACAATCGGGTTCTTCGGTGCCACCTCAACAATCGGGTTCTTCGGTGCCACCTCAACAATCGGGTTCTTCGGTGCCACCTCAATAATCTGGTTCTTCGGTGCCACCTGGAGATGCTATCCATAAGGATCAGTAATGATTCATAGACTTCAATTTTTTAAAAGCTTCCCTACGGGAGGCCGACCAATGTAGGGGTGAAGTATAGCTGACAAAAGTCTATGCTCATCCATCTACCAAGGTTGGCTATCTTGTGTAAAAGGGAGATTTGAGCGTGATCATCAGTAAGGTAAGGTATTCCTAGTTGCTTAGCCATTCACGCCCTAATTTATCTTGCACTTCCTGTATTTCACTAAAAACGATTTCTCTACCGCGTTTCTTGTAGTTCTTGTCAATGTATTTTTGTTTACCAGTTGAGTCTCTATATTTTATTCGCAGTCGAGTACCGTTATCGGTAATATTGAATTTAGTATTTTTCAGCTCCTTTAAGCGCTTATCTAAGTCAACAATTTTATAACTAAAAGTGATTGATTATTTTTCTTTAATTTTTCCGCGTTTGTTAACACAATTAGGGTACATATTTATATATTTATTTTCTATCGCTTCTAATTCACTTTTCGTCTTACAAGGAGCATAACATAGCAAATTTATTTGTCCTCTACATTGGTATATAGGACTTTTGGGGTCGATTTGATGCTCTGCTAGTCTCTTTTCTAAGGTCCCGATTGTAGAACCAATATACAGCTCTTCATTACCATCTTTCGTGAATATAATATAATAAATTTTCCCAGCGTTATATTCTGTTTTAAAAGGATGTAATTCGAGAATGTCCCTATCTTTTACATTGTAAATGTGCTTTGTCTTCCCTATGTGTAAGTACTCATATTTAGTAGTTCTGCTCAAAGCTGTATAAAGTTCTTTCTTATCCATATGTCGAGCATCGTGTATGCAAAATTGTTCCCGAATAGTAGCCCCCTGATATTTATATACAGTCGTACAGAAGGCTAAATTAAACCAATTAGCAAATTCATCATATGTGAAGGAATTTCCATTTATATTAAGAGAGTTCTCATTTACGTCATTAATGTGAAATACCTGTGAGTTGTACATGTTCCTTCTCTTTAAGTTTACTTCGCAGATAACCGGCATGTTTTTCGATATCATATAGGTCTGCTTACACTTTTTGAATTTGATTTCAAAGTAGGGCATATTATGTTCTTTTACAAAACGTTCAGCACATTCTTTGTTAACGCGGTCTTTTGTTTTATTAAAGTAACAAATATTTATATATGTATCTATTAATTCACCTAATTTATGATCTCTAACGCTACCGGTATTAATTAGGTCACTCAAAAGAGCATGTGTTTCCCTGTCATATCGAGACGTGCCTTCGATGTATTGTAATTCGGTAACATTAGGGCACATTTCTAATACGCCAGGGGACTTTATGTATTCGAAGACTTGATTTTCCACAGGATCGCACTGTTGAGGATCTCCAAACAAAAATACTTGAATATTGTATTTACAGAATGCCTTATATAATAGAGTAATCCATTTATTAGGGACCATACTGAATTCGTCAACGAATATTCTTTTATTTTTCAACATATCTATGTGTTTCTTGTTTCCTGTTCCATCGTTAAAGTATGAGTCAAAAGTACGAACATTCAATGTACCATTTGAGCGCTTTCTAATGTTTTCACACGCTTTATTTGTAAAGCAAAATATGAGATCTTCCGAATTAGCGAGTTCTAATAATTTCCTAGTCTTTCCAGACCCTGGAATACCATGAAAAATAGATCCTTTACCTTTGCTTTCAGTAATGCCAGATTTCGCAATAAGCAAAGGATCACAGTTAATACTATAATGACCCAAAGGAATGTGGATATGTTCTTCTTGAAATAGTTCCCCTATATGTCTCATTTCAAAATCATTGCCTTTCAGCGGCCTATTATTCGAACTTTCATACACAGTTACACTGTCTGTACTGAGAGCGACGATTTTGCCTTTTAGGGAACGGCAAGCATCAATTAATTTTAAAATACCTAAACTTATAACATGTCTCCAAATGCTTGTATTATTTTCCAACTTTACGGTCTCTTTATGTCTCCTAAAAATGTATAGAGGGTCATTATTACACTTAATCTCGTTGACAGTACAATGCGATTCGAGGTCATCAGACCATGCTGCAATAACCGAATCAAAACTGCTGGTTAAGAAACCAACGTAGGACTTATTTGTTTTACTGCCAAGAGAGCCTATAAAGCGATTAACTAGTTCTTTTCCGGTTTTACCTCCAAAGCAATTGTAACAATATTGAACAAAATCCTTAAATGTATTCCTTTCCAATTTTCTCTGTGCGCGTAGCTCATGTGTAATATTTTCATTTCCTATGTATCCATATTCGAGTAACTTTGTTACAAGAGAATGACTATAAAATGCGTTAGGTAATATTACCTTAGAACCGCTATACGTGTCAAAAGGTAATTGCACGTCCTGTANAACCGAATCAAAACTGCTGGTTAAGAAACCAACGTAGGACTTATTTGTTTTACTGCCAAGAGAGCCTATAAAGCGATTAACTAGTTCTTTTCCGGTTTTACCTCCAAAGCAATTGTAACAATATTGAACAAAATCCTTAAATGTATTCCTTTCCAATTTTCTCTGTGCGCGTAGCTCATGTGTAATATTTTCATTTCCTATGTATCCATATTCGAGTAACTTTGTTACAAGAGAATGACTATAAAATGCGTTAGGTAATATTACCTTAGAACCGCTATACGTGTCAAAAGGTAATTGCACGTCCTGTAAAAAGTATTCGCCACAAACAATCGGGCCATTTTTATATCTCCTTATGGAGTCATGAATTGTATAGATAGGAATTTCAAAAAGCGATTCGTATAATATTGAGCTGTAGCACTTACAAATGTCAAATGTTTTACATTTTTCCTTGCATTTGTCCCACATAAGACTACGTTGATAATCTGTCAATTTAGGATTATCACTAAAGGGAAAAGACTGTATTAGGGCATTAGGTCCATTCATATTTAATGTATTGATAGTTTCTCTATTATACGTACTTTTAGGTAAGTACCCCCATATACTTTCAAATAGATTACTGGTTATTTTAGTCATACTTTGATTTCGAAATTTGAACTGCTCAATGGGCCATTGTTTATATAACGCGTTACAAACGTCCTTTCTAATTAGATAATCCGAATTTTCAATAAACAATGAATTTAACTTGGGATGAACAAATGCAGATAGCATATTTTTATTATTGTATTTGAAGAAGGGCACAGAAGCTCCGGTTTTCTTAATGGATAATAATAGAGCTTCGCTTATATTGAAGTCACTTGGTAAAACAATTATGTGATCCTTATAACCAGTTTCCAAAATCGGATCATTTTCATTCAATACTTCAGGAGCGTAGAGATAATCGCTTTCGCATGAATACTCTATTTTTTCCGCTAATTGATCAATGGATCCGTTCGCTTTCTTTGCAACCCTCGAAATAATTTCTTCATTCAAAATTGGGTAGCAGTGATGATCTAATACAATGTAACATAATCTCACTGATTCCTTTCTACCATGATTAATGGCAGGATTAAATTCAAAACATTTGTACATAGGGTCCATTGCATAAATTGATACATTTTTATGACATGCATTTCGCCATGTCACCAATTCATAAGTACTTATTCCATTATCATAATTGACTGTATATCTCTTTAACTCATTCTCCAGTGCTTCCTTACTATAGCGTTTGAACCCTTCCCTTCCATTACACACTGTCCATATATAGTCAAGGACGCAATGACCTGGTCTCATATTTACTTTAGAGCCATTTAACTGATCTAAAATCAAGTTTTTTAACTTAATGCCTTGCATTCTGATGTCCCTAATATTAACGTCTGATACGTAGTTTATACGTGCGGAATCAATGGCTACTATAATCCAGTAGTCATGAGTGTCATCATATAACTTATAGAGGATATACTTATACAAGTCATTCTCAGATAATCCATATGGCATTAGTCCTAAGTGACTGATGTCTCTCTTTTCTAAAGTACCTATATTATGCGTACCCGTATCCTTAGTATATTCAATTGTATATTTTCCAGTAATCATTGCCTTTCTATATGGCAGTCTCAAATTATCAATTCTTTCTTTAAATAAATTTCTAAATGAAGTGCCTCTTTCATTAATCCTTCTTCCCGCTATTCGCAACTCATCGCGCCTAGCCCATTCTCTAGTAATATCTCTATATGCCAATTCAATAAAATTTTTAGGCTTCAATTCGCGTAATACCTCATTAAATGCTTTTCTCCAAGCAGGTCTCTGAACTTTCATAGGTCTTTTACTTTTCTTGAATGATTTTATATTTTTTTTCATAATTTTATCGATATTTGAATTTCTTGTCTTCATACTGTTATATATATTAGTAAACATTTTTAAAAATAAAAAATAATTATTTATTATTCTCCTTTTGTGTATGATAGCGTATATTTTTTGATATACAGCAAATATAACAGATGCCATATTTTGTCCTATTAATTTTACCACAGTATGGACAAAATGAGTATCGTATATTAGGATTATGATCTCTCAATAATTTTGCATGTATGTGACAATATTCGTTTATACATTTTTTGTTACATACCCTTGTTTCTCCTCTAGTAATGATAAATGGACACTTGTTTTGTGCATTAGTTACCATATTGTTATATATATAATATAATATATTTTAAAAATTTAATTATTTTTATATATATAATATAAAATGAATGTCTACGGCATTAATATACCAAATAGGTCATTAACAAATTATGATTTAAATTATTATGCAGACCAATTAAATATTAGGTCCTTTCGCGGCGTCTTTATGAGAGATAAAATTCCTAAAAAAATTAATAATACAGAATGTGCAATAGTCAACCTCGATGATTCAAGTGGTCCCGGAGAGCATTGGGTCTGTTATTGGAGTATGCCCAACGAATCTTTTTATTTTGATTCATATGGATTAGATCCGCCTAATGAGATTTATGACTATCTAAATAGACCTTTACATTATAGCACTAATGAAATACAAGAAAGAGGTACTGTAATATGTGGACATTTATGTCTATACGTATTAAAGGGATTGTCTATTGGTAAAACTTTTAAAGAGATTATATTTTCTCTCATTTAATAAAAATTATATTATATAGATGGATAAATTTGGAAGGGGAATAGATTATAGAGGAAATAACGATTTTAGTGGACAAATAGTAATTCCTAATAACTTTATACGCCTCGACGGGACAAACGCTATGCAGGCCACCCTTGACCTAGATAATAATGACATTAAAAATGTAAACAAAATAGAAGCAGTAAGTAGACACAACCTAAATATAAATTTACATGTCTCCATGACTGGTGACATTGACCTACGAAATATATATGAAATAAAAAATCCTAGAGTGCCGCAAAGTAGAAATGCAGTTGCCTCCGTTAAAATTGTAGATGATCACTACTACAGTATGGAAGGAGCTTTTGACAAAAAAACGGTAAATTTATTACCGATGACAGGTCAAAAGGTCTCGGTGTCATCATTTCATGCTTCTTATTATAAGCCAGAAAATGCATTTGATAACAATAATAGTAATGAGTGGGTCGTCAGTATAAATGAAGCTAATAAAGGGTCATGGATTCAAATTGAATTACCTAGAAAAGTCTCTATTTGGCAAGTAATTTTAAAACCTAGAAATGGATCACAACAAACTACACATTATGTCACAAAATATTCAATGGACGCTAGTGAAAATGGTATCGTTTTTGATCGCATATTTGATGCTCATCAACCAATTACGGCTTCAGTGACACATACCTTCAATATTACTAGACCATATAAATATTTTAAATTTACTTTTATTGGAGTAAAACAATATGGTATTTCAGAAATTGAATTATATGAAGCAATTCTTTTAGATAAAAACTATGTCGACAATAGTGTCAATAATTTATCAAATTCAGTTCCTAATGTTGTCCCATCTAGTTCCTTGACTCAAGGAAATGTGCCATATGTCTCATTAGATTCAAGTGGCAAACCGGTATTGACTAGTACAAATAGTTTAATGTTAGATAATCAAGGATTTTTATTTACAAATTCAGGTCCAGTGAAATTCGGTCGTGACATTGATGCTAATTTTAATACAATCAAAAATGTAAATTATCCAAATAATGCTGACGATGCCGCAACAAAACAATATGTAGATATAATGGGTGCTTATGCTTCTGGAGGAGGTTTAACTAGGACTACTGGAAGAGGTCTAGAAGTGACTTCAGATGTCTTACGATTAGTTCAAAATATGTTAACGCCGCCGTATACAAATGGATTTTTACCTATGTTAGCTTTGAATTTAAATACAAATGTAGAAAATATTGGCAAATCTAATTTTACAGTTGCGTCAGGGACAATGCCCATAGTATTTTCTGACATTGTAAATAAGGGATATGTAGACAATATGACTTCTCTTGTTCTAGGAGGAGGCATAGATAGATCTGCGAATGGTCTTGAATTAGACGCAAACGTATATAGACATTCAACTCTTTTAGCCCCTAATTGGATAAAATTTTTACCTATTGCAGGAAGAGATCCTAATACATCTAATTATAGGATGACAAATAGTAATTTTACAGTACCAGAAGGATTCAATAGACCAATTCTCAATTCTGACATTGTAGACAAACAATTTACAGATACTAATTACTTAAAAATAAATGACTATGTTACTCATCAATTGTTACCAGAAATACCGATTACAAAAGGTCTTACTATGTCATTTGTGCCTACATTAGATACTTGTACAATAAGTGGCATAGTAAATCAAATAGCCGAAGTCTCTTCGATGACAGATCCTATAAGTAAAATTAAATTGAAAACGACGAATACTAGTCCTCCTAAATTAAGAGTAGACACAAATTATTATATGTATATGGAATTCAGTTCAAACGCACTATTACAAGCAGAAAATGTTTCAGCTCTATCTTTAGGTGGAATGGGTGGCAATGACACTACATTTTTCTTTATTGCAAACACAAAAAGATTGGCACAACAGACACATTTTTCTTGGGTTAAAGGAAGTAGTGGAACATATGATAATAATGTCCGTTTGTCTGCATCGATACCTTGGAGTGATAATTATTTATATATTGATCATGTGTCAGGCATAGGAGGTCGTTTTTCTCGTTTATATGGCACTGGAATTTTAAATAATAAAATAATGTGGTCTTATAGAAGAAATACTACTACAGCAGAAATGTGGCGTGACGGCATTTTTCAGAAGAAAATGTATCCTTTGTCTACAGCATTTAATCCAAATGATATAGGCCGTTTTACATTAGGAGGTAAATATGATAAAACAAACGCTTGTAGAATGGAGTTCTTCTGTCTCCTCATCTATAATAGAGCACTGACTGACGTTGAAATGAAACAAATGCATTTATATTTAATTAAAAAATATAGACCTTAATATAGAAATGTATTTGACCTTTGATAGAGATACAAGAGAACTCATTCGATTTAGTTCCTCTTTAGTTCCAGAATATGAAAGTAATTGTAATTTTCTTAATATAGTCTATTATGATCAATACATCGTAATTGAAAATAGACCTGACATTGACTTCATTGAGACCCATTTTGATGATGAAATGCAGCTCGAAATTATTGTGCCTGGTCAATATAAATTAGAAGAAATCAAAGAAGGACAACTATTATTATTTGATAAGAGAAACGACATTTTATCGGAAGCTAAAACTATTGTCACTAATAAAATTAATAAAATTATGGAAAATTTTAATATGGGGTATTTAATAGCAATGAAACATATAGGTGAAAAGTATTTAGAGGAGAGAGCAAATGAAGCAGAAAGATGGACACTCAAAATTCATAAAAATGTTACAGAAAGCGAAAAAACTGAAACGGAAATTGCTAAAGATTTTGTTAATAATGCCGACGAAAAGCTAAAAAAAATTAGTAATATTTATTCTTATTACGAGAAACTTTCTAATGACACAGGTAAAATCGAGAATATTGATGAATTAGATAATTTATTGCGGACATTTAATAATACGATTACACATTTCATTATTTCCCGTTCCGAGAACTCCCGTTCCGAGAACTCCTCCTAATTGAGTTTACTAAGCGATGATTCCTTAATCCAACTATTAAATTCTGGCCCATAGCCTTTCCAAGAGACAAATAATTCTTTCTCTTTTCCCTTTCTGGAAACTCTAGTCTTTAATACCTTGTCAATACGAAATGTCTCTTGGCTACTTTTTTGTAATTCCTTTTCATAAAAAGAGCCTTTTATAGGTTCATTGTTAAAATCAATTATTTTATATGTCACCGGATTGGTGTCTAATACACTAGAAATTTGAAAGACTTCCTCTGTCCATCTTGGTGTAAAACCATGTTCGAATGTACCTTTTTTCTTTACTATTCTTACATAGTCTCCTAATTTAAATTTAGCGGCGTAGGCCACGGCAGCGTTTTTACTATATAAATTTTCATATACTTCATTTTCATTACCCCTTTTACTAGCTTCAATTGGTGTCATTTTTATGGCTCTATGTCTACTATCATTGTATTGAGATACAAAGTCATTTAAGACGTCTATGTAGACATTTGTATTATTTGCGGTAAAATACTTGTACATTTTATCCTTCATTGTTCGATTCCAACGTTCTACTATCATTGACTTTTCTTCATTTTCAGTAGAGTATATATCGATACTTAATTCCTTGAGTAACGTAGTGAGGTCTTTGTTATAAAATTCTTTGCCTTTATCTGTCCATAATTTGTTTGGTCTACGACCACTTTTATTAAATATTGATAGAAATGCCTTTGCAACGGATGATCCCTTTTTATCTTTCAATGGTACCATAAAACCATATTTGCTAAATACATCTATGACACTTAAAATATATTTATGACCCTTATTATACTTTGCAAAGAGTTGCATTTCTACTAGGTCGGCGGCCCATATATCATCGATACCATGCGATATTACTTGTCGTCTTCTAAACTTTTTTGTNGATATAGGCCGTTTTACATTAGGAGGTAAATATGATAAAACAAACGCTTGTAGAATGGAGTTCTTCTGTCTCCTCATCTATAATAGAGCACTGACTGACGTTGAAATGAAACAAATGCATTTATATTTAATTAAAAAATATAGACCTTAATATAGAAATGTATTTGACCTTTGATAGAGATACAAGAGAACTCATTCGATTTAGTTCCTCTTTAGTTCCAGAATATGAAAGTAATTGTAATTTTCTTAATATAGTCTATTATGATCAATACATCGTAATTGAAAATAGACCTGACATTGACTTCATTGAGACCCATTTTGATGATGAAATGCAGCTCGAAATTATTGTGCCTGGTCAATATAAATTAGAAGAAATCAAAGAAGGACAACTATTATTATTTGATAAGAGAAACGACATTTTATCGGAAGCTAAAACTATTGTCACTAATAAAATTAATAAAATTATGGAAAATTTTAATATGGGGTATTTAATAGCAATGAAACATATAGGTGAAAAGTATTTAGAGGAGAGAGCAAATGAAGCAGAAAGATGGACACTCAAAATTCATAAAAATGTTACAGAAAGCGAAAAAACTGAAACGGAAATTGCTAAAGATTTTGTTAATAATGCCGACGAAAAGCTAAAAAAAATTAGTAATATTTATTCTTATTACGAGAAACTTTCTAATGACACAGGTAAAATCGAGAATATTGATGAATTAGATAATTTATTGCGGACATTTAATAATACGATTACACATTTCATTATTTCCCGTTCCGAGAACTCCCGTTCCGAGAACTCCTCCTAATTGAGTTTACTAAGCGATGATTCCTTAATCCAACTATTAAATTCTGGCCCATAGCCTTTCCAAGAGACAAATAATTCTTTCTCTTTTCCCTTTCTGGAAACTCTAGTCTTTAATACCTTGTCAATACGAAATGTCTCTTGGCTACTTTTTTGTAATTCCTTTTCATAAAAAGAGCCTTTTATAGGTTCATTGTTAAAATCAATTATTTTATATGTCACCGGATTGGTGTCTAATACACTAGAAATTTGAAAGACTTCCTCTGTCCATCTTGGTGTAAAACCATGTTCGAATGTACCTTTTTTCTTTACTATTCTTACATAGTCTCCTAATTTAAATTTAGCGGCGTAGGCCACGGCAGCGTTTTTACTATATAAATTTTCATATACTTCATTTTCATTACCCCTTTTACTAGCTTCAATTGGTGTCATTTTTATGGCTCTATGTCTACTATCATTGTATTGAGATACAAAGTCATTTAAGACGTCTATGTAGACATTTGTATTATTTGCGGTAAAATACTTGTACATTTTATCCTTCATTGTTCGATTCCAACGTTCTACTATCATTGACTTTTCTTCATTTTCAGTAGAGTATATATCGATACTTAATTCCTTGAGTAACGTAGTGAGGTCTTTGTTATAAAATTCTTTGCCTTTATCTGTCCATAATTTGTTTGGTCTACGACCACTTTTATTAAATATTGATAGAAATGCCTTTGCAACGGATGATCCCTTTTTATCTTTCAATGGTACCATAAAACCATATTTGCTAAATACATCTATGACACTTAAAATATATTTATGACCCTTATTATACTTTGCAAAGAGTTGCATTTCTACTAGGTCGGCGGCCCATATATCATCGATACCATGCGATATTACTTGTCGTCTTCTAAACTTTTTTGTCACTGGTTTATGTAATTCTTCGGCCAATTGATCTGTCCATTTTTTCTCTTGAGCCCTGCTCAAACCTTTACCTTCAGCAATGCCTTGAGCCCTGCTCAAGCCTTTGCCTTCAGCAAAGCCCGAGTCTTGGGTGAGGCCTTTGCCTTCAGCAATGCCTTGAGCCCTGCTCAAGCCCAAACCGAGTCTATGCTTGGCTCCAATAATACGTGATACAAATGCTCTGTCAAATTTTTCTCTCATATTTTTTGGTACCATATCTCTCAGCGAAATTAACATTTTTCTATCACATTCTTTTTTACCTTCTTTAGTGTCGTTATGCTTGCCTGCGGCTGCGCTAGCCTCCGCATCCCTATAACAAATATCATGAAATAATGACACTCTGTCTACTTGATTGTAAGGTTCTTGTCCAGGGATAGGATTATCGTTTTCGTCTAACTGTTCATCTAATGGATTATATGGACCGGTATATTTATGTCCTGGTAATGTCCATCCCTTCTTTGGCCGTGGTAACCGACCTATTAGTTTATGTAAGTCTAATGAACGTCCCGTTCCCATCCCTATGGGAACTCCCGTTCCTATGGGAACTCCCGTTCCTATGGGAACTCCCGTTCCTATGGGAACTCCTCGTTTCACTATATTATTTTTATTCATGTTATATATACAATTATATATAATGTCTACAAAAATATTAAGCTGTCTATCTTGGGATGACAATGATAACGGTATAGGCAATAATCCCTTATTTCCTAAAAAGATGCGATGTCTTATTTGCGGTTCTTCAGGATCTGGAAAGACACAGCTAGTTCTTAATATGATTTTACAAAAATGGATTACTTTTAAACGATTAATTATAGTTTCACCCAGTCTATTCCAGCCAATGTATAAGGTCCTCTTAGGAGGCTTACAAGAAAATCTGCCGTTTGAATGGATTATTAATATTTTTAAAAATAAAAATGCTGTCAAAGGTTTTGGATTAGATTTAGAAGACGTCATTGAGAAACTTGGAAAGGAAGCGCCCGGTTCCAAAAATCCCATTAATATAGAAGGTTATGACGACGCTTCCAAGGTACCGGATATAAAGGAATTAGATTCGGATACATTAGTTATATTTGATGATCTAATGCTTGATAAATCTGCTTTAAAAAGAGCGGAAGAGTTTTTTGTTAGAGGTCTTCCAATGAATATAAATATTATATTTATTTTACAAAGCTATTATGAAGTACCTAGAAGAACAGTGAGAGAGAATTGTAACTTTTTAATACTATTTTATCAAAATGGAAAGAGTATAGATCATTTATTCAGAGATGAAGCCTCTTGTGATATGGATAAGGATGAGTTTTTAAACCTATGTAAGGAGGCTTGGCGAGGAAGACATTCCTTTCTTACCATAGACAAAAGCTGTGCAGGAGATGAAGGAAAATATAGAGTCGGGTTTGATAATTTTTATATGCCTAAACGATATTTATAATATTAAATATATAGTCATATTTATGATTATTTATTTTTCTTAAAATAATTTATAATTTACTATATAGAATGTTTCAAACAGTGTCGGGTAAAAATAAAGAAGACATTCTTAAAGAACTTATAAAAGAGCGGAAAAACCTTCAAAGAGAAAATACAGATAGAGTATTGTATGAAAAAGGATTTCAAGAAAACACCGAGAAACTATTTAAGCCTATTACTACAGACGTCCAAAACCTTGAAAAAGGTGTCCAAGGTCTCGAAAAAGGGCTTAAAGCAATTGAAGATAAACGAGGAATTATAATAGAAGAGCCTAGCCCACTCATTACCTTATTTGATGAAAATGAAGGTTCCATGGGGCAGAGTTTCCAGGAAGGAAACGGGGACGAGGATCCGAAATTAAGATATACGCATATCGATCCAGTTATCACAGGAATATTAGGAGAAATAGAGAGTGGCACGGTAAAGCGAGATTTAAATAAGGGTATTAGATGGAAAGATGGATCAATGACCCTTGGTCCATTACCAGTGACATTAGATAGGGAAAATAAGGAGAATTAATGTAGGAGGAAAGGATTATGAATTAACCGATGGCCTACTACGTCTCCTATTAACTACAGAAGGAGGTTGGGATACATATACCCCTGAAGAAGAGGTCGATTATGTTGATATGTTACTACATGCAGGGCTTTTACATAAAAAAAATGGAAGAAGGCAAGGGTGGAGAGGAGCAAAATATGAAGATATCGTTAAGGAGCGTTATAATGATGTAGTAGGACAGTATGAGCCAGAAGAAATAAAGGAAATTCTTGCACGAGTATCAAAAAAAGGGTCAGGACTTAAACAGAGACGCAGTGGCAAAGTAATTGATGTAATTGTAGGTAATCCTAATGAATTATTGGATCAAATGCAATTAGCTCTTGCTTCTATACAAGCAGGAAATAGTAGTAATTTATTAAAAAATAAGGTCATTGCAATAGCAGACAATGTATTTAAGTTAAATAAAATAAAAAAGTCTACATATATAGAAGCACTTAATTATGTTAATTAAACAGAGAAAACATTTTCGGAATGCTAGAGTATATAATGGAGAAGGACTCTTTAGTGATATAGCAAGTAGTATTATGGGAGCCGCTGGCAAGGCCGCATCAGCCGCTGGCAAGGCCGCGTCGAGTGAAGCAGCAAAAAAAGTTGCAGAAAAGGCATTAGAAGGCGTTACTCAAGGAATTAAACAAGGAACTGAATATGGAGCTAAAGAATTAACAAAGAAAGTGGTAGATAAATTTACTAAAAGTAAGGGAACGACTCCTAGTAAGAAGGGAAGGGAACGAGAGAAAGGGAGGGAACGTAGTAAGAGGGAACAAGATAATGACCTAAATATTGATCAAAGAACTAGACTTCTTCTTGATTCATTAAAATCAGGTTCAGGAATAAAAACAATATATTAAAAAACTACAATTTATTTATTTATTTTTTTTTTAATGTCTCATATATATAGAGATGTCAACAAACGAAATTTTGTCATTTGAAAAACCAATAATTGATAATAGAGTAGTAGAATATGAACATATAGAAGTTAGACCGGCTGACACCAATTATAATGTGGCAGGAGAAATTAGATTAGATATTACAAATGAAAATGTATTTACGCGACCTAGCGATTCTTATTTACTGGTAGAAGGTGAATTAAACTTAGCAGCTGGTGGACACTATGCCGCAGCAGCCGAGTTTACAATTATTAAAGAAGGTATCCTGTACCTATTTAGCAATATACGTTATTACATAAATGAAAAGGAAGTAGAATCGATATATTATCCTGGACAAGTACAAAACATGTTATCCTTTTTAACTGATGATAACGGGTATGATTCATCGACCTCGTTAGTCCATTGTGGAGGCAAAGACAACCATTTAG
The DNA here is from genome assembly GCA_003991215.1 of Morbakka virulenta. NCBI lineage: Eukaryota > Metazoa > Cnidaria > Cubozoa > Carybdeida > Carukiidae > Morbakka > Morbakka virulenta. Next base: position 202,165 of record RDPX01000246.1, read on the forward strand.
ATGCTGCAATTGCAAATAATAATACAGGTTATAGACGTAGGAAGAACTTAATTTTATCTTCAAATCCTATAGGTAGCTTCTCATTTTATATTCCTCTACGGCGTTTATTTGGGTTTTTTAGAGACTATGATAAATTAATATTTGG
>RDPX01000246.1:202328-214917 GCA_003991215.1 Morbakka virulenta
AATTTACTATATAGAATGTTTCAAACAGTGTCGGGTAAAAATAAAGAAGACATTCTTAAAGAACTTATAAAAGAGCGGAAAAACCTTCAAAGAGAAAATACAGATAGAGTATTGTATGAAAAAGGATTTCAAGAAAACACCGAGAAACTATTTAAGCCTATTACTACAGACGTCCAAAACCTTGAAAAAGGTGTCCAAGGTCTCGAAAAAGGGCTTAAAGCAATTGAAGATAAACGAGGAATTATAATAGAAGAGCCTAGCCCACTCATTACCTTATTTGATGAAAATGAAGGTTCCATGGGGCAGAGTTTCCAGGAAGGAAACGGGGACGAGGATCCGAAATTAAGATATACGCATATCGATCCAGTTATCACAGGAATATTAGGAGAAATAGAGAGTGGCACGGTAAAGCGAGATTTAAATAAGGGTATTAGATGGAAAGATGGATCAATGACCCTTGGTCCATTACCAGTGACATTAGATAGGGAAAATAAGAGAATTAATGTAGGAGGAAAGGATTATGAATTAACCGATGGCCTACTACGTCTCCTATTAACTACAGAAGGAGGTTGGGATACATATACCCCTGAAGAAGAGGTCGATTATGTTGATATGTTACTACATGCAGGGCTTTTACATAAAAAAAATGGAAGAAGGCAAGGGTGGAGAGGAGCAAAATATGAAGATATCGTTAAGGAGCGTTATAATGATGTAGTAGGACAGTATGAGCCAGAAGAAATAAAGGAAATTCTTGCACGAGTATCAAAAAAAGGGTCAGGACTTAAACAGAGACGCAGTGGCAAAGTAATTGATGTAATTGTAGGTAATCCTAATGAATTATTGGATCAAATGCAATTAGCTCTTGCTTCTATACAAGCAGGAAATAGTAGTAATTTATTAAAAAATAAGGTCATTGCAATAGCAGACAATGTATTTAAGTTAAATAAAATAAAAAAGTCTACATATATAGAAGCACTTAATTATGTTAATTAAACAGAGAAAACATTTTCGGAATGCTAGAGTATATAATGGAGAAGGACTCTTTAGTGATATAGCAAGTAGTATTATGGGAGCCGCTGGCAAGGCCGCATCAGCCGCTGGCAAGGCCGCGTCGAGTGAAGCAGCAAAAAAAGTTGCAGAAAAGGCATTAGAAGGCGTTACTCAAGGAATTAAACAAGGAACTGAATATGGAGCTAAAGAATTAACAAAGAAAGTGGTAGATAAATTTACTAAAAGTAAGGGAACGACTCCTAGTAAGAAGGGAAGGGAACGAGAGAAAGGGAGGGAACGTAGTAAGAGGGAACAAGATAATGACCTAAATATTGATCAAAGAACTAGACTTCTTCTTGATTCATTAAAATCAGGTTCAGGAATAAAAACAATATATTAAAAAACTACAATTTATTTATTTATTTTTTTTTTAATGTCTCATATATATAGAGATGTCAACAAACGAAATTTTGTCATTTGAAAAACCAATAATTGATAATAGAGTAGTAGAATATGAACATATAGAAGTTAGACCGGCTGACACCAATTATAATGTGGCAGGAGAAATTAGATTAGATATTACAAATGAAAATGTATTTACGCGACCTAGCGATTCTTATTTACTGGTAGAAGGTGAATTAAACTTAGCAGCTGGTGGACACTATGCCGCAGCAGCCGAGTTTACAATTATTAAAGAAGGTATCCTGTACCTATTTAGCAATATACGTTATTACATAAATGAAAAGGAAGTAGAATCGATATATTATCCTGGACAAGTACAAAACATGTTATCCTTTTTAACTGATGATAACGGGTATGATTCATCGACCTCGTTAGTCCATTGTGGAGGCAAAGACAACCATTTAGATGCTGCAATTGCAAATAATAATACAGGTTATAGACGTAGGAAGAACTTAATTTTATCTTCAAATCCTATAGGTAGCTTCTCATTTTATATTCCTCTACGGCGTTTATTTGGGTTTTTTAGAGACTATGATAAATTAATATTTGGCACTACTCAACGACTAGTTCTAGTGCGAAAGGCAGACGCAGATGACGCTATTTTCCGAGCTAACGCCGCTGCAGCCGGAGGTATTGCACTAAGTAAAGTTTCATGGTTTGTACCACATATTCAAGGAACTGACGAAACAAACTTAGAACTTATAAAATATCAGAGAAGTAAGAAACAAATTGATATAGGCTTTAGAGGTATAACATGTAGTAGACTTTCAGTGCCTCGAGATAATTCATTTACATGGCGACTTGCAGCAAGAAGTGCACCGGAAGTACCCAGATATTTACTACTTGCATTTCAAACTGATAAAGAAGGTGATCAAGAACAAAACGCGGCCCTATTCGATCATTGTAATTTGACTTCATTAAAAGTACTTCTGAATCAAAGACAATATCCAAATATCGAATATTCCGCAAACTTTGATCTCAACAAATTTTCAAGAATTTATATGGATGCAGTACAATTTAAAAATAAATTCTTTGAAATTCAAAGTACTGAAAAAGAGGTAACTAGTGCACCAGGAATTAATATGACTGAATTTAAGACACTTTTTCCTATCTATGTCGTAGACCTTTCAAAACAATTAGAAAGAGTTAAACACTCCGTTTCTGAAATTACAATTATGGCAAGGTTCGGTGCAAACGTCGCTCAACATACAAGAGCCTTCGCTGTACTGATTAGTGACAGATTTATGAAGCTAGAATCTGATGGAAACAGACTAGTGTTAGTGCAGTAATTACAATAATTAAATAAATATTTATATATATAGATGGAAGAATCCATGGAAACGGGAAAAATTATCAAATTATTAGAAGATATAAGAACAAATACGAGACATAAGAATGGATTTGATATCATTCTCAGTAAAAAAAGTACTGTATTTGAAAATACATTTAGTCCTGCCATCGAATTAAATGGTCATTACGCGATTGCTCTTGATCACATCAGTACATATAATAGTATAATGAATGTGACACATAATAACAATGAATTTCATTATCATAATGGTACAGCATGGGTAGCAATTAAGTTAGGAATTGGTTCGTATGAAATTGATGAAATTAATTCCGAAATTGTGAGACAAATGAAAGCAAATAAAGACTATGATACTGTCAACGATACACCATATATAGCTGTGACAGCAAATAATAGTAGACTGACATCTAATATCGAAATTACTGCTCCATATCAAGTAGATATAGGTGAAGCAAAGTCTTTAGGTCCTCTACTAGGGTTTAATAGTAAAACGGTGTTGTCTGCCGGCTATCATGAAAGCCCAGATACAGTCAATATTATTAACGTCAATAGTATAATTGTAAATTGTGACATAGTTCAAAGTTCATATATTAATGGCATCAAAGGAAATAACATTTATTCATTTCCCATTAATGTGTCTCCAGGATTTAGATTGACTAGTCATCCTAGTACGTTGCAGTATCATAAAATTATAGTAGACCAACTAAATACTATTAAGGTCTGGTTAACAGATGACTTAGGAAAACCTCTTGATTTAAGGGGAGAATTGGTTACTATTAGACTCCGTATTAAAGAGTTATAATTAATTTAATTTATTTATAAATATATATATATAGAAATGAATAGAGTAAATGTAACTCTGTCAGACTTTCAAAAAAAGAAGCTTTTGAGGGCATATAAGGAAAAAAATAATGTCAAAATTAGAATTCAAAAAAATCAAATTGGTGGCCCAGATACTCTTATAATCGATGACCCAATGATGGATAAAATGGATTTAATTAAGACACAGGGAGTAGGGAGAGACATTACGGTGACTCGCGAAAATGCGAAACAAATGAAGGAAGGAGGATTTTTACAATTTTTAATTCCAGCAGCTGTTGGCCTAGTCTCTTCTTTAGTCGGTGGAAGTGGCGTAGGAAGCGCAAGTAGCGGCAAATGTTGTCGCGACAGCAAAAGCGGAAAAGGAACGTATATGAAGGTTGGCGATGGTCTCAAATTAAGGACTGGAAGCGGATTATATTTAAGGACAAACGATAAATTATATGACCTTACAGATGAACCAAAGTATGGACGAGGCTTCCTGTCAGGTCTTCTAAAAGTATTGCCTATGATCGCAAAAAAAATACTGCCTGCATTGTCTTTAGGCTTAATTAGTGGTACCGCTTCTGAAGGAGCCAGCCAAATAGTAAAGAAGATTGCAGGTAAAAAAGGAAATGGACTTCTATTTCAGCATAATGGAGAAATTTTTGATATTAGCGAAACTAAAGAGGGAAGCGGTATCCTTGGAAAGCTTTTTGGTCTACCTGGTGGTAAAGTGCCTGTAATAGGAGATATCCCCTTGCTAGGTGCCCTTTTTTAAGTGAATAATTTTTATTAAATTAAATATATTTCTATATATATATATATGGACACTGACATACCAGAGTTTAGGAAACGAGAGTTTCCGTTTAAGAAACGAGAGGAAACAAATATAAATAGTGAATTAAGTGAGTCATATGAGTCAAGTGAGTCATATGAGTCAAGTAAATATGAAACGGATGAAACGTATGTACCGGATGAGTCAAGCGAGTCAAGCGAGTCAAGCGAGTCAAGCGAGTCAAGCGAGTCAAGCGAGTCAAGCGAGTCAAGCGAGTCAAGTGAATCGTGCGAGTCAAGTGAATATGATGTACCAACAAAAAAACTAAAATTATATCATAAAAATGTAATAGAGGAAAAAATGGAAACGATAATTTTACCAAACATTGTAGAAATACGAGAACTTGGTTGTGATATACCGAGTTTTATATTACATATAAAACCAGGAGTTTACAAATTAGTTACAAAATGTGACCTTGAAGAATGGCCTACTAATAGTTTTACTCTTGTGCATGTCGATCATCAATATAATAAGGACGCACTTTGGAATAGAGAAGGTCATCGTACTGTAAGCAGGTTAGGTATTTTCTATAAAAAATCAATTGAAGAACAAAGTAGCAGACTAGCAGTACGGTTGCCACATGAAAAATGTAGAGAAAAAGAAGCCGTTAAATATCTTGTACGCAATCGTGCATGGGACCCTCTTCCTCGATGGGAAGCTTTAGACATTTTCATTTCTGATATTGGGATATATGCACTTATTAGTGGACATGGCTACAGAGAATTCTGGATCAGTACATCTAAAACAAATGGTGAAATAAGTATCATCCGTATTTCTACAAACCCCTAATTAATGAATAAAATAAAATGTGTGAGTTTATATATATGAGTGTATATTGGGAATTTCTGCCTGCAACATATGAATGTGAAGTAAAAGGAAAAACTATGTATGTCTTTTTTCAACAGGATATTAGTCTCATAGTCAACAAAAGCGTGACTTAGAAAATGCCAATTAAATTTAAGGTGACGAGAGGTGCAGTGGTCTTAGATACAATAGACAAAAGGTTGACTCCGTTGAGCCAAATTTTTATGACTAATACTGAAGACTCTGGTCTATCTGTAACATTTTATAATAAGTCGTATCAAACAATTGATAAAAAAGCTGGTGACATTCTTTGTATTTTAAGACATTGTGAATAATTTATAAATATTTTTTTTATTTCTCTTTATATAGGAGGAGAAAATGACAACGAGTACGATATTTCATCAAGACTTCAAAATTTTGTCAAATGATATAGAGGGGTTTGCTTTTCAAAATGGGGCAATTAGAGTAGACACTGGAACAAATAAGGGGACTACATTGTCTCAGGGTTCTGAACCTAGAATTTCGGTTTCGGATGCTGGCGCAGTTTCAGTTACAGCTAGAGAAAATCAAAATATTAATTTAACTGCAACAGGCTCAGGTAAAGTAAACATTTCCGGACTGGATTTAACAATTTACGGAGTGAAAAAGCAAGTTGTAACAGTGTCACATGAATTAGGCGAACAAGCATTAACTGTTATTACGCCGACATCAGGTTCAATGACAGTGCATGTCTCTGGTGAAACAGAAGGTGGTTCAGATGCCGCGGCATGCTTCATTTGTGCTAAACGAGTTGGAGCACCTGGCATCTGCAATTTAATTACATCAATTCCTGGTACTAATGGTGAAAGTTTATCGCTAATATGGGAAAATAACACACTGACACTTAAAGTAAATGGGTCGCTCGAAGGTTATGCCGCTTCTACTAGTAATTTTAATGTCCGTATCCTTTGTAGTCATTAATTAAGTTATTAAAATATATATTTATTTATATATGATGGAAGTCAAAGAACCGAGCGCACCAAAGATTTATCCCGAGATTGAAAGGGAACGTGAGTTCCCAATGGGGGAACGTGAGTTCCCTGAAAGGGAACGTGAAATTCCAGAAGACCCAAACGTGTATAGATATTCTAAAATCTTAATACTTGAAAGGGAGATAAAAGAGGAGATTCTCAAATATGAGCGACTTACTAAAAAGTATGGAAAGTGCCGTAAAGTTTTTACTGGATTAAATTATGGCGCAGGCGGGATTGCATTTGCTACAGGGTCTGCAGCTGTAAGCACCTTTGCTAGTGGATTTGCGATAATGGTATCAGTACCTCTAGCAGCTATCGGCGGAATAAGTACNACAATTAATATGCAATGGAAATATATGTACCAGTATCAAAGTAATTATTTGCTATCGACAGTGCTTAATGATATAAAAATATTAGAGCTATCATATGGTGCACGAGACAAAAAAAATCAACAAAAGTTCTGCTAAACTAAGTTTTGGTGATTTTTTTGTCTCGTCCACTATATATATATATATAAAAGAGATATAATAAGTTTCGTGTTTTTCGTGTTTCGTGATTTTACTCACTCGTCAGGAAATGTACATTTCCTGACGAGTGAGTAAAATCACAAAACAGGCTTGTCGAAATGGATAGTGTAGTTTTTTTATTCTTTCCAACTTATTATATCTCTTTTATTACGCTCTACATTTATGTATCGAGCACTCTAATACGGTTAACCGAATCGAATGTACTATATATATATATATATATATATATATATAAAATATAAAATTAATAAAATTGTAGCCTGTGGTTCTTATTCTTCTTTTCATCTGTCAAATTCGGAATCTTTTTCGTTTTCCCACTCTTCCTTATCATTATAACAAATCTCAAAGTATAATCTGTTTCCCAAGGACATTTTGACAAAGAAACAACAATGTTGTTTGGAGAAGAATTGGTGGGAGAGAAGTCGAACAAAAGGAATAATCACCTTCCCAGAATACAAAATACAATTGTAGATCTTACAGTATTCACGATCTCCAAGACTGTCGGAATATATCGAAAAAAGGGTCATTGTTGAAGAATCTTTTAAATTGTGAAGTTCAATTTTGCTTACATACTGACAAAAAGGAAAACGTTTCTTTTTCTATTTCATTGACAATTTTTTTCCTTATTTAATAAATTTTTGTGTTTAGAACAAAATCGAATTCTATGCAGTTTTAAATCTTTGACACTTGCCACATGTAAAATGTTCTTTCGCACTTGTCTTCTCATTTACTTGCTGCTTCATATTTTATAATATCCTCATTACGTGTTGCCATTTGTGTGTTGGTTAATATTCTTTTGTGTGGTTTCACTACGTTGAGCAAGGACAGTGAAATGAAGGCTTTGTACATGACTTGTAACTCTACCACGCTATTTCTCTGCTAACAAACTCAATTACCTCAAGAGACAGTACAAACCACAAAGATAAACAATTTTTATATTACGAGTGATGAAAAATAAGCCAACAATTGTAAAAGAATATTACAATATTTCACCATTATTTTTTTTAAGTTTAATTGTAAACATTTTACCAGCAGACTGAAAAAACTATGGTTTAAATGTCTCCATGTTTTGTTTATACTTGCTACAAGTTGAAAACAATAATACCAAAAATTATTTCTAAGATTGTTGTGTGCTCTATTTCCTGACGACTATCTTATTTCGGTGTAACAGTTTCCTCAAAAATCTTTTAGTGTAGCCTTTTTTGCTTGTTGTGGTAAACATAGAGTAAAAGCAGCTATAATTCCAGTAACAATCGATGTAATACATACTGGAATGGATAAACGAACTTTGACCAATACCTCGGCAACAAATGGTGCTATAATGGAGCCCAGAAACTTACAATCTAAAAGAATTGCATAAGCAGTGGAACGAAAGATAGTTGGATATGTTTCAAGTGCATTTTGGATTATTACTGCTCCTGCTGCCGAAATATTTGCTTTTGCTATAAAGAGGAAAGTGACTGAAAATATCCAATTTTTAATAATCAAGAGAGAAAATACTGATAATGATGTTACCATACATGTCAAGAAAAGGGTGTTTTTCTGCCCATATCGACCAATGAAAGTATAAGCAATTCCAGCACCAAACAACTCTGATATTGCAAAGATAATCTGAGTGTTGTAATAAAACCCTGAAAGAGGAACACAGGTGGAACATCCCATGGCTGTGTTTTCAGATTGGCTGAATTGTGATTCCTTAAAATATGTGACAGTGAGAAGAGTTATACAATAATATAGAAAACCAAATGAAAATCTGTACGTAGCCAAAATGAAAGTAATAAAACGATATTTCTGACCAAAAATCACAGCAAAAGGTGACTGCTGCCTAGCTTCTCTTTTTAAGGTAAAAGTTACTTCATCTATTGAACAATATTGTTGAGAATTTCCTATAATCCTTCGGAGGACTAACCTTATGTCGTCTTTTTGACCTTTAATTAGCAGATATCTTGGAGACTCAGGAGCACAACCTAAAATGTTGGCTGCAACAAATGAAAGTAAACTAATCATTGCAATAATCGTTCTCCACTGTCTGTACCCTCCCATGACATTTGCTACTAGCATAGCATATATGACACCAAATGCCCAAATCTCCCTGATGATTACAACTAATCTTCTCCAACGGCTAGGAAAGAACTCAATAGCATAGCTAGTAGTAAAAACACCCAGGAAAAACCCATTCATAAATCGTAAGATAATGACCCAATTTAAGCTAGGGGCCATTGCGAACAAAATAGTGTAAAATCCACCATTCCAAAGGTAAAATGTTGCTATTGTCCTCCGTCCAAATTTGTCTTGCAACAGACCTTGAAGAGTAGTGCCAATCACTTTGCCAACAAATAGCATCGAGTTCATGATTGCTGTTTCTATAGCAGTTGCTTTAAATTCGCATTGAATCCATGTGCTTAAAACTGGCATAATCACTGTTCCAGCTCCATCAGCAGCATAGGCAAGGCCTGCAACAAAAAATACTTGTAATTGGATCATCCCAAACCCCACAAGGTTTAAAAGATCTTCGAAACTGTAAGTCGACATTTGTACTTGTTAATTATACCATGAACACTGTTGAAGGTGCACTTCTCAGAAGTCTAATGATTGTATTTTTGTTGGTCAAGCATTACGTCAGTCCGTTTCAAATATTGTACGAATGAAGGAGCTTTGAAAACAGAGATGAATAAATTATAAAAGAAAACAAGGTAGAAAAAGGCGAGTCAAGACTCTTTAAGAATAAACAATGTATCAGATGGATTGATAAACGCTCTTGGTTGTTACACAAAGCAACTGCACAATCACTTTCAAAAAAAAGAACCAACCAATTAAAATCAGTTACAGCTGGTCTGGGTCTTGTCGCTTCAAGATTTAAAATCAGTACCAACAATTTTAGAACATTTATTTCAAAATCAATTTTTTTTAAATAAATCATGATATTTTATTTGATTTTTTTTGCTTGAGACTGGTTTTAAAAGGATCCAAAGATTGGGTGGCATTTATAAGAGTTATTAATCAATATCCTTTATGATACTTGTGGCTGTTGATGCAAGCTCTGTGTTTCAATTGCTTCATATCGCTTAATCACATCAGTAGTTGTAGCCTGTTTCATACAGCCAAGAGCATTGAACTGCGTTGCTACTTGCTCTTCTAAATTAAAAATTATAATTATTATAATTATTATAATTAAAAATTGAAGACTAATTTATTTCATTCATTTAAAAACATTGAAAGAAAGAGTTGTTCAATAATTGTGCCATAAATTATTTTACCTCTTTTAAAGTAAAAGTTATTAAAGTATGAACATACAAAGCCAAACATCAACGTATTGAAAAGTGTTAGGATAGATATCTGATTTTATCTCACGATAAATTGTACTACTTGTCAGTTCATTCAAAAACACAGAAGGGGAGAAGCTACATCTAAAACAGGGTGCAAAGTAAGGGTGCACAATTCACCAATCACGAGCCACTTTTCAAAATTGTAAATCAAATTTGGTTAAAACGTCAAAACGCCAAATCATTTTTTTAATGCTTAAAAATTGCGAATCACTTTCTTCTTTTACCGAACTAACAAATGGCGTTATCATCGAGGTTCCCCTTTATCACAGGTTCTAATCACCACGACTCATTTAAACACAATGATCATAGTTTCTTATTTGTATAAGTATGGTGGATATATAATATTCTTATACCTTGATTTTTTTGGTTTGTTTCCTCATCGCTCAATTTGATTAAAGGCTGTGCATTATAAGATTAATAGAAACTGTCTCAGTAATAAACAGAAGCGAATTTAAAAAGGATTTGTTGAAAAAGGAAAGAAAAGTGACCTTGGTGATTTTGATTGTTCGCATAACATTTTTGAAAATCTTTTATCCGCCGCCTTTCATTCGGTTTGCAAAATAAACTATACAATCCAGTCAAGCAAATGCGACGAATTTAAAACTTTCAACACATCATGTCAGGCACGAATTAGAAATCAGTGTATTCCTTTTTCAATGTGCAAGTATTGACTGAAATCAACGAGGGAAACGATGCTTTGCGCACATATCAGGAATTTTCATTGACACATCTTGAAAATAGTATGAATAATGCCAATTACAATTACCGATTTGTAATCATTTTCTTGAGAGTTAAGTTAAAGTCAAGCTTTGCTGATGTTCAAACTTCGACTGTCTTCAAAATGTTGTGCGTTTGTTGGGTGTAAAATCCTGGCCAACTTCATCGAATTCAACTTCATCAACTTCATTTTGTGAAATGGACAACTTGATCAGTGAGTTCAAACACTTGCTTTCTTTTATTAAATTTGACATACCAAGCGTACAAAGCAAATGAGTTACCTTTTTTTTTTCTATGATTATTTTGAATACAAACATTTACAACTACTATACGTGAACAGACGTAGCCCCGCAAGGCACTAGTTATGATATCGCCAGGGATACGTCCATAAAATAAAATAACATAAAAACATAATACTACAATAAAAAAAACAAACAAAACAATAAATTGATAAATGACAGTTATGGGTTTTACGAGTATAAGGATACATTAAAACGCTCTGTGTCTAAGATATATCCAATGACACTATTGATAATATCGCGATTTGTATTATCATCAAAGATAATACTTCCATACAAAAAGGTACGTGTTAAAAAAGAGGCCTTATACGGCAAAAGGAAAATGTTCTTTGATCGAAGGTTATCAAAGAGATCCTTACGAAGAGAGGAAAAGTTCGGGCAGTGTAAGAGGAAATGCTCACTTGATTCAACGGCATTAGTGCAGCAGTTACAAATAGGATCCATTGTGTCAAGAAAGTTATGACGGAACGTATGTTCGCGCAGATGGCTGAAACCAACCCTAAGTCTGTTTAATAACTTAATTACTCTTCAAACATTCCTCATGCCGATAATTGCCAATAATCTGAAAGAATATGATTTAGATATGTGGTCAAAAGTGCTTACAAACCAAGAAGTCAAAACAGACTGCAAAAATGCTTTGCATTTAATTGAAATTATTTTATGCATTTTGTTTTCAAATGTAAAACTGGAAAGAGGGTTTTCAAGGCTGGGCAGCGTGAAGACTGACTTTGGGAATCAGCCTAGCCGTCGACGACTTTCGGCATGCTTATTGATGAGCAAAGAAGGGCGCATAGTCGAGAAGTTCAACCCAGATCCAGCAGTCAACTTTTAGTTTAATGCCAAAGGTCGCCGTCATGGCTCCAAGGCCCGTAATAAACCAGAAAATCTAATGCAACTAAAAGAGACAATGGAGTACCTCAACTAAGCACCTTTCTATTTTGGGGTTTAAAAGTGACCACAAAGGAAGTGAAAACTCAAATTGTGATTCAATACTAATGTTTCCGAAATCGTTTTTAGATGAACCTTAAAAATGTTGGTTGGAGTAAATGTAGAAGGCATAAGTTCTGTTTAAAGAAAACTAAATTTGATGAATTTCTTCTGCATAAATTAAGAAAAAAATTCGTTCGTTTGAATGAAAATCTCATAAGGTAGCTCTCACAAATAAATATATTAAACCAAAATCAAAAAGATTATTGGAATAAGACTAAAGAGACAAACTAAGCAATGGTTTTAAACATTACTTAGTCCGATACGACTTTTCTCGTTTCTGAAATGAAACGAGGCTGCTAACATTTCTTTAGTATATCTTCCGTTGTGATGGTTATACGATTACTGTATTATATAATACTAGAAAAAAGATCGTGAGTAATTTATTCACTTCTTTGTTTAATGGTTGAAATATATTATGCTAATCAAGCTTTTTCCTTTTGTCCTTTACTGTTTAAACAATATAGGATATTTCTAATCTCAATCAGAGGGATGTACTCTGCAATCGCAGATAATGAG
>RDPX01000246.1:217742-238703 GCA_003991215.1 Morbakka virulenta
CCGACAAGGAGTAGCATTTGTAATATCGAAGTCAATCTCTCAAAGCTTGATAAACTACCAACTTGTCTCTGAGAGAATTATTAGTATTGATATCGAAACCGCTGATGGTATTCTTACACTATTTCAAATCTATGCTCCTGACTCCTCTTATTCTGATTCAGATAGTGACTCTTCCTACCATAAATTACAACGGGAAATAAATTCTTTGCCTGTAAACAGACAATACATGATACTTGGCGATTTTAATGCAAAGGTTGGAGTAGATGCTTATGTAAACTGGCCTACAGTAGCTGATAACTTCGCTGTCGGTCAAGGAAATGCCAGAGGTGAAAAAATGTTACAGTTTTGTGCCATTAATAACTTGTCTATAACAAACACCTTGTACAAACAAAAATCCAATTCCAGACTGTACACATGGATCTCCCCAGACGGTGGTACAAGAAATCAAATTGACTACATTGTAACAAGAAAAAAAATCTTAAAATAGTCAAGAACTGCAGAGTATACAACTCTGCAGATATTGGCTCAGATCACTCTCTCTTGCTAGTAAATGTAATTATCCAACAGAAAAAGTCAACATCTCGGAAAGGAGGTATAACATCGAACAACTAAATCAACCTGATATTGTAGACACTTTTCAGCAAAGAATCGGTAGTAGATTTGAACCATTTCTGATGTTAGATTCAGATATCGATGACCTATATGATAAATTTAGACATACTCTAAATGAAGTGACAGAGGAAACATGTGGTTATCGGAAAAAAAGGTTTGTTGATGGCCTTTCTCAGTCGGAAATTGATTTTTGTCACAGACGAAGGGAAGCTAGAAGAGAAATGTTGAAAAATCCCTCTGATCCTGCAAAGAGACAGGTTTATTTTGGTTTAAACAAAGAAGTGAAGAAATCTGTAAAACTAGTAAAAGCAAAAAACTTTGCTGATAAAGTAAGACTACTGGAACAACAATACAATAAAAATGACCGTCACAATTTATTTAAAACTCTGAAGGAGCTCAAAGGAAAACCGAGAAAACATTTATCAGTTGTCAAAGATGAAGCCGGGAAAAAACACTTTCAAATAGAAGAAGTATTAGAAGTGCTTCAAGTTGAAATTGAAGAAATAAAATCAGCACTAAAGAAGATTAAAAATCGTAAAGCCCCAGGAGCAGACAAAATCACTATCAAAGTGATCAAAGCTGGTGGAGATAAAATGATCAAATTGCTCCAAAATATTTACAACTGGATACTGACATCTGAAAAAACTCCAACTGATTTTTCCAAAATGGTAGTTAATCCCGTCTTTAAAAAGGGAGATAAGCTTATTATGTCAAGTTACCGTGCCATTGCTCTACTGTCGATTCCAGGGAAGATATTTTTGAAAATACTTCTAGAGAGGATGAAAGCAAAGGTTGATAGAAAACTGAAAGAAAGCCAATATGGTTTTAGATCAGGTCGTGGTACAGTTGATGCTATATTTGTGGTAAGGCAGCTGATTGAAAAAGCGAGAGAGAAAAATATCCCTCTACACTTCAATTTCATTGATTTCAAATCAGTATTTGATACAGTGTGGAGGAATGCACTATGGAAAATGCTATTGAAGATCGGAGTACAACCAAAATACGTGAACATTATCAAGTATATGTATGATAACACCAAGTGTGCTGTATCGATAGCAAACACACTTACTGGCTGGTTCGCAGTCAAAGTTGGTGTAAGACAAGGTTGTATNAAGAAAGCCAATATGGTTTTAGATCAGGTCGTGGTACAGTTGATGCTATATTTGTGGTAAGGCAGCTGATTGAAAAAGCGAGAGAGAAAAATATCCCTCTACACTTCAATTTCATTGATTTCAAATCAGTATTTGATACAGTGTGGAGGAATGCACTATGGAAAATGCTATTGAAGATCGGAGTACAACCAAAATACGTGAACATTATCAAGTATATGTATGATAACACCAAGTGTGCTGTATCGATAGCAAACACACTTACTGGCTGGTTCGCAGTCAAAGTTGGTGTAAGACAAGGTTGTATCTTATCGCCTACTCTATTCAACATATTTCTCGAATTTGTCATGGAAGAAATCTCAATGCTTCAAGAATTTCATCTTACGCAAGACCTATCAATAGACGTGAGATATGCGGATGACACTACGCTTATTTCAACGTTGTTAGAGATAATAGGTTTTTCCACCCAAATCAATACCAGAAAATGTAATGTAATATCTCCTGATCCGACTTGTAACATTGAAATCAATGGTGAATCGATCGAAAAAGTGGGTAGTTTTGTCTTTCTTGGATCAGTTGCGCCTGAGACCTCTGACGATGTTAAAAGGAGAATTGCTCTAGCTACCAGTGCTTTTGGAAGATTGAAGTCGTACATCTGGTCCAGAAGAGAAATCTCGAACTCAATCAAAGTGAGATTGTTCAAGGCATTGATCATCCCCATTGCCATATCCGCCTCTGAATGTTGGACGCTAAAAGCTGAAGATTTAAGAAGTCTACTTGTTTTTTAAAATGACTGCTTAAGAACAATGGTTGGAAAATCCTGCTGTGATAGAGTTAGGCTGGTTGATATTAGAAGAGTATTGGGAGCAAAAGATACCATCTTGGACATGATCATGAAACGTAGAATGAACTGGTTCGGAGATGTGAATAGACGTGATGATTTCAGCCATGTGAGAAAATCATATAAAGAAGAATTCCCAGGCAAAAGAAAACGGGAAAGACAACACAAGAAATGGTCAGACCAAATTCGATGTGATCTTGGCATTCCTCTACTGACAATTGAACGTAAAGCCAAAGACCGAGCAAAATGGAATGAAGTTGTATCAAGGGAATGTGCGAGGACCCGATAACTAGGGTTATGCAACTAAGTTAAGTAAGTCAAGTCAAGTAGTGCTTTCATGAAACAGTGTTTCAGAGCAAATTTTTATGACCTCATCTAAATAAACCAGATAAAAAACTTTTGATATCAAAGCAATACAGCACAGAGGAGTTTTTGACCAAAATGAACGTGGTTTCAATCGCGATATTCAAGCTCCGTACCATAAATGGTTTATTCGACTTTCACGGGTTTGAAAGAGGTAAACATGTTAAATCAGTGAGATGAGAGGACTATTATATTAATATGTCTCGCATCGCCTCACAAAGTGTCAGCCAACAAATGTTCTGATGCAAATTAATGGGTTAGCCCCAAGTGTTAGTCCATAGTACTGCCCCTGTGAAATATCTATTAAATCTGGCACACCAGCCAACAAAAATTATCAGACAGAGCTGGCATAAAGTAAAATATTGCAGTTACAGAACCACCTGATTGGGTTATACTAATGAACTTTGGCCACCAGAGAATGCCTATAAAACATGCCAAAACTGTCTCCGAATATCAAATTCCTCTGACGATTGAACAAAGACCAGGAATATCGCTTTCCGGCTTCTGTTTTATCTTACGGGATGTTCCTTAGTTTAAGGAGAAACTATATTAGGTCACCAAGCAGTAGAACAATTACAGCAGTCAATTCGATGTTATTTCCTTTGAATCCTATGGATAATGATAAAACACAAAATTTACATAATTTCCTATATACCTGGAATTACGTAACCATAGCACGTTTTCAAAAGTTAGAAGAACTTAGTAATAACTTTTGCGTAAAACTAATGTCAGTAGTAGAAGAGAAGTTTTTTTGTAAAAAGAACACATTGTTTAAATTCAATTGTGGCATTAAAGGCTGTAAAAAAAGGTATTTTGGAAAACATTTTAGGTGACCAACTAAATATTCGAGAGGTAGGAGGGCACTAGGTAGTGTAAACGTTGTAGGGGAAGGAAACTGGGAGGATACATTGAGTATTTGAAAGATAAGTGAAGGGTAAATGCAATAGCAAAATAACTGTAGTGAGCATAGGACCGTACGATACTAAAAAAGAAACTTTTATAAACATCCAAAAAGTACTTAACAGAAATAGACAAGCAACATGTTCTGTGGAAAACGATAAGCGAGCCACAATGTCATAGTATCACAAAACGAAAATAAAAATTTACCAACAAGTCATTTTTCCTGTTTTGCTATATGGGTCAAAAGCATGAGCAATTAGCTAAAGGAAAAAATATTCCATGGTTAAGGTTCAAATAGTTGTCAGAGTAGACTGTTGGGATATCACTGCTTTGTCATATTATAAATCTAGAGATTAAAATTTTACTAACGTGATTAATACGGAGAAGAAGTTAAAATGATGTTATTAAGAGCCTAGAAAAGTTTTGNGCCGAAAAAGTGCGATCGGAAAAATAGCGATCGGAAAAATAGCGATCGGAAAAATAGTGATCGGAAAAATAGCGATCGGAAAAGTAGCGATCGGAAAAATAGTGATCGGAAAAATAGCGATCGGAAAAGTAGCGATCGGAAAAAGAGCGATCGGAAAAATAGCGATCAAAAAAAAAGAGCGATCGGAAAAATGAACGTCATTTTGATAGTAATTTTAACCATAAAAAATATTTTATTATACTAATACAGTCAAGAAAAACACACTTTAAACAAACCGGAAGGAAGTCAAGAAATTCTCAGCAGTACACCTGGTCTTAAAATCATTGGCACGATTATTTGAAAAAATCCAACTCTGATTGTAGCTTTAATATTGTACTATTGCCTAAAAATAATCTACAAGTTTTTCCAACAGCATTTAAATACCCTACATTACAAAGAAGGTTTACATTTATTTATTTAGTAATTTACAAAAACAAAATACACACTTTTTTTTATAAGCAACATCTTATAAGCAACGCCAGGCTCGAAATTTACGAAATTTTAAGCAACTGTTAAGCAACAACCCAGGCTCGTTTCGTGTACCGTACAAAATTATTTTTGAGAAATTCTATTTTCTACTCAACAGAAGAATATCTTCGATAAAAACAATTTAAAAATCCTAAAAACCAATTATAATACAGTAGAATGATCTCTTTTAGTTCTTTTGCCTGTTCGAAATTTTAATGACGTCAGTGTCTGGCGCCATGTTCATGTACCAACACAGATGTTCATCTTTAAATAAAACTATTCCTAAAAGAGGGGAGGAGGGGGAAAACGTCCTCTTTGTCTAAAGGGGGAGGGGCTACAATGCTTTTTGGAGTTCAAACAAAAAAGAAGTGGAAATGTTAAGCAACAGCTAAGCAACTAGTTAGGCTGGTTTCCTGCAAAAGCTATGCAACAGCGAGCCTGAGTCAAAATATTGCGTTGCTTATAAAAAAAAGCGTGTATTTAAATATATTGCACAGCAAAATTGATATAAATAAATGACATTGCAAAAAAGAGTTTAAATAAGTTACATTACTAAAAGAAAAGACAGTTGGCATTAAGATGACGTATTATATTGGCATTAAGAAGACGTGCTTCGGTTTTTCGCCAAGCGTGATCTTTTGCAACTGTTTTTATTTGATACCCACTAACGAGCAGTAGCAAAACACCTATATTTCATAAGTTTCATTACCGGTTCTTAGAAGATAAAAAATACTAAAATTTATGGGGAAGGATTGATCACAATCACACTAACGCTATTTAACAAAGAACAATTTTAAATGCCAAATAATTAAAGTATAGGATAGTATTCATCTATGAAAAGTATCAATAAATAGCACTGATTCTTTTCAATCGTGTAAAACAGTGATGTATACTATGCGTATACTTTGCTGATAAATAATTCAAACACAATGCCTTTAACTTGTTAAACAAGTAGAGAGAAAAAAGATGACAAAACGGTGCTTCCGTTTCGTGATGAAAACTTCATGATAAAAAGTAGGTTATCTCTCAATACTGGAGTGATCCGTCCCAGTCATATATTATGTCCGACTCTATGCAATATTGGAATCATCAAAAATGATCCTATCAAAAACATCCTATCATAATTTATGACCTATCATAATTTATGACCGACTCTATGCAAAATCGGAGTCACAAAAAACGTAATAATTTATGACCTATCATAATTTATGACCTATCATAATTTATGACCGACTCTATGCAAAATCGGAGTCACAAAAAACGTTTCGATAACTGATAACTCTGAAACAATTTGCATCCTTTCCTTCAATACATTTGAAAAAACTAAGCTCTTTAGTCACTTGTGACATTCGGCCAGGCGTGTATGTGCCTACCTTAGATTTCACAATACGCAGAGTTAAAATTACTACCAACAGCTCTTCCGCAGTTAGGAATATAAACCGAAACTGAAAAATATTATCATAGCTATGTGACATAAAATCGCGGGAATTTTCCATTCGTACATGCAAAATCAAATCGTCTGTTTTTGTCACATGTGCCAAATGGTCCCTATGACTGCACCTAACGCAGTCCTGTAAAAAAAAACACGTAGCCATTTCCAACTGTCTCCCAACTTTTACAAAAATACATACGAAAAAGAGTCGATAGAGATACACCAGACTTGTTATAAAATCAGTAAAAAAGAATTCTTTAAAAGAAATTACAAATGCGCTTGTTCAAACTACCTCTGACCTTCTAAGTAAATGGACCAGAACTGATTTTTTGTTTGCATATTTTCTTTGTAATAACTACATCTCTAAAATTCCATGTTCTCTGAAGTTAGATATGCCATAGTAATGATAAACATCTGGTTGTATTTACAGGAACTCAATACCAATTGAGGCATTACGAAAAGTTACTGTAATCACTGAATGATTCGATGTAAGCCAATATGATACTATGGCAAAATTTATACTGTTGCTAAAATAAGAGAAATAAAAGAAAGCAATTAACTTTCAACTGTTTACGAATGCTAAATAAAGTAGGCTGCGAAGTTTTACTTGATTAATGTAATGCGTAAGAAGCATCACAATGTCAGTATTATAAAGAGTAAAAAGTTGTACAATACATTTTACGTCAAATTTCCAAGAAAATACCTCATTTGCTACAATTTCCTTAAATTTTGATAAAAAACACTGCATTTCATAATATTTTCAAACAAATGTGCAATTTTATTTGGTGATGGGAAGAAAAGATTTTATTTTACAGGAATGGGGCATTCAATTATTTTCTTTTTGGGGGGGGGGAGGGGGGAGAGAGGGAATTCGCGTAATATTAACCAGCAATACAGTAAGAGAAAACAAAATACGATAGCTGCAAACATCCGTGTAAAACATTTATACAGTTAAAATACTTAATCTGCAGACAGTACTGTTTCGCCCTTTGTGGGCTCATCAGTGCAGCACAGAGTTTCTGAGAAATAACTGTCTGGCCATGTTGCCGGAGCAAACACAGCTTAAAGAGCTTTTGTGTGATCCTGTCAGAGTGCTCAAACTACGCATGTGCAGTGAGCATTGCATTACGCTAACAACATATATATATATATATATATGAATATATATATATATATATATGAATATATATATATATGAATATATATATATATATATATATATATATGAATATACTTAATCTGCAGACAGTACTGTTTCGCCCTTTGTGGGCTCATCAGTACAGCACAGAGTTTCTGAGACATAACTGTCTGGCCATGTTGCCGGAGCAAACACAGCTTAAAGAGTTTTTGTGTGATCCTGTCAGAGTGCTCAAACCACGCATGCGCATTGAGCATTGCATTGCGCTAACAACAGGTTCCTACATCTCAGATAGAGTGCTCAACCAAACTTTCGTAAGGGAGCGTTATATATATATTACATATATATATATATATATATATATATATATATATATATATATATATAAATTTTTCAATGGCAGGAAAAAGGCAGGCAACATCTTTAGCTGTGACTACGTTCCAATGTAAATTTGGTCTAATTACATCAAGTTTCCCACAATTTCTGACAATTAAAAATCCTACACACATAATCTTGAAACAGAAATTTTCGTAATATCTCAAACATTCGTAAGGGAGCGTAATAACAGTTAAAATATTCGTATTACATAGTAAATTATCAAATATCTTTTATATCCTAAATCTCTATATAACATTGGATATTAATTAATAACAAAATTGTGTTTTTTACTTTTGTACCTATATAATAGCTTTACAGTGAACTATAAAAAGCTGTATAAATTTATTTCAAGAAACCTGACTGAAAAAAAAATATGATGATTTGGTCAGTATCACTTTTGCGCATGAGCAATACTACTAAATTTGAAACGGTTGTGACGTTGCAATACCTCTAGCAAGGGTGATGCCAAAAATATATATAAAACGCTTTTAATTTTAGTGACATTGTAATGATAATGTGAACTATGGGCCATAGAATTTGCTAATGAGTTAGGAACAGCAATTATAATTATGACTTCAGAATATATTAGCCATAATTGTTTCTGTGGTATCACGTGACTAATCATCATGTCGATTTTTTTGTTTACTGTGATATAGAATGGAGTCTCCAAGTATTTATCATAGTAAATATTGTTATTGACAGTAAACTGATGGAAAAATTGGGTGTCATTAGATATTTCAGTATTGTGGATTGATAATATTAAAAATAACACGAGGGAAAAGAAACAATAACTTACAACATTGCTAACAAATTCTGGTCGAAAATATCGTATCTTCTTGACTGTCTGAAAAACATCAAACAGTCCTTCCACTTTGAATCGATCAAGAAGCATGGTAAGGGCAATAAACGTTCCTGTTCTGCCTGTTCCATCGCTACAGTATAAAAAAAGAAATACGGCCTTGTTTCGGTGTACGTAAAAATAAATTAAATCAATATCAATTCAATTGAGTTTACACAAGAAATAGACGCAAAATATGGGATTGTTCACATATTACGTAATCAAGGAGGGGAGGGGGCATCAACATTGATTATAGGGGTGGGGGCATCAACATTGATTATAGGGGAGGGGGCATCAACATTGATTATAGGGGTGGGGGCATCAACATTGATTATAGGGGAGGGGGCATCAACATTGATTATAGGGGTGGGGGCATCAACATTGATTATAGGGGAGGGGGCATCAACATTGATTATAGGGGTGGGGGCATCAACATTGATTATAGGGGAGGGGGCATCAACATTGATTATAGGGGTGGGGGCATCAACATTGATTATAGGGGAGGGGGCATCAACATTGATTATAGGGGTGGGGGCATCAACATTGATTATAGGGGAGGGGGCATCAACATTGATTATAGGGGTGGGGGCATCAACATTGATTATAGGGGAGGGGGCATCAACATTGATTATAGGGGTGGGGGCATCAACATTGATTATAGGGGAGGGGGCATCAACATTGATTATAGGGGTGGGGGCATCAACATTGATTATAGGGGAGGGGGCATCAACATTGATTATAGGGGTGGGGGCATCAACATTGATTATAGGGGAGGGGGCATCAACATTGATTATAGGGGTGGGGGCATCAACATTGATTATAGGGGAGGGGGCATCAACATTGATTATAGGGGTGGGGGCATCAACATTGATTATAGGGGAGGGGGCATCAACATTGATTATAGGGGTGGGGGCATCAACATTGATTATAGGGGAGGGGGCATCAACATTGATTATAGGGGTGGGGGCATCAACATTGATTATAGGGGAGGGGGCATCAACATTGATTATAGGGGTGGGGGCATCAACATTGATTATAGGGGAGGGGGCATCAACATTGATTATAGGGGTGGGGGCATCAACATTGATTATAGGGGAGGGGGCATCAACATTGATTATAGGGGTGGGGGCATCAACATTGATTATAGGGGTGGGGGCATCAACATTGATTATAGGGGTGGGGGCATCAACATTGATTATAGGGGTGGGGGTGGGCAGATTTGATGCCATAAGCAAATGAGAAAATAATTAATAGCATATTTTGTTTTCTTTTGCTTTTTTTTGATAATCACTTTCATATATATCATGGAAAAAAATTCAATAAAAAATTCAATATACACTAAGATTCTTGACAGTTCTCTTGTGTTTTTTTCTTTGTTGTTATTGTTAAATAATAATTGGTAATTTAGAAATTTGAATAGCGCTTGAATAGCCCAAGGGGTAGATCATGGGGTACTTTTTCGGAGGGTTCACCAATTACTGTAAATTTGATTAGGGGGTAAGTAGATAATAACGTAATTTTGGTAGGGGGTCACCAAATGATTACGATTAATTACAAGGGTGAGGGGTGAGTATAAAATAGGCCAAAAGTTGATTACGCAATATGTGAACGATCAATAAAACAAGTACCAGGGTTCAAAACATTCCTTGGTGGGCCATAATCCTATTGTCTCAAGGCCACCGCTGTATGTACTCTGAAATGGAAAAGATACACACGAAAATAACGTGCAGGATTATCACTAAAATCGCCAATGTTAACAAGAAATCTTTTGATTGCCCTGGGGACCAGACTGGTCACTTTCACTTACGCTAGTATTGTTTGTTTTTCATCCTCCTCTTTTTTTCTCCTATTTTTTAAAAATATTGCTTTGTTTCATGTACACCCATGCACCGCTGAAAGAAAAGCTCGTTAAAAATTTTCAAAAGATCAAGTACTTTTACTTAACACCATGGATTTCATTCACTAAAGTGCCTGATATACGGGGGCCGCTTATTCAGATTTCAATTTTTCTGCCCCCGGAGCTTATAAGGTCCCTCAGTTATTAATTTTCAAGGATTTATAATCCAGAAAAATTTTTTGAAGCTATTTGTTTCATTACGTATGGATATACTTTTACATACTGTATTTTATTTGTCAGTTAAAAATAAATCAGTACGCGACATTTTCGTAACGTGTGATTTTGAAAGATAGAAAAAGGTTTATTTTATAAAAAGTTGTTTTCTTGTATCAAACATTCAAAACGAATGCTTCTTTAGAATGCTCTGTAATATTGTGTCTTTTTCAATGTGCTTACTAACCAAAGAAGTTGTCAAGGTGTCACCGAAATTCGTTCGCGGTGAAAAAAAATAAGGCTGGATAGGACTAGGGAAACTATGTAAAAAGTATAAAGAACAATATGACAAAAAAAGTCTGAAATAAAGTGGAATGACAAAATGAAAAAACATACAAAAAACTAACTAGAGAAGGGTACCTTGCATGTGCCTCTCGTGAATTTTATCTAGACCTCTCAGCACTAGAACAAAATGACACGTTACTGGCGAAGCCTACATAATTAAGAAAGCCTTGTTAAGATCCAGCCTTGAAGGATGAAAACGAAATTACGTTACTAACAGACTAATCAAAATATCGCCAACCAGGTGTCGGAAGAAAGTTATTGTACGTATAGTAAGAGAAGCCCTGTATGATTGGCTTATAAATATTTGGGATGCACTGAAAGCTTGTTTACATTTTTCAAAGTCTAGGCAACGTTCTGATCAACTGGCAGACGATGAAAAATACCAATCAGAGCTTGTGTTTTCAAATAAATGGAAAAAAGAATGGGTGCGTGAACATAATCCTATCACAAGCAGACAGAAAAGAACGCTTTAACGAATAAATTAAGAGGGTTTGGACAGTTTTCAGACAATGTTTCAGTGACAATTTCTTCGTTGAACCACCGATCATCAATGGCGATTAGATGTTATTACACTAAAACGAGAGTGCTTCAGATAAAACTCTTTAAGGTCAAAGGTTATGAAACAAATGTTACAGAGAACTAATCTCTTTCTCGTGAAAAAATACTGTATTAACCCAAGTCTTAAGCGACCTGGTTGTTCTGGTTTTGCTCGAGTTTGCTTTTAACAAAAACGGCACCGGGACAAAAACGAATCCTCCGGAAGGAATCAAATAGCAATGGACGCCAAAAGGACCATATCATCTTGAAACGATGCAAGGAACAATGTCAAATCTCTCCACTCGTCATCATCTCTTAACCATGGAAAATTATTGTATTTATGCTTTAGCTGATTACAGTGTCTACATGATACCCGACATGAAAGAAGCAGTACTAAAAAAAATGCATTGGTTAAGTAGGATCAAGCCCCCTCTGAAGGAAAAAACAGTGGCGATGAAAACCAATGTGACCAGGTAACCAATGAAGAAGTGGCTAAAGTTCTTCTAAATAATTGTGATCAAGCAGAAGAGAAACCCAATCTTGCTTCATCGTTGCTCGAGTTAGCTCCTCTTTGCGAAATGGAGGACTTAAAAAAAAATGCAAAGTTAATCGATGAACTTGGTATGCTATTACTGAAACAAGAAACCTCTGCTAGACTTGGTCCAAGAGTTACGGTTATAAAAGAACAGTATATTTTACCATGTCGACAAATTAAGAAACGTATTGAGATCGAAAAAAGATCTGGTGTTGGTGGTTCAATCACGGAATTACTGGAATCGATAGAGAACACAAACGATAAGGGTTTAAAGGACAACAGCTTTGATAATCTATTCGAAAGCATATTTGATTGATGAATGACTTACCTAGTACCTCCATCGACTTCGTTTTATTCATATGTTTGATATTCTTTTGGTTATAAACTATGTTCTTATTCCTTAGCTTCATTTCCTGTTTACTTTTCAGTAGATTCATGTTTAGCATCAAAATCTACAATAACTTTTTTATTTATCAGTTATATTTTGTCTTTTTTATTTATCAGTTATATTTTGTCTTTTTTATTTATCAGTTATATTTTGTCTTTTTTATTTATCAGTTATATTTTGTCTTTTTTATTTATCAGTTATATTTTGTCTTTTTTATTTATCAGTTATATTTTGTCTTTTTTATTTATCAGTTATATTTTGTCTTTTTTATTTATCAGTTATATTTTGTCTTTTTTATTTATCAGTTATATTTTGTCTTTTTTATTTATCAGTTATATTTTGTCTTTTTTCTAAATCCCGACACCCCACCCTCTCGTTTATTATGTCCTTCCTGCTCATTAAATTTAAGAAAAATAGCCGCCCCTGCATTTCTCTCGACCCTTCCGCCCCTCGAAACGTGCATCATGTTATGAAGTCAAATATGGTGCTAACAAACTAAAAATTAGTAAAAGCATTCTTTTGGTAAACATCTTTTTGTGGCTAGGTGGATATGTACCTTTTATTCCCTTATCTGTTTTTTTGCTTGAAGCTAACCGTGGGAGTTTACCATTAGTAGATGGCTTGTATTTCTAGGTCTTTTTGAGAAGAAAAATTGTTCATAAAAGTATAAATATAAGCCATTATTTTAGGGCTGCCTGCTGGCGAAGTACATATATCAAAGTAAGTGTGTGTGCCATAATTTAACTAGTTTTCTATAACTGAAAGAAATAATCTCATTAAGATTCTATGAGTTATTAATAAAGCCCTTTTGGGTGCTCGTATGGCCAAAATGTTTCATGTTTGACGAATAGCTGCTGTTTTTTTCTGTCATATTTGTTACTATGCTATTAACTCTTTCATTGCATGTGAAATTTTTATCTTAAACTTACTACTGATAACATAACAGATAAACAGAAACAATGTCACTAAGCAATATAAATATGGTGCTGGATGGTCGGTACATTCAAAAAACAGTAAAAACAATTGTAAAGTGTATTTTTATGGCACCAAACCTGTGATTTTCGCACTGTACTGTGAACATGCTCAAACCTAAAAAAATATAGAAGAACTAACAAAAATGATTGTTTTTTGGGGTACCTGCACATGACCACTGTTGGTTTGTTATTTCCACATTGTTGTTGTGATTTTTCAACTTCCCTCAAGAGGATAAGGATTGAACTTGAGTCCTTGGGAACTGCATCTTCTGGCCAGCGAGAAAAACAGAAAAGATCGCTTTCCCTCACGTCGTCAGGACACTATAGAGCAAACATCAGAGGGAAATATAATCTATTTTAGTCTACCCTTGGTATCTTTACAAATTGCAACCTGGGTAAACCAACAATGATACCCCAGTGGGTAAAGGTATACAATGACACAAAAGGCATTATTTTAAAGTAGCAAAGCCATGCAGCCGCGAAAATACTCTTTGCTTCTGTACATGTTCTTTACAAGTACATACCTAACGCCTCTGTATGTCTGGTATTCCTGATATATCACATATCTAATACAAATAGTAACCACTATAAGTAGTATGAAAATGCAGATTTTGGCGCGGTTTTGTTCAACCCCCCAAAATTCAACCATCAATCAACCACAAGTCAATTTTGGCACATTTCCAAAGCCCCAACAATAAGAAGCTTAAACCATGTCCAATTATCCACAACATGATTAAAACAAGGTTATATAAGGATGTGAAGTAAAACTTAGAAGACTCCCACAGTCCTCTTGTGTCTTATTGGATTCTTATTGTGTCTTCTGGTATCCATGTGAATGCCTGCGTGTAAATTCTAGGAAGCTCTCCGAAATTCGGGAGCTTTAGTTTTGTGTAACTCCTAATGGATGTTTAACGACAAGTTGTCCTGTCGTGTCTTTATTGTGTCTTTTAGTGCCCATGTGTCAGTGTGTGAAACCCATCTTCCATGATTATTCTCTTGTCTGTATTAGCACTCAATGCAACCTTGTTGATTTCTCCTGTGTACACTTCATGCTTTTGACTTCTGATGACATTCACTTTTCTTAACTGCTCTTCACCTGAGCATTCTTTGTAATCCTCGAATTCAATGCTTTTCTTCACAACAGATTTCTTTACCACTTGCAAATTTTTCCCTCCTTTTCCTTCAACATTTTGTATGAATACAGTTTTGCTCTGACTCTCTCAAACTCTTCCACGGTCTCTCTACCTGCATCATCCTTGAACATACCCACCACTTTCTTGTTATACACGTTTTTCTTAATATTTCTTATTATTTTCAAATTTTCAGCCTGCAAGGTTTCTTAAGAGTACATGTACCTCAGTTTAAATTTTCTACAGAAAATTCTTTTCTTGCCATTCGCTTGTTGTTGAAGACATTAGAATGGAAGTTTCTATTTTAGAACAAGAATGAATGTAAATAAAGCCAATGCAGTGTTCACTGTCAAATCTTTCTATTTACTTTTTAGAATTAGAATATTGTATAATTTGTTGAGGATAATCAAAGAAGAGTTACCATAATGTCAAAGAAAACCCAGTCGTCATTTACTGGCTTTGGATATACCAAATATGTTGTTCATCGGGGAAAAGAGACAGTTGGTAACATACCACTCGCTTTGCCTGAAGAGTATTTAAAACTAAAGTGTGAATTTTGCAAACAGCAATTTGCAAACCAACAAGGGCTTTCTGTGCATTTATGATGCAAGCATGGCGACAAGTCTTCTTCAACCAAGTTGTCATCTACTGAACCATCAACTACTCAAACAGTTGAACAATCTTTGACTGTTTCTACTCCATCAACAGATGATCAATCCTTAACTGTTGCCCATTCATCAATAACTAATGAACAGGATAGAAAAGCGTCGTGGTCGACAAGTACGAAATCAATAACGAATGGCTTCAAAGCGAGGGCAATTGCTGCGGTTGCATCAGGAGAAAAGCCTACAAATGCTGCCAAAAAGTTTCATGTGAATAGTTCACAAATTTCTTTTTCTTGATGCACGAAACAAAGGACACCGCATTCATTTTAATTGCCAATGGAACAAAGCATGAATGATCAACCGCAAACAACAGCAAGACCCTAGCGCAGACATCAAGAAGCATGTTATCGTAAGCTTTATCAAACAGAAGCACTTGAAACTGAGAAGCGTGCAACAAAACAAAAAACCAGCGAAAGAAAAGTTTCGGGCTGACATCGCAAAATGGCATTCCACTCCGAGAGAACGTCTTGTCAAAAGTAGAAAAAGTCGTAGCAACTACCATCCGGTTTATGATGAGTTTATGCCAGAATAAAGATTAAATATGGATCAGCCCCAACTTTCTTTTGTGATATGGCACCAAAACAACTTATGAAAATGTTAAACCAAAGTGTGCAGAAAATCGTCACAAAAAAGTTTGGGTCAGCCAGCCAGGGTCAGGATTGGAGAAACGACAGTGCTCTTTGCAAATTTGTTTTCGTCCTCAAGGAAAACAACCAAAGATTGGTATCGTTTTTTGAGGCATGGGTAAGAGAATTTCTGAAGCTGAAAAGTTGTGATGGCATCCAGATGTGGATGTCTTTTTCCAAAAGAACGCATGGGCTGATACGAAGTTTTGTCTTGAATGGGTGGAGAAAACACTCAAGCCTGTGGTCAAAAACCATTTTGTCTTGTTTCTTGACAATCTTAATAGCCAGACAAGTGACGAATTCAAAGAAGTTGTTGCAAACCTCAATGGTGTTTGCTGGTCTGGGGTTCTTGGTGCAACTGACATTTGGCAATCAGTTCATGCTGGTTATGCAGAGTTGCTAAAGGGGAAAATAAGACAGGAGCATGACAATTGGCTGGACGCAGACGAAAAGAGAGACAAATGGTATGGCCTTGACCAAACTTTTTCTGCTTCTGACAGACGGATCCTGTTGACCCATTGGGAAGGGGAAGCTTATAAAAGCTTAACTAATGCCAAGCATGGCCACTACCGCCGTCGCTTGTTTCAAAAAACAGGATGCTTGCTCACAGCTGATGGTACGGATGATGATTTGGTCTAATTCGAAGGTCTTCCAAATTATAATGTACCACCCCCTACCATGATTGATTCAAGTGATAGTCTTGCTCTTTCTTCCCAGCCAGAACAGTCACTCCAAGATGGTGATATTGAAGACGAAGATGTTAACTCATTCGAAGAGATGGAAGTAGATGAGGGAGATGGTGATAGAAATATCTTCGATATCATCAGTCATGCCAGGTCTGTTGCCCAGTTAACAAAATGATGTTTATGTATTTTCAGTTTAATGCTGAACAACATTACTTTTCCAAAAAAGTTCCTTTTTTTGCTTGACTAAGCCTGCCAATGTTTCTTAAATGTTTCTCAAAATTTAGGCAATCTGAGCTTCACGTTTCTTAAAATCATGTTTCTTATAAATCAAAAGACGTGTAACCAGCCTCTATACCACATGGGTGATCCTTGGAGAAGTTGCTTGTATCCAATTTAGTAGCAAAATCTTCAGAATTATCTTCCACTTCGAACTAATGCATAACTAGGTTCGAATCAAGCCACTGATTTACATCTAGTTGTGCATCAATTCGTCATTTCATGAATATAGTAATTCAAAAGGGTATCTAAATACAAAAGAAAAGATTGAAAATTATGAACATACACCGAGAAAATTCGAACAAGTATCTGGCCATCAAAGTTATGTGATTAGCACATTGATAGAGTAGTGCTAAATTCTCATCCAGTTTTAGATCTAATCTTTCCCTTGTCTACTCTAATCTTTTCTCAGGTCCATATCGTGAAATATCATATCTATATCTAAGGGGAGAAGGGTTTTAAAACAGAAACTTGGAAAAAAATGAATCAAAGGTTCTGGTAAATATATGGCTAAATACTCTACCAATAAAATCAGGTCTAGTATCTGAGCTTGAAAACCCGAAAAGGAAATCTTAGGTTTACATCGATCTTCACATTTAGCAATATATTTTAATTTACCTGAAATACTTATTTAAAGCATTGGAATAAATATTACGACTGTATGCTCGAGGAAAAAAACACGAGAAAAAAGATACTCACAGTCTCATTAAAGAATGAAAGCCTTTTCTTTGTTAGTCCTTGTACAATATCAACGCTGTAGACCAATGTTACAGTATATAAACCAAACTTTTGGCTGTTTTCCTCTGGATATATTGGCGGATATGTCTAAAATGTTCAAACAAAAAATACTATCTTTAAAAGTCAGCCCTTTCCTGATAAATAAGCCGGACAGTCATTTTGTCATCTGTGTATGTATGTATGTATGTATGTATGTATGTATGTATGTATGTATGTATGTATGTATGTATGTATGTATGTCGATCGATCGATCTATCTATCTATCTATCTATCTATCTATCTATCTATCTATCTAGCTATGTATCTAACCATCTATCGATCAATCGATCGATCTATCTCTCTATCTATCCATCTATCCATCTGTCCATCTATTCATCTATCTGTCTATGGAATTAAAAATGTCTTTGCATGTGTACACACGTGTTCTGCAACATGAAATCCACATCGGACATTGTTGAAAATTCCAATTTGCTGTCAGTGTACTGTACAATCCTGCACTAAGCCAAGGCTCAACATTACTATTGGCAAGGCCAGAAGTACCAAAAATGGGTGTCATATTGGCCTGTTTTGAAAGTATAAAAGGGCTACAAGCAAGAAATAGATTAATGCAGGCATCGTATGAAGTTCTAATGTGGTGTAAGAGTACTTTGTATTCCTGTACTAAATATAATTTATGTCATTTTTCAATATGATTGCTAAGGCTGCCACAATAATCAAATAAGAGGGTCATCTGGACCTTTGATGAACGGCAGTGCACTGCAATCGTGTTGCACATTGTCCTCGTATAAAGGTTTTAGTATTTAGGGCACAATTACTAACAAGCACTGGACTATTTTCTATTCGTACTAATTAGTTATACGCAATACAGAACAGTACTTACCACACCCTTTTCCGTTGTTCTGTTTAGCATGACAATGGCCCCACAGTTTCTTTGATATACCATAGCCCAAAAATCAACTAAAGTGTCTGGAAGAGGATTTTGTGTAGCAATAAAGGCGTCTTTATTCTTATATCCCTTTATCAAAAGAAAATAAATGGTAAAAATGCTTTAAAATAATATCAAAAATTTAAGATCCATGTCTTACTGGACACAGTATCTATTTGACCTATTATTTGGTAAGAAACAGTCCAAGAAATCGTCATTGACCCTGCCTTAACAATAAGAGTATGGTCCATAATAAAGTCAGATGGAGAGGTAGGAAACCAGCGTAGTTTTATGGATGGTTAAGTGAATTCAAAAATTCAGGAAATATCTTAAAAACTCTTGATTTTATAGACTCACTGGTTGCCATTCATGTATATTTATCTTGTCGTGAGTCGTAAGCTTTTTCAGAGTTATGTTTCGAGAGATACGTCTTCCGTCGTCAGTTTACTGAATTAATTAAGCATAGATATTTTGTGCTCTGATAGTGGATACGAACTTGGTGACAGGGATCGAATTGTTTTGAGGAGTCCTAATGGTGGGTGTTGTGAAAAATGAACACTTGGCATTATGATATCAGAGTTCGACTTATCTATTCACTGATGCGCTTAATATAAAGAAGGCAAATTCGTTTCACAGGTTCTTTCTCTTTTTCATGATGAGGCCTGCTAGTTTTCCATAATGCTCTCTGGGCATCCCTAGTACGGTACATGTTGTGTAAGTAAACATTTTGAAGGTGTCTTTCTTCCTTTCTTCTGTCACGTGGATTTGAAATGATGCTTTTAGCCCTTCTAGAGTGGTAATAACACTATGACGAACCGAAGCTGGATGGTGTGATGCGTTAAGGTACTGGTCTGTGTTAGTTGGTTTCCTGTATATAGTAACAGAATGGTGCAGTCTCCTTGTCCCTTCACTTGGAAATCAAGAAAGGGCAATTGTCTTTCTTTTTCTTTTTCCATGGTGAGCACGATGTTTGAATGAAGACTGTTGATGTGCTCAAATAAAGCCTTTGGATGATCTTCTTTAAAAATTACGAAAACAACGTCAACGTATCTTTCCTAGACAGCTTGACCTTGTTTGCTGTTGACAATGCTTTGGCTTCAAATGCTTCCATGAATATTTCAGCAAAGTGCAGAAGATGTTGGGCCTCCCATGGGTACACTCTTCTGTCTGTATATATCATTCGCAAAAGTTTATTTCGAAACGAAGCTCAGAAAAAGCTTGACAAATATCCTACACCGATCCAAAATTCAGCTTTGATAAAAACAAGATTAGAATATGCTACATAAATAACTCAGAAAAAATATTCTGCACCCAATACAACAAACTTTGTGATAAAAAATACCTGGTCAGTAAGCACAGAAAAAAAGTCCCAAATTCTGCAATAAGCACCCAAGCTTCCTCCTTTTGCTATTCCTTGCTCTTTTTCTTCACCATTTACTATGATGAACAAGTATTGCAGTTTTTCTTCAGTATATAAAGTCCGCAAAATAACATATGGCAATATTTGAAAGAAAGATATTATGCCTTTCTGTCCGTTGCAATTCGAAGTTCTTACGTGCTATAAAAACTAATAACACAGCAGCAAGTGTTCATAGTTATTGATGTTCCCTTTATATTCTTACTAATGATTTCAAACTTTAGTACCTTACCAAAGACTGGATGTGACACAAAACTCCAAGATCCTTATTTGTTACATTCATATTTTCGTTTGCCTACGTAATAAAATTACTATGGTTGCTTAATAATTTTTCTACTAGCTATTATTCCAACACAACAAATTGAAAATCGGGTTTTGTAAACGACAAATATATTTTGAATTTGAGCTTTCTCTTACATTGACATACGTTGCATTGATGTAATCTGCATCATCATTTTCGTAAAAAGACTGTTGCAGGACGACTCGGGAGTTGTCTCCTAAAATGAGAATAAACAGCCAAGACTGTTTAAAAGTACTTTCTAATAACATTAAGGAGGAAGTTTAATGAAACCCAAACCCATATATAAATTATGGACAAATGTTTAAGGAGAGTTATGTCCTGATAAAAAATTAAGGAAAAGGACTAAACTCCTGACCTCCTTTGATCCTCTGCTATTACCGAATATTACAAAATAAATATTTTAAAAATACCTCAACCCTTTCTCAGTTGGTTACGTGTTAAAATTGTCAATTTATTAAAAGCACAGTGGTACGAGGACCACTAAGAAACTGCTATTTAAATGTATAGAGGGTTATTATTTTTCAAAGACGTGTATCCACTGGAAAAATATATTTCCATATAAATAAATAAATTCAATGAAAAATATTTAAAGTAATACATAGCGCGATAGTATACACGCACAAGTATACACTCAGGGGAAGAGCAACTATATATAATAAATTATATATAATAAACTATATATAATAAACTATATATAATAAACTATACATAATAAATTATATATAATAAACTATATACAATAAACTATATATAATAAACTATATATAATAAATTATATATAATAAACTATATATAATAAACTATATATAATAAACTATATATA
>RDPX01000246.1:247294-264552 GCA_003991215.1 Morbakka virulenta
CAATCAATCTAAACATATGTTTATCTATTTATCTAACTATCTATATGGTCTCTTATACACAACTGGAAGTATATAAGAAACAAGTACTGCTCCACCAATCAATAATAATAATAATAATAATAATAATAACAAGAATAATAATAATAATAATAAAAATAACTAATAATAAAGATTCTATCAACAATTAGAAGGCAAGGAACAGGTGGATATTCAACCAGATGCGGAAGAAGCAAGGGTATTTTGGAGTAATATTTGGGGTAATGGATGTGATCATAACAGTAAAGGGGCATGGCTTAAGGATGTCAAAAGACACCACCATCACAGTTGAAATGGTGAGTAAGGCTTGTAGTAGTATGTCACCATGGAAAGCTGCTGGCCCGGACGGGGTGCAAGGATACTGGATAAAGAGATTCACAGAGTACAGGGAATGTAAGAGATCAAAGGTCAGGAATTGATTGACATCACGGTTGAAGCATTGCAAACAGCACTTGCAAAGTCCCATAAGTGGCAATCCCCGGGTATAGACAAGACACCAAACTTTTGACTGAATTCCTTATCTGAAATCCATAGGAAACTAGTACAATCTTTTAATAAAATCATGATTAATCCTGAAGCAATATCAACCTGGTTAACTGAAGGAATTTCTTACCGTTTACAAAGTCCGAGGATATCCCAAATCCAAAAAATTATCGTATTTAAATTATCCAAAAAACTACCTACAAACTTTTAACATCCATTATTACTAATAGAATGTACAATTTCCTTAAAAACAGTGACATTGTCCCACATGAACAAAAAGGCTGCAAGCGCAACTACTATGGGTGTAAAGACTAGCTCTTAATTAACAAAATTATTATAGAAAACTGTAAAAAGAAAAGTAAAAATCTCAGTACAGCTTAGATAGATTACTGTAAAGCTTTTGATAGTATCCCCACATGACTGGATACTCAAAAGTCTTGACATTTAAATCATTTATATATTTATATCGCATCATACTAGGGCGATAAGAAAGAACGGTTCTTTGATGGCCATGGAATTAAAAGGAATAAAGAGAAAAGTATTAAATAAAGAAATACAAAAGTGAGAAGAAATAACAAAGCTAAGATCAAAATATGAATTGTGAAAACAATGAGATCGGTGATTTAGATGGGCCATGAGTAAATCAAGAAGCTCATTCGGAACACAGTGAAGAAAAAGGAATATGAAATAAAATAAAGGAAAAAATGTTGAAAGGGGAGTAGAAATATATAACATCATTCAAGAAGGTAGACCTGTGGGGGCTGAGTATCATCACTCAAAAAATGAATTACGTTATTGGTAAAATCAAATAAGCTACATCGCCCAAACTAACAATTTGATGACAGCAATCAGACCATCTGCTGCCGAAAAGCTTGAGGTAAAGAATGAAAGAAGGTTAAATCAAGATAAACAACCATGGTGGAAAAGAAGAATTGAAAGGGATATCAATGAGCTACGAAAACATAACATAATGAATAGAGAAAGAAAAGGGAAATTGAGATCCAGAAGAAAATACCTAGAAATAATGAAAAAGGGCAGCGTTGACAGAAAAGCACTTCTAATAGCAATAGAGGAACTGAAACAACGATAATAATAATGATAATAATAATAATAATGATGATAATAATAATGATAATAATAATAATGATGATGATGATGATAATAATAATAATAATAAATAATAATAATGATGATGATAATAATAATAATAATGATAATGATGATGATAATAATGATGATAATAATAATAATAATAATAATAATAAAATTATTATTATCATTATTATTATTATCATCATTATTATTATAAACCAGGAAGGACACTTTACAATGGTGAGCTTCGACTGGACTTCAGTCATCTTAAGCTAAAATGATTAAATATCAACCAACAATAAATCATATGATACTAAGACATAAAAAATGCATCATTTAGTTATTTATGGTATAAAATAAATGATTCCATGTAAAAATAGTTCCAAGGGGTATTTCTTGTTGTATTTTGAATCCATCCAAAAGGACTTCCAGTACAAAGCATTTCACCAATTTTCTTCCTCGGAAGATATTTCTATTCCTTAACGTCTTGGAACACAAGATGGAACTGGTCTTTGAGAAAAGCAGGAAAATGGGAAATAACAAAGAAGCAATTCACCAACAACAAAAGCAACATCGTAGCAACTAAATAACCTTCAGGTTGACGTATTACAAGGCAGCTGAAGGCTAGTACTACTGAAAAACAACCACTAGTAATATGTTCCCATGTATGTCTGCAGCAAGGGCTTTTAATTTTGATCCTCAGTCACCAAATATATATGACACAAATAAGCTGCACAACGTTTTCCATGACGACAAATATGGTCCTCGAAACATCGACGAAAAACTTCGTATCAGACAAAAGTGAAGATATGAGACATATTAGTAAGGGTATAAGCCATGTAAGGCACAGAAGACAAAACTCGAGGTATGGGACATTACATAAGACGTATGGGATGATATAAGGCATAAACGATATAAAGTAAAGAAAGCATTGTAGAATACATTTAAGGCACGCTGTGAAATATCAGATACATATCAAATAATAGATAAGAGATGATATGTGATAAGTGATAATATGACATATGAGACATCTTAGGAATAATAGCAGAAGTATAAGACAACGTGTGAGTATTTAACAAAACAACTGATTACAACTGAGGCAAGATATGAATAAAAAGATATTAAACAGATCCCAATTCTAAAACCAAATGGCTCAAAGGCTGGTCGTAAGGTTTATCGTAAATCCTAGTGCGATGGATCAGATACTTCGCTGGAGGAATTTCAAAGGTAGCAAAACTGTTTGAGTTGGGTTCAAACTTGACAAGTAAAAATTTGCAGCATTCTCTACATTGTTACCAGAGATGCTTCTGGGGGATACTGTAAAGGAATCTTATCAAACATCGTCGGTAGCAAGCTATAAAGTAGTTCACCTCATGCAGTCAAACAAAATTTCTTTTCGTTTTCTGGACAGTCTCTTTTTATTCCAAATTTTAGTAACTGGTCAAAATTATTTTATACACCATTATAACGTTATCAATAACCCTTACAGTAACTAATTATTTATTTTTTTATTAATTACTATAATGTATGTTCATTGATAATTTTTCTCTTAACTGGGATCATCCGAATTCGATAGTTCACTTGTGGTACCAAGAATTCCCATCTATTTGCTCCTTTTTACTGATGTCTGCAGTAAGTTGTTTTGATAGTGTTTATAAGACGTCACTTTTCCCGCTCTTTATGGTCTTAAAGTACTGAATTCTAGACTTACTGTTTTATAACTAGTAAATTTACCTAGTGTAGTGGGGAGATAATAAATGCCAAGGTGCAACATCCGGCAGCTATCCAAGCAGGATTAATCAGACACCGGCAGCAAGATGTTGGATAGTGATTTTGGAAACTGTCAAGATACCGACAGTGTTGCAACATCATAAAACGTCAAGCTGAGGAACAAACAATTGTCATAGTTTGAATTAAAACAGCTGCAACAAAAAGCTACAGTGATGATATTCAGGAGTTGCTAATGATCATTATTAAACCTACAGTTAGAAAGGTAACTATGAAAATGTCTCAAAATAAAAATCCATAACTCATCGTTAGTCGGTAGGGTGAACAAGAAACAGTACGCACAGTGGAGCACCTGGCTGTATTCTATATGTCTGCTATTAGGCAACGTCACAATACCATAAAAAAGTACAATCATTTTTTAGAAATAAACTCTTGGTATTAGTATCTTTCTTCTTTACAAACAAAAATAAGATATTAAGATCAGTGAAATAACACCTTGTGCAGCAAATGAAGGTAAAGGCGTTTTATGGATACAAGAAGTTTTTATCTTTCACGCAGATATTTGAATTTTAGTTTTTAATTTTATATACTTTTTCTCTCTCATAAGAGGACACATGTTGACAGCAGTGTTTATTATATTTCTATTTTAAACAACTGCATTGTATCATCCTCTATAAAGATAGAAATAATAATAATAATAATAATAGTAATAATAATAATAACATTTGTCATCACCAAACTGGTAATGGATGAATTGTACTGACACCTTCAGCTATTAATGATGCAACAATTGGAAAGGTAGGCAACTTGCTCACCCAAGAAAAGTTAGAAGTCACTAAAAAAATCGCGTCAGTTATTGCAAGAAATCAAATGCCTTTATTCAATGGAAATAGTATGGAGACAGTAATATGTGGTTATAGTCCAAAATTTCGAAGAAGATGAAGTTCAGGATTCTTACAATGACCTGTTAGAATTAATTAAATCTATCATTAAATCATATTATCAGAGCAAGAACACTATGATTCATACGTTATTTTTGGCTACGACAAGAAGAAATGTCATACCAACTGTTATTCTGTGAACTCATGCATGACAAACACACAACAACATTTATGGAGCTAAACTAACAGAGAAAGAACATAAGACAGTAATGCAGGGCAGAGATGAGTAGAGAAAGACTGCTAAGAGTCCAATTGAGCTCAACCCGATGATAATGATGATGATGACGATGCTAATGATGATGATGATGACGACAACGATGCTGCTGATGATGATAACGATTACGATGATAATGATAATAATGATGATGAAAATAATAATGATGATGATGATGACGACGACGACGATGATGATGATGATGTTGATGATGATGATGTTGATGATGATGATGATGATGATGATGATGATGATGACGACGATTATGATTATGAAATTTTACCTGGATGGCCTTCTTCCCAAGATTTTTTCTTTTTTGTGTTGACATTGGTCAGATGCAGTCAGCTTTCTTGCGTTTTACTTCGAACTCGTTATATAACGTTCATCTTGGTTTTAATAAAAATTGCCTCCTTACTAATTTACCTCACTTACCTCATTTGAAGGAATGCTGTTTTGGAATATACACTAAATGCACTTCCTATCTTAAAAGTAATAACATATGAGCAAGAGAGAATAAAGCTCAAAACCTCACCAAAAATGATGTTGAAAGAGCAATTGCAAGACTTGTCATAACACCCGTTTTAGTCTGATGTCATCAAGTAAGACGTTTGGGTTAAGCTTTAATCTTAATTGAACCAGTTTCAGATTAATTAGTAAAGCTATACGATTCCCACTCAATATGGGAGGCTATCTCCAAGCTGGTTTACTCACACCCAAATTAAAAGGCTTTTAAAAAACCCCACAGATCTACACCACTTCTACAAAATAAATTGCCATTCCATATTGATTACCTACCTCAGTCTGAACCATATGAATTCTCTGTGTTCTTATGAAATTGACATAATTAAAAATGTCAACAGCCGTTTCATACTGGAGACTTTCTAAAATTGCGTCTATACAAATGAATGTACCAGTCCTTCCAACCCCGGCACTTCAAAAAAAAAGGAAATTTATGTTTGTTAACAGGACTCAAAAATTGATTCTGAATTAAAAGAAAAAAGAGTACAATACCGCTAAGACTTGGCGAGTGTGTTCTAAATATGAAAAAGCCAAGAGCAAAATCGACCATGTCAAATTGAATGAATGCACTCACGCATTCACTCACAAATTGTTTTTCACCATACTTAAAGGTCGAAGTCACTTACGTGCAGTAGTTTCTTTTCTTATTGTGTTCTTTTTGTAAATTTTAAAAGTTTCTTTTACTTATTTCTGTCCTTTCTTCATCCCATCTTTAATCTTTAAGTACATGTACAAACCCAGTAGTCTATTTCGAATGATGAATACACGAATTGGGCACTATACGTCCAAGGAGGTGCCTGAGGCTCGAAATGGAAACTCTCACCATTCACCAATTGATTTCCACTCCAGTACCTCAATATCCCAGTCACAGAATCTTGTGCTAAATGATTTAAGTTTACTACTTGACTGACAACAAATGCTTAGAAGTATGGCCTGGAAATACAGACCCCTGGGAGGGCATAAGCGGGGTGCACTTCATTGGCACTATTTTCTTGGCTTATACATCTCAATAAAACACAATCTCTCGATTNTCCCATCTTTAATCTTTAAGTACATGTACAAACCCAGTAGTCTATTTCGAATGATGAATACACGAATTGGGCACTATACGTCCAAGGAGGTGCCTGAGGCTCGAAATGGAAACTCTCACCATTCACCAATTGATTTCCACTCCAGTACCTCAATATCCCAGTCACAGAATCTTGTGCTAAATGATTTAAGTTTACTACTTGACTGACAACAAATGCTTAGAAGTATGGCCTGGAAATACAGACCCCTGGGAGGGCATAAGCGGGGTGCACTTCATTGGCACCATTTTCTTGGCTTATACATCTCAATAAAACACAATCTCTCGATTTTATATGTAAATGTGAGCAATACGATATCGTGCATTACCAATTTCTTTTCAATAAGTCATCCAAAAATATGTCCCTTGTCATATCATCAAAAACTTTTCTATGTGTATCACAAAAAGGTAAGCATCAAATTAATAGTTATAAGACCAAAAAGAAACAATAATATTAAAAGAAAATACAAACACATGATGAATGATAAAAACAAATAATTTTGTTTCTTTATAAGAAATTTACGTAAAGATTCTATAAGAGTACAAATTAGTAAATAAATAAATCTAATAATGATGATTATCAACAACAAATTCACTGATAAAGTTTTTTCATGCACAATATTATATATATACATATATACATATATACATACATACACATTTACAGATACATCTATACATCTATACATATATGCATATATACATCTATATATATACATACATACATATATACATATATACATATATACATATATAGTAATATTAGTAAAGTATACCAATGTTCACTAAGAGTGCTCAATGTTTCCAGAGCGTTTATAAATCCAGTATAGTATACAAAATAACTAGACAAATTTAGCAGTTACTACTAGTTTCATGTTTTCTTAACAATTTTCAAACTGCAAACAGTTTACAGTTTGAAGATCGTTAAGAAAACATATATACATATATACATATATACATACATATATACATATGTACATTCATTTATTTATTTATTCATCCAATTTATAAGAAAATTTTATACATTCGTAGGACATTTATAAGTATCAATCAAGCAACATATTACACCTATTTAGCAACTCAGAGTTTCATCTTTATTAAAACAACCATCAGGAGATTGTTTTGATTTATGCAAAATGAAAGAAAAAGACGAAGAACCGTCAATTCATACACGTAATGCCACATTTTTTATTTAAGAAATTAAAGTCAACCTTATTTCTTTCTCACCTGCAGTGAATCACGACATTTTCATCTGACATCTTATCGCTTGGAAACAAATTTCTGAACCTTCTTCTGAAATTCAAAAGAGCCGTTGGGTGCTCGGGCACACCATGGTCTGGCCAGCTGATAAAATGGAAATGAGTTAACTGGCGTGCACTGTGATTACTATCCTGTTAATAGAAATACAGAAATAAAACGCATCTTGAACCAGTAAAAAGTCCATTAAAATGTTCAAAAAGTATTGATATAAAAAGAAAAGAATATGACTTTAACTACTTACTACAACTTCAGTATCCATTTACTTATTTATTTTCTTATTTATTTCCTTATTAATTTCAAAAAATATTTCAAAATCTCTGGCTTTAACACAACACTACCAAAATGAATAGGATGCCAGTAAATAGTTGATCATGAAGAAGAAATCGAAAATAAGAATTCAAAGTGTGATTCCCCACCTTAGAAACTATAAGTCTTTTAATACTGTAGTCTGCATACGTTTCTTCTGTTAACAGTTCAACCGTGATATCCCCATATTTATTGGAGCCATTCTTAGGCCAATAGTGTTCACATTTTTTCTAGAGTGATAATAACGAGAGAATATATATATATATATATATATATATATATATATATATATATATTAACAAATAACCAAACATAATCAAACAAAACTTTATTATAAAACAACACCATACCATATTGTGATCAGCCCTTCATGTGATGATATATCTGACATATTTTCTTTCTAATGTTAGTCCTAGAGTCTACTTTGTGGTCATGTGGAGGAGAGTCAAATTTCTTCTTCCTTATGAATGTAGAGATGCTACTGAGGTCAGGTACATTAGCATGTTTATCGAATACCACAAAAATAGAGCTACACTATCAACTTGTTACTTGCTTGATCTGTTAAACAACCGCAGTAAAATCAACAAGCAAAGAGACAAAAATGGCTTTACTACAAAAACACATAAAAAATTTCACTCTAAGCGGTAAAATATTTGTGCAAACGTATGTATGACACCTAAACAAATATGTTTGTAAATAAACAAACTTTGTATTATTTCCACAAACATTGTAAAAAAAAAAAGAATGCAGGTGAATAGAATTAAAGCAATAACATTCAAAACATGTCTTGTTTGTCATTTCTGAACTCTAACTACACACAGCAAATGATATTTCGTGACTTCACCTCATTACACATTGTCAAAAATAACTTGTATAGAAAAAGTACTACAAGTACACTGTACGTACACTAAGTACTATTCGATCCCTCTTGAAAAAATGACTGAGAAAAAAAAGTTCCAATCACCAGGTTCTTTTTCACTTCAGATCAATCTCTTTGAAATGTCGTGATCGGTACGAATTTTAAAATCATAACAATTACTAAAACAAATATATTATCAATAATAAATGAAATGGAAGTAAAAGATACGCCTCCGCAGTACTTTGGAGGAAAAATCTTCACCAAAATTTAGGAATGGGAAAAGTAAAAGAAAATAAAAGATGCGAAAGAAGATGGCAATTGACAGAAAATGAAAAGATGCCAGCACAAACATATTAGGGAAGCATGAGATCGAAACCAAACACTTTTGCTGTACGGTCACTCAACAATCAAATTTTGAAGGGCACTCGGGAAATGCTTCGATAGAAATCGAGTGGAAGGTCTCAAAAACAATACGGCACAAGCAAACTATTAATCGATCCTGACTGACAGTAGAACAGATGTAGACTTTATTGAATAAAAAGAATTACCACATCAAGAGTTGCAAGGGCTCCTGGTGACGTATGAAGACTGATGTAAGTGAGCACCTCGGTCATGATTGTTTGGCTGTACACTTACGAGTATGTGAAATGTGGCCCTATATTGACGAGCTGAGTCCTAACTAAACAATCCATCATAAATTTCCTGTAGGGTCAGAAAATAAGCGACTGATTCACTCCAATTTTTAAAACTCCTTAAATCGTTGGATATTTCATACAACTTATGATCAAATGAATGAAATGACGATTTCTGATTTTTAAGAAAAAGTAACCGAGCAATTATAATCTTTTTTATTACACACTATATTCCTAAAAAGAGTATATATGCATATAGTTTTTATAGTTTTATTCATTTAGCTATTACATAGGAAGCATTTTGTGCGTTCATTGGTCATCCATAAACAATATTTTGTTTAAGGTACCTTTTCTGAGATCTTTTTAAACATCAATGTTCTTTTTCCAAATTTACAACATTAAGTTTCCAACCATTTCATGTTTAATACACTTTAAAATCAACAATGTTGTGGCATCGATGCTACAGCATTTTTCTAATTTGTTTGTTTCTAAAATCAATTTCCATGTTCTTTATTTAGGACGAAAATAGAGAACTGTAGCATTTTTCACTGCCCTGAATATTACATACAATAAAAGAAACACAAGAAGGTGGGGTTTTTTTAGAATAATTTCTTTCCTTCGACAACCCGTTCTGTTCTCTGTCCTACTCAAAACTGTCTCTATTGTTCGTCCGAGCGCGCTTTTGTTTCATATTCATAATGGCAGATGAAAACATTACGTCATTACGTAAATATATAAATATATAACACTAAAACTATTTAAAACTTAACAATTTCTAGATTCTCAGATGCAAGCATGGTGAGTAAGTCTTACGGTATCATAACCACGACGTTTCAGTTAATTCTAGTTTGAGGGGAAGGGAGACACTTTTGAAATGAAAAATACATAACCCATACCTCTGTTAACTAAACAAATACAAGTAATTCGATACACTTAAAAACAAATCACTTCTCGAAGATACTTCCGTAAAAAACCCGGTTTCGAGATGCTGCTCGTCATTGTATCATTTTAGCAAATGCGTTGCTTAAAAACTTGACAATAACAAAATTCATCTTTTTCCTATTTTTTAAAAATTGTCCCATCTTTTTCTAGGATTAGCGGTCACTGCTCTTTCGATGTCAAAACGTAAACCAAAATTATGGTGTTGAACTCGCCTTTGCTCTCTCCATAAAATTGGTAATAATAATAGCAGGTACATTATGATCCCATATCATCCACCTGGGATTAGCGGTCACTGCTCTTTCGATGTCAAAACTTAAACCAAAATCCAAGTGTTGAACTCACCTTTGCTCTTTCCATAAAATTGGTAAGCATAATAATAGCAGGCACCTTATGATCCCATATCATTCGCCAAAAGTCATTTACAGTTGATGGAGTTGGCCCTAGATTATAAGTCAAAAATAGTTGCAGTTATTAAATCACTTTATTGTTATCGTT
The DNA here is from genome assembly GCA_003991215.1 of Morbakka virulenta. Classification (NCBI taxonomy): domain Eukaryota; kingdom Metazoa; phylum Cnidaria; class Cubozoa; order Carybdeida; family Carukiidae; genus Morbakka; species Morbakka virulenta. Next base: position 257,868 of record RDPX01000246.1, read on the forward strand.
TTAATGTTCTGTCAATGTGCTGGAAGATACAAGCTTTCATTCAAAAATTTGAATCCTACCCATAGTTTCTACGCAGCCAATGCATTCCCATTTACATATTTTTATTACCTCTTCATTGTAGGTTTTTGTATGCAGTATTGTGTACAAGACGATGCAATGCGCCAAGAGTTTTCTGATCGCAGGTGTGAGTGTGAAGTGTGACCTGAGCAACTACCCAGTAGACAAAGTTTGATGAGGCTGACAGACCAACACAAAAAAAAAAAGATTAAAAAAAACAATAAAAAAGTTGAAAAGCAACACCGGCACCAGAATGTAAACCACGATAACACAAAGTTGGCATCTTTGTGTTCATACGTACAAACATACGTACAAACATACGTAAAATTTTTACATCCTTTCACTGTTGCCATTTTTTACAAGTGCAAAGCTGAATTCTGTACGACTAAAGCGAGAAATCATTTCATAAATACGTACAGGAATATATTCAAATATGTAATTTTACTGTCTGACTTTTTAATTCTAAATAAGTAAAACAAATTTTTTCACAGGGTAATATAACTAACAGGATATTGTTCTCTTGATTTTTCTTTCTGACTGCAGTTTTATTACATACTAAATCTCATAACACATGCATATTTATTTGAATAAAGCCTTACCTTGACTAGCAATGTAAGTACATTGGCCACCATAATTCTACAACAGAATAAAGTGTTGTACTTACATAAGTAGCTTCTAAAGAACAGAGAAAAAGCTAATGAGGTGCACCAACTATTTCCCTGATTTTTCAGTAGAAATTCAACTGGTCGAAAGTAACCATACTCCAGTTGTTTTTTATAACAATGATCACGATGAAGAACAGTCTTTGGATGATTGAATCATGGTAGGTTCCTTATATTCACTTAATTTTTATTCTTCTCCTGTCTATGTCTGTCAGTTTGTCTCTATTGCTCTGTGCTCATACACACACACACACACACACACATATATATATATATATATATATATATATAATTATCTATGATTATATTATTATATCATATTATTATTATTATATTATTTATAATTAGGTCATCATCAAATCATTTAAATATCTTGACCTCCAAATAGAAATCCTGCGGACTCTATTCTGCCAACTTCCTCGACGCCACCCTCAACCTCAGAAGCAAAACCTACCAACCCTACAGGAAACCAAACGACTCCCTGCTTTACGTTCACACATCGTCAAAACACCCCAAGCAGATTATAAAACAGCTTCCAACCGCCATTGCCAAACGACTATCAAAATATTCCTCAAACAAAACCTTCTTCGATAGCCTAAACCACCAAAGAAAAGAAACCGCTCACGCAATATCATCTAGTTTAACCCCCCTAATTCACCAGAAATGTATCCACCAATGTAGCAAAGAAATTCCTCCTACTCATCGAAAAACACTTCAAAGCAAACCACCTGAAAAAACGTTTTAACAAAAACAATGTCAAAGTGAGCTACAGTTGGACCCAAAACATAGGAACCCTCATCAAGAACCACAACAGAAAGATTTCTTCTAACCCAAGCAAGGAAACCCAATCATGCAGTTGCAGAAAGAAAGACGAATGCCCCCTAAATGGCGATTGCCGCAAAGAGTCAGTCATTTATAAATGTGAAGTAACCGCCCCCAACTTTCCGAAGAAGGTTTACATAGGATTAACAGAAAAAGACTTTAAAACCAGATGGAATGGCCATAAGCAGTCGCTGTCAAACAGGAAGTACAAAAACAGTACATCACTATCTTCCTACGTATGGGACATGAAAGATAATCACCAAACCACCCCAAAGCTGAAATGGTCGATCATTAAACATGCCAACACCTACACAACCAATGCATGCACATGTTCACTTTATTTACAAGAAAAATTTTAAATTTTAAACTGCCAGAACAAAAGCGAACTTTTAAACAAAAGAGGTGAACTGATTGCCAAATGTCGCCACATGAAAAAATTCCTTCTCGCTAACTACAAATCAAAAGACTAACATATTTAAACAGTGTTAATAACCTATTATGTCCTGTTGTTCTATATTTACCAATTGTTGTAGTTCTTCATACCCTTTTATATATATATATATATATATATATATATATATATATATAGTGGGCAATGGCAATGTTGTGCTGTACTGGAACACGGTTTTGTCAACAGATCGCCGAATTAAGCACAACAAGCCAGACATCTCCATACACGATAAGCGTGAGAGAACCTGGACGCTAATTGATGTTGCAGTGCCAATGGATGTTCGAGTTGTGATCAAGAGGGGGAGAAGCGAGAGAGGTATTCAACTCTGCAAGAAGAGCTTGAGCGCATGTACCGAGCCAAAGTGACCATTGTGCCGGTGATAGTTGGAGCCATGGGAACATTACCACCTGGAATATTAGAAGCATTTGAAACATTGCACATCCCTAATATTGCTGCAAGTGCTCAGATTTCAGCACTTTTGGGCACCATATCAATCTTGCACCGTGTTCTGCGCCTCTGAGGTCCTGGTCCGGACTTGAGACGTAGATATACTTATCCTAGGTTACCTAGTGACGCAGTAGCGTAAAAAAAATATATATAGTTATATATATGCGGTTTTTGTAACGTTTTTAACAAGTATAGCAGATGAGTGCAAGACACGAAACTTTAAGTTCTATACACAAGTTTTGAGTTTTCTCTTATATATATATATATATATATATATATATGAAAAAAAAGAATATTCCACAGCTAAACAGTTCCATTTCTGTACCGATTATTAGTACTTATGTCCTAATAACCGTTTTTACAGTTAATAGGGTCGTCTGATAGCATCAGGTTCACCACAAACAAACTAAGCAACATTTTACAACCAATGAAATCGTTACAGACCAAACCCTTTCCACAATGACTATCTATTATATCCACTAAATGTGCGCCCAAAAAGCAATATATAGCAAAAATAAAAAAGAATTGTAGTTCCATGGACATGGATACAAACAAACACTTCAACGCTACATTCTCTTGTAACTGTATTTTTTCAAAAATTCTTTTCGAAAAATATAGCTTGCAATATATTTACAAAAAAGCTATAGAAATGTTAAAAAGATCATATTGTTGGACATATATAAAATGTACAGTTCGGTAAGGTTTATGGTATACCATACCTAAGAAATCGACCATTTCAATGAAGAGAATGTTCTGACTCTTTTTTTTATTCAAAGCAATAAACTGGTATTGCTATTCCAGATAAAAGGTAAATGATAGACAAATGCCATATATATATATATATATATATATATATATATATATATATATATATATATATATATATATATAACATATATAAATGCCAGATAAATGCCATACGAAGAGCCTGGTGTTAAAAAAAATTCACAGAGGCAATGTTTGTAATGGTCGAGGATGCAACCAATGTCCGTGCAGAGGCAAATCATAGTCACACTATCGCTTTTCTTCTGAAAGCTGGAATTTCTTGCATTAGCACCCGATAAAGGTAAAAAACGATGTGGGCATGTTGAAGAATTTTACTCGAATTTGTCAACTCTTACACATAGACTTCAATATTTGCAAATAAAAATTTACCTTGATGAAGTTTGCATTAATGTAGTCGGAACCTCCGGATTCCTCTTGAAGCTTCACCCTGGAGTGGTTATCTTGAAAATATAGTATAACATTAGTACAACAACCGCTTATATACCTCAAATAAAACTATATATTAATAACAACAAACACTACATTAACCTAAAACAGGCATCATTTCAACACTTACCTACCTAACTCCCTCCCTACCTTCCTACCTACCTATCTACCTACCTAACTACCTATCTATCTACCTACCTACCTACCTACCTACCTATCTACCTACCTACCTACCTATCTACATACCTACAAACCTAAGTGCCTATCTATCCTTTCCATTCATCCATCCATCTATCCATCTATCCATCCATCTATCCATCCATCTATCTATCAATCAATCTATCCATCTATCTATCTATCTATCTATCTATCTATCTATCTATCTATCTATCTATCTATCTATCTATCTATCTATCTATCTATCCATCTATCTATCTATTTATCTATCTATCCATCTATCTATCTATCTATCTGTCCATCTATCCATCCATCCCTCCACCTATCTATCTATCTATCTATCTATCTATCTATCCATCTATTTATCCATCTATCGATCGATCTATTCATCTATCTAACCATCCATCTATCTATCTGAGCACAGAATATCCTGACTAAATACATGAAAACAGGAGCACAGAATATTATTGCGTTGGTTGATGGAAACAAGCACGCTCAAAAACAAAAGGGTACGAACCAAATATTCACGGGCGTGGAAGTCGTAACTATTCAAGACCCTGTCAGAAAGTAAAGTTGATCCACCATGAATATGGATTACGGAAGAAAATGGATCCAGTCTGAAAGTGATATAGTGTCACACCATCTTCCGTATTCCATGGAAGAAGTTTTCGTGAATTGATTTAAAGAATTTTTTTAAAAATTAAACTGACGTTTAGACGTGACAATCGTGCAAAATACAAGACAACGTCTAAAAGATCATCAGTGCCAAAAACAAAACCTTCACTTGCTTGTTATGTCAAAGATGAGTTGAAGGAACATGGTGGTTATGAATTAAAAGAGAGCACCACACAGTAAGCTACTGAAAGCGCGAGCATTGTCAGTGAAACTCGAAAAATCACAGAACCAGCTGCTTTTTATTCTAACGATGAAGTAAACCTAGAGGGTACTGATATAGATGACATGTATAACACCATGGTAGACAGAGTTTTGGAAGCAATGACCATATTTCAAGTGCGAGGTAGCAACATGTCAATCAAAAAAGTTAATCATTGCTCTCAATAGTCATACTATTTGTTATGAACCGTTAAAAGAAAGTTCCTACATTCCCCTACCCAAATCTCTTGCATCAAGGAAGGCCATCGTGAACACGAGGAAAGAAGACGAAAAATTCTTTATCCGGTGTTGCTAGAACAATGAACCTTGTTTACAAACTCCCCAAAGGTACTGGCAAATCACTAAAAGATAGGGAAAGTGTTAAAAGTATGAATGGTATTGAGCATCGGGTTACCCTCAAAGCAATAGATAAATCTGAAAAACAAAACCCAGACATCTCTGCCAACGTATTTGGGTATGGATCTAAAATTTACCTTCTTTGGATAGGAAAGCGTACAGAGTATAATCTACAAAGAGCTATACGCAAAAATATCAAAAGCATATTCTACCATATCAAGTGTTTTGATAATAAGCTTATTCACAAACATCTATAACATATACTGCAACAGCAGATGAGGATTTTGCTAAAAATATCTGTTGGAAGAAGATGTCAAGTTCATCTATCAGAAGTTTGTTACACCAAAACACATGATATTCGGTAGAAAGAAAAATGACGAGTTTGAAGTACTACTGAAAGTGCTTGGATTTGTAGTGGTGAGTTCGGTAGGGATAATGAGTACAGAAAAATTAGAGACAATTGTCACTTTACAGGACAATACCGAGAAAAGGCTCACAGCAAGTATAATATACACCACAAGAAACCAAAATTCACTGCCATACTGTTTCATAACCCGAATGGATGTGATAGTCATTATGAATCTTGGAGCAAGTGAGGAGAACACCAACTTTATCCCTAACAACGAGGAAAGTAAATAAGGTTCACAAAAGAGGTCGTACGTAGGTTCAATGCTAACAAAGAGGGTGAGGAAAAGCTCGTAAAGCAATGCCATAAATTAATCGAGAGCTTTATGATCAAAGGGATATGTTCCTTTTCTAAGGAGGCTAACTTGTTGTCTAACATAGAACTTGGAAGTATTGTGAAAGCAGTTTTTATCTAAATTACTCACCAACTTATCCAAAGTGGAAGCCATGAGTTTAAAGCTCTCGATTAATTTATGGTGTTGCTTTACGAGCTTTCCCTCACTCTCTTTGTTAGAATTGAACCTACCTACGACCTCTTTGTTAGGTTGTTAGGGATAAAGTTAGTCTTCGGGAAGACGATGGAACATGGTAGGGGTCTAGCAGATGTCAGATTAGTCAACAAGTCAACAATGAAATAAAAGCAAAAAAACTAGTTTTGCATGAAATATAATGCAAACATCTCATGTTGTGTGCCATAATTGTGAGGAAATCCTTTGAGACTGGACCAGAAAAAAGAAAACCTTAAAGTTCTGCCTTTTGGAGTTCCAATGATTTGGCATTAACCCACCAACCATGTAACTGACTGTTATTTCTGCATGGTAAACACAACGGGTGTTGGGAAGAAAAACCGATATAAGATTACGTATCCGAACATTCCTTCAACTATTCGCTCTGCACCACACTCTGAAGAAGTTCCTATTCCGATTTTCAAAGGCTTGCATTCATTGGACGATAAAGACATTGGACATGATACAAGCGAGCAAGACAGTTGTGACAGTGAATTGTCAGAAAAGTGTTCACAATCGGAGGACTGTTCTTCAGACACTAAACCTTTCCCCGTCCCCAAGCCTCTTCCCCAGGCTAGACTGAATGATTTAGTGCGGGATTTGGGTCTTTTAAAGAAAGCAGCAGATGTTTTGGCATCAAGATTACAAAGAAGAAATCGTGCTGATCACTCTGTTAAAGTAAAATATTTGAGAAATCGTGACCAGCTTTTTGTGAC
>RDPX01000246.1:264603-275142 GCA_003991215.1 Morbakka virulenta
TCTAGACATGTCTAGACGTGATTGGTAACCTTTTTTCAGTTGTTTTGAAAGACGGTGTTCAAACAAGCAACCTGTATTGGGGCTGCTTGTTTTTTGAATGATTGGAGCATTGTTGTGGATAACAAGTGGGTTTTGACTATTGTTCGGAATGGTGAACTTGTTGTGGGAGGGTTTTTTGTGATTTTTAAAATTGTGGCATTTGGGATTTTCTGTGTTTTCTTGCGAATGACGACAAGAGAATTATCATGGAAGATGATATTCACACGCTGGCACATCGACACTACAAGACACAATGAGGACATGATAGGATATGATAGGACATGATAGGATATGATAGGATACGATAGGATATGCTAGAACACGATAGGACATGATAGGACACGATAGGACATGATAGGACAACCTGTGGTCAGCCATCCATTTATGAGTTACACAAAACTAAAGCTCGCCGAAATTGGTGAGCTTCCTAGATTACTAACCCGTATTTTGAGTACGATCACTATCTATTCATAACCTTAAATAAACTCCAAAATGCTTTTTAATTTTCATGATAGGGAATTTTTTTCATTCTCTATTAAATTTATTGCGATTTCATGATTTTAGCGTCAGATATTTATGTTTTATTTAATTTTCATGATTTCATGATTTTTATGGTTTATTGATGGTTAAATAGAAATGAGTCAGAATCAGCCTTTTGATATTACTTGACAGCAGCACTAATTACAAAGAAAGCGAGAAAAGATTAGTTTAGTATTCGATGTAATTCGATGCTATCAATGTGACCTTTTATTTGTTTTATGAAGTACATTTCACTAATTTCATTAAGTATCATTATATACGTGATCAAGTTACCGTGACAACTAAGCTAAGGTATAACTGAGGTGCTGTAGTGTAGAAATCATGTTGACTTAACTTCGCTTTAGTGATGCCATGAGCTTTTGTAGTTTGTCAAGCTTGCTATTTAATGTTTTGAAGTTGTAGATTGACTTTTTTTATATTTGATTAAACAGTGATTATCGAGCCATCTTTACTAGTGTTTTATCCAATGTCAATAATTAATAAGTGTGGGGGGCATTTTTACATGTATTTTCCTATACTGTAGTTTAGTTTTTCTATTTTTACAAGTTTTGCAATTAATATCCTACTCTCTTAAGCTAATTTACAAATCTGGTCCTGATAATCCGATCGTTTTTTACTATCAACGTTCCTCGACATGGTATTAAAAAGCAAGAACAGATGACAGACGCTTATATCAACTTTATTACTCAATGCAATATCTCCAAATCTACGTTTGCTAGTGAAATTGCCACTGAGACAAATGAAGACCAAGAATATTCAGGACTCAGAGCAGTACTGCAAAGAAACCTTTAAAATATTGGCATTCTTAAATCCTTTCCATTTCATAGGATATGAGGTTTCTATTAAGAAACATTAGAGATTGAGAGTTGTGCATTATTATTTCTCAATCTTTACAAAGATACGCTGAAGAAATAACTGATGAAATTCATCAAAGGTTAGTTAAGAGAAATAAAATATAATGAGAGATAATATTGTTTGCTAGAATTGATTTTCATGTTGGTAACCAACTTAAATGTATTGCATGTCAAGTTGTTGGACAACCAATAGTATTTCAGCCAATATAACCAGTAAAAATGCCAATTAATCTATGGGAAATTTTGAATATTAAGGTTTGTTGACAATTACCCTGTGTAGAATCATTACTGCTAATAATCCAATTTTACTCTAAATACCTTGAAGGTGTTTCTTGAATCTAAACAACGACAATAATTCCAAAGTTCAATAATCGTTCGGGTACCAATCTGTTACATAGTTACCAAATTTTAGAGGAGAGATAAATGACAATGTTTTGCTTGTCCTAAGGAGCCATTTACTGTTACTTTTCTTTGGGTGGTTATACCAATCAGGTCAGATATTACAATGAGGACGGTTTCTGTACTGGATGTGCAGTCAATAATTATTAGTACATGATTCTAATTGGTTGTGCTTTACCACTGGCCTCATTCGTATATTTACGGAAATAGTTTGCTTAACCCATTCAACTTGGTGACTCTATAGAGATCAAATTATTTCTTTCTAAAGATTTACACTTTAAGGAGAGCTTGCCAGCTAGTAAAGGAGATGGTAAATGTTTCCAACAATAATGGTCCATTTTAATGTGTACCTTGAACATCTGACCACACAAAATTCTTCTGAGTATTGTTGTTAGGTTTCTCAAAGGACCAAAAAAATAGTTTACAGTTGGTAGATTTGCAAGAGGGATCAGTATTCTCTTCTCTTGGTCCATGTTCATATCACAGGGAGACATGTCTTGAAGACCGTGTAAACCAGTATTATATTATAAGATATCTGATTCAACAAATTGCTGCAATCAAATCGATTGTCTGAGACAAAATAGTCAATATATCCAAAAAAGACTCCCACTTCCAGTACAAAAATTGTAATGTAGAATTCAGTAGTAACATAAAAAGGCTTGGTCCTAAATCAATAAGATAACATTATATAACTTCTCAACTAAAAATTGCTTTTAACCGTAAGATACACTTTCTTAACACCGTTGTTTCTTTATAAATACTTTTTCAAAGTATAATTATTACTTAGTATCTAAACATCAAATTATATGCAAATATTTTTAACAGTCTTGCAAAAAGCTATAAATATTCAAAATTTATTTACAAATGAAAACTAATGATAGTAGAAATTAATAACGATGGATATATGAAAGTCCTAAGGCTGGAAAAAATTCCAAACAATACTAATTACAGAAAAGTCTGTCAAAATTGACGGCATTATAATAGCAAGGTAATGTTTAAATGTAGGCTAATTGTAGCATTAAAAAATCGTTATCTTTTATAATCATATGATTGTATATGGCTGTGAGAAATTCCCGTGGAAGTCAACAATATTAGTAGTTATATTATTAATGTTTTTAATTGTATTTATATATTATTATATAAATTACATTATTTTATATTTACTTTATATTAATAGTATATTATTAATTACATTATTAATCTAAGTTTTTATATTACCTTTGGGAAAACAATTGCAATGTGTCTGCCAGATATAAATATTTTTAACTTGTCCTTGAATAGATTCCTGAAAATATATGACGGCTCAAGAATACAATTCGGAAGGTTTTATACCTGTCCTGGTAGAGGGACCAGGAAGCTAACGGTTTTAATGAAAAGGGTGGAAGCAGTTTTCGAGGGGTGAGAAACTTTGACATAAGGCAAGTTGGAGCGAATCCGGAGGACTACAAGGAGCGCAGAAAATGGCGCAGACTGTGTCGAGCGGCCGACCCGTCCTAGCGATGGAACAAGACCGCATGAAAAAGAAAATACTTTGCCAATGCTAACTATTTCACACCTTTAATTGAAGTACATGAAGAACTGGTGTTGAGCATCTTATGATCAGTAAATAATCTAATGTTTTGAAATTTAACATCATTGCAAAAATAACAATCCTTGGAATAATTCCTCTCTTCTCTCAAAACCATAGGAATTCCAAATCGCAAATGTTTTCCTTTCCAAGCAGTCCATTGCCTTGAAGACTCGATGCAAGTTTAATAAGCAATGTGAGTTGTCCATGACTTATCTTGATCTCCAAACCTCTTGAAATAGGCAGGTTCTTGAAATAAAGAAGATAAACCCGTTTTATAAACTTTATAATTTTCATCCTTTGCCTCACCAAGATAAAATTACCACAGATATAACAAAATATTTCTGGATTGTTTAAACACTTTCTTCTCGCAGAAGATATAACAACAGTAACTAAATTGACACCTCTCACCAATAACAGATGAAAGGTTACTAACTGTAAATTTAGCTTTGGAAATCAGTTGATACTGAACAAAATAATTCAGTTAAAACTGTTTAAATAGGAAATAAATCGTGGTAAAAACACCCTTGAGTATACTTCATAATGCAAGTTACCAGCATTCTTGTCACTATTTTGAGAAACAAAGAAAATAAATAATTCAAACACCTGACGTGACAGGGCATTTGTTTTATTGCATATGTTAAATCAGCACCCCCAAATTAATACAATATAACCTCTTTATTAAAAACAATAGCAAAAAGGGTTTTTTTTGTGTGGGCCTCTGTCCTTTCATGTTTTGGAATTTAACACAAAAATACCTGCCAATGAGGAATTGAAAACAAGATGTTTGCTAGATATTTTGACATAAGCAAATGTTTAACAGTGTGACAAAGGACACACTGTTAAACGTTTAACAATACAGCGAATTAAACCAAAACAGTTAGGGTATAGCATACCGATTAACCATTGATAAAGTATTATCACGCAATATAAATATATTCCACAGAGACGGTCCAAATTATACTTTTTATAAAATAGAACTTTTTCCTCCCTTTTGATACCAGATTATTAGTAATAGAGCGTTGTCCGTTTTATCTGAATTAAACTGTTATTCCGAAAAAGGTAACAATCAACCGATGCAATACCAGCAACGAGAAAAAGAGAGAAATTCAAAGAGAACACGACAAACTCTTGTGATTCGTCATCTGAAACAAATGGAAATTCCTTTTTTCTCTCTCTTATGGAAACCATGTGATATAGACCAGATATAAATACCGATTCACGATCGCAGTTTTCTTGATCGCTCGAACGCATTCGTGACATGGTCAATTGTAAGAGCAACCGAGTATGCTTTTAAATCTTACTGCATTCTTTGTAAAGTCAAACATAGTCTAACGTACTCTAATAGCCTTGATTTCTAATTTTTCAGGTCAATAAAACTTTGATTGAGTGCAGCTTTGTGTTATAGCCATGAATGGCATCAATATGTACCCAAAAACGGTAGGCTTTGAGTTCCGAATGTGAATGCACAAACAATTTCCCTACAACTATTTTCCACTCAGCTCATTATTTCATTCATGTCGATGCACATGTAGCTCTCACACACTTCACACGATATTCTGCATTCAATTCTTTAGGTTTTCTCTTTAGTACTTTGAACAATAATAATGTATTCCTTTTTCTGCCATCCTTAGTTGCACTTAAATAGAGAGTAACTTGTGAATAGGATTTACCCGCATGCTTATAGACATCTGTATTGGACTCCAAATTTCTTGATAAAGATATTCTTTAGGTCGTGGTTAAATTATCCTGAAGAGGTATTTCAACCAATATTAAGAAAACTGGATGCAAGGCTGACAGCAAGAAAGAGTAGTAGTAGTAGTAGTAGTAGTAGTAGTAGTAGCAGTAGTAGTAGTAGTAGTATAATGTATAAGGTGTACTTTGCTTTAAAAGATAACTCGGTTTCAACAATTCGCTTGCTAATATCATCACATCTGTTAAAAATGTGACACAAAAATTATTAAACGGGTCATCTAATTAATACGTTATTTACATGGAATAAATTAGATTTTCAAAATAGAAAACTTTCCCTCTTTGACATTAACACTAGAACTACCACAGAAAATCACTACCTAGAAATACCGAGGGGTCAATTTTGACCCATGCTGTACAACACATTATTTTCTGTTGTGAAGAGCACCAGACGCCCGCCGGTCTACCTACTACTTTTATGTTTGTTTCAGAACAACAGATTTTTTTTACTAATAATGCTTGTAGGCCTATTTGATTGAGGTTACATGTAAACATATTGCACAAAATAGTCATTGCTCAAAAAGAGATTACATGTTATAATTGTATATGAATATGGCATATACATGTCACACAATTTACGTATGCAGCTCTAAGGACAATGTGTGGCTAGCTCAATTCAGTCACATAAACATGAAATTAATAGACATATTAGTCAGAACAGCTACAACATTTGACAATTGTCACTTTCGAAAACACGTGTGCACCACAGCACACCTTCTTGCACGTGTTGCACTGGAACGGTGACTTGTTTTTGCACCCTTCGATCTGACAGTGGCGCCGTTTCCCAGCTGGGTTTGCGACTGGCAGGGGTGTTTGCACATGACTTTGGGCTGTTTCTGGTTGTTGTCTATGAGCTACAGTTGCTGTGCAGAGTTCTTGTACTAGCTTCAGTTGAAACTCCCTACGGGACACATTGGAGTGGGTCACCTCTCGGTAGATGATGTAGGCGTTGATGCACGCCAAGTCCAAGATGTTGAAGAAGACAGCCACAGGCCATCTTCTTGTGCCACTTTTACAGGTGTGGTACCTTGCCATTTGGTCAAGAATATCTACACCAACTTTACTATTGTTGTAATATGCTACAGATTCTGGCAGTTGTTTTCGGTGCTCCGTGTCTACAGTCACAGATTTGTGCATCGTGCTGAGTAGGCANTGCTTGTCCATTGGATACCCGCACGGGATGGCAGGATGCCACTGGAACTTTCAGATGCTGCGTTCAATGGAACACCTTCCACTAAATCTCCACTGGAATCAGAATCACTTTGATGCACTGTTTGCAGAGTCAATTGTTCTACGATGTCGTCGTCTTCATCCAAGGAGTCATCTTCTGCACCCGCTTGAAGTGTACGTAATGCTTCTTCTACCTTAATTTCCCTACTTTCTTCTGACTGTGCCATTTTCCTACAAAATAAAGTACGTGTTGCAAAAAATACATGTATATAGGAATTTTATAAATATATGTTTAGTTCTAAAAGATTTTAACATGTGCACATTCAGCAAGCAGGGAGAGCTGTTCGTTGGTCGGTCTGGTGAAGACTATAGACTCTTTCCCTTGGGTTTTATTCAAAGCATGGACCAAATAGAAGTTCTGCCAGGACAAGGCTGTTTTTGGCTATACAGCACCTCACTCTCTCTCCACCAACAATGTGGGGAAAGGCTGAGGGATATTATTCAGTTTGCCGTTGAATGCGTCAATGGTGTGAAGACCAAGCATAACCACAAAGTACCAATTTAGATCGAAAAGCTTCTTCTGCCCGGGCAAATGGAAGAAGCCTGAGAGATGTCGTCTGTAAATCAATCCCCGTCAACCCGTGTAACATTATACTAACATTATATGCTATTGCAATACACTGTCTTACCTGATAGGGATGATATAAGGTTACAGAAAGTTATCCAGTCCAGGTCAAGCACCAATTCCTCTAACAGCTTCAACGAAAATTTCGCTCAAAATGACTTGCTTATGGGTATCAAGTGCAACAGAGATAATGAATCTGAAGTTTTCTCACCTCTCCAGGATGTTACAATAACTTTTCTCTCTGCAAACATTTGGTTTGTCTTGTCATCTAGACGACTACCTTCGGCACACAAGCCAGGAGGAAGAACAAAGGCTGCAAGTCTCTGCTCAACAAGACTATTGTTTGATACAAAGATTGTTTCGCTCCCTGACGTAACAACAGGTGGATTTGATTGTTTGCCATTTGTTACTAGGATACAAAGCTTCAGAAACTTGACGAGAGGAACGTCTTTTGTAAGCAAAATCGTATGGGTCAATATTGACCCCTTGGTAGTTATAGGTATTGCCTCTTGTTTAGCAAAAACTATATGCACAACTAAAATAAATATTACATCAACAGAAACTTCAAGACAAATAATTAAAAGTCATAGAATGTTAATGTCCAGAATTCTGTAGCAAAAAAGTTTCACTTGTTTAAAAATGAAAATGGGTCAAAATTGACCCCATGGTAGTTCTAGTGTTAATAGTTCTTTTAGAATCCTAGTTAATACATAATTAATCTTAAAATATGTTGTCAAAAGCATAATGCAAGTTACCAGCATTCTTGTCACTATTTTGAGAAACAAAGAAAATAAATAATTCAAACACCTGACGTGACAGGGCATTTTTTTATTTTAGGATTCTAAATTACCTTAATAGGTATTTTAGAATCCTAGTCAATACATTATTAATCTTAAAATATGTTATCACTAGCTGTGACCGCAAACGACCTCATCAATTATGTCAGCTAGTAAAAATTGTGATAGAAATTATAGGGAATTTCCTTTGCAAAATTTAAATCAGCTTTCTTAATTGAGTGTAAAAAGAAAGTAGAACTAGAAGCTACGGAACAATTTGAATGAAAAATAAGTAGATGACAAAAATAGCCAAGGATAAAAGACGACTTTCTGGAGTGATTATTGAATTTATCTTTAGATAAAAAAAATATATCCTAAATATATCATCACTAATGACATGTTGCCGCTTTTACAAGTAAAAATAATTACCAGAGCAACAGGAAAAACGTCCATGCATGGCATTGATAATATGGATCATACTATAGTGACTTCATGATATTTTTGCCATTCAAAACTTTCTGTTGGCGTCTCATTTGGTTTGTGGTAGACATTGCTTTTAACAATAATTCCAGGTGTATCAACTTTGGAACTCACGATTTGAAGAATAAGCAAACGTTCATGTACTTGGATGTAGAAAAGACACATTGATTCGCTATTATTATTCTTTTTGCAGAAATAGTGAAGGAAAAGACACATCATTTGTTTCTTGTCAAACGTTTTTTAAACTTGATGTTCGATTGTTGAATTGTTTTCATTTGTCAGTAACCATGTGATTAATTTGAATTGTACTGTCTAATTAATTTCGTTATTGCTTGAAAGAGACTGTTTTGGATATAAAAACTATGTTATTCATTGTGGTTTATTGAAACGTCACCTAATTTTACTTCCTTGTTATCATTCAGAAAACTTCTTTGAAGCTACCTGTTTTCTCAAAAGCAGCAGGCAAGCAACAGATATTGTCGAAGTAAAAATGTCTCTTGTAAAAATTGGATGTAATTTGTTTAAGATTTTCTTTCAGATACTTCTAATTACAAGAGTGCAAACCCAAAGTGTGACTGGTAGTCAAGCATACTGGGTTATAGAAGAACCAGCATTACCAGTTATCACAAATTTTCAAAGAAATAGTAATATAGGTATTACAAAATGCCTACTTCAGTATATGTGGAAAAGTTGTGAAATTGTCACAATTAGTGAACTCATGAAAATGGCTGATTTGGAGACGGCACCAGATGATGTTCCTACTTTGGAAGAAAGCAATACTGCCTTTAAGGTAAGTTATTTGAAATGGGTTATCATAACAAATGTTTGTACCTTCTTTTCTTTTCTGCTAGGAAAGGAAAGTGTTGGAGTTTTTAGCTAATGAAGTTACCTTGATGGAAACCTTTATATACAGCCCTTAAATTAAACAAACATATTTTTCATATGTAACCTACTTTTGGTTTATAAGTTATAAAGTAACAGGATCATTTATTAATTATTCTTATTGAAATTAATTTAATTTTTATTTTTACTTTTACTATTGTTAGAATTTGTAATGATTACAACAGTAATATAATTAGGAAAGCTTACAAGTAGAGGAATAAATGCGAAAGGAAAAAATATTATTGTCGAGTCTTAGCAGGATTGTCTCCTTTGAATTCCATCTGAAATTAATAACACTTACTTACAAAACCTTGGTTTCAAGTAAAAGCAAGCAATACTTTATGATAAATACTAAATTCGTATAACAATTTTATTTAAACAAAAATAGCAATTTTTTGTATTAATAAAGTAATTGGTCTGTATTAAAACATGTGCTATTGTGATACTCCTATTCGCTCAGACTTATTTTGTTGGTCAGCCTGTTATTCTGTTTTCTCACGTTTCATTATTTTGCTTTTTTGCCATGGTGTCAAGAGTGACCTTTTTTGTTATTTTTCCGTCAGTTGAGCCTATGCATTGGAAACACGCCTAGCTTTGTTACGTATTTACGAAAGGTACTCTATTTTATCATTTTTCTTAATTACCGTAATAGTCATTGTGGATTACCAAGATGGCAGGAGCAGTTGGCATGGCAATCATCAACACGTTTTTCGAAAAGCGCACGTCACAGCGGGTCTGGCACACGAGTGGCGGAAACAACACGCAGGTTGACTACGTGTTATGCAGGAGGACGATGTCGAAACATGTGGCAGACTGTAAGGTATTCCCAGGAGAGTGTGTAGCCAAGTAGCACGAAACCGGTCATCTGCAAAACGACGGTAAAGGGCAAACAGCAAGCGAAGAGAGCAGCGACCCGGAGAACCAGATGGTGGAAGCTGGATGACGAAGCACTCAGAGAAGAGTTTGCAGAGAAGGTGAAACAGCGGATTCAGGGTAGCGAACCGACTTGGCAGATCATGAGTAAAGCGTTGAGGGACGTAACAAAAGAGACCTTAGGCCAAACATCAGGCAAGGCAAAGGAGAATCGAGAAACGCGGTGGTGGGATGCAGAGGTTCAGGAGGCGATTGCCCAGAAGAAGGATAAGAAGAAGGCGAGAGACCTAGAGAGGACGGAAGAAAGTATCCAGGCTTACAAAGAAGCGAACAAGACGGCAAAATATGAAGTCGTGAAGGCAAAATCTAGAGCATAAAAGGATTTGTACGACAGTTTGGACGATCAGGATGGTCTAAGAAAAGCGATCCGAATAGCGAAGATCAAGAACAAGAATTCAGCAGACGTGTTGCAGGCGAAACTCATCAAAGACCGAGAGGAAAGGACGTTAACAGAGGACAGCGACATCAGGAAGCGATGGAGAGAGTACTTTAAAGAACTGCTGAACGTTGAGAACGATCGGA
>RDPX01000246.1:290308-304259 GCA_003991215.1 Morbakka virulenta
TTTCTGGACTTCGGCAATGTTGATCTCAATCCCAATCTTTCCCATGTATTTGGTGAAATTTTTCGTCACGTTCCCAAAAAACCCCATTATTATTATTACTATTATTATTATTATTATTATTATTATTATTATTATTATTAATATTGAATGAATGAAAAAAGCTTTGGTACAAACCATAATAAATAATTACCAAATATTGCTAGTTAAAAATACAAAACATGTTCTGATATATGAAACAACCTTACTTAGCGAAAGGAAAATTTCGAATCCGATTGTGTAATACAACTAAATAAAATTTTAAAAATAAGTACATAAAATTATATTTATAACGTGCTTATTTTTATCAATCAATATCTTGTATTAGTCCTGAAAACACCTTTCGAATTATTGTCTATTATTATTATTTCCATAGCTTTTCCTCTGGTTGTTGTTATTGCCGTTTACATCTGCTAGGTGAGGCATAGCAAATGACCAAGGGCTAGCAGAGATTCTTAGATTTCACATTTCCAACACCTTTTTCTGCATTACACCTATTTCGTATGAAATTCTAATATTTTGCATCCAGGAATCAAAACCTCGAGAAATACTCCCTAAAGCACCTATAAGCACAGGGACAACTTTTACTGACTTCAATCCCCACAGTCTTCCAATTTCTTTCTTCAAATCTTGGTACTTTTCTACCTTTTCCCTTTCCTTTTCTTCAACTCTTCCATCTGCGGGTATTGCAATATCTACAACGATCCTAGTCGTCTATCTCTTATCAACTACTATGATATCTGATCTTCTAGCCTGCATTACGTTGCCATATTGGATATTGATATCCCACACAACCTTTACATCATCGTTTTCTATTACAGGTTCGGGTGAGAGTTCAAACGACTTTCGTGGTGTTCTAATCCCTGCACTTTACATATGTCTCAATGGATTTTTCTTGCAACATTGTCATTCCGTCTTTTATATTATCTTTGTGCCAGTTTATCACAACCACTCACAAGACGATGCACACTTTCCCCTTTCTCACCACATGGTCTACAGAATGGATTTTCGCTCGTATGATCAATATAGTATTTCACATAGTTTTTCCTGAGGGCCTGCTCCTGTGCAGCAAAAACTAATGATTCTGTACCAAGCCTTAAGTCACATTATAACAACCAACTCCATGTATGATCCTTGTCGACTTTCTCAGACATATCCCCCGCAAATTGACCAAATATCCTCTTCTCAGTCCACTTCTCCTTAAGCTCCTGTGTCATCTGATTCTTAATTTCACTGCTTGGTATGGCTGCGTCAGTATCCACGGTCTTAGCTGCCGCTACTCCTTTGATGAAATGTTCAGTAGCATTTCCAACATCAAACGAAAGGCTGTTCTCTTCTGTCCGCAAGCAATTTTCTACACTACATAGTTCTCTCCCTCCCTCAATCTTCTTATGTATAACCTTTCCACGTGACTTTTCGGATGCAACGCTCCATACAAAGTCATTGTTTTTCTTGACTTTCTGTCTATCCTTCTCAATTCACTTTCTTAACAGCTGATCACTCCTGCACCATTTCTGAATATTTCCACTGCCCATGTGTTCATCGCAGTGATTTTATGCTTCCCATTCAGGTGTGAATTCAGAATCGTTGTTAAACGCCTCTTGCATTCTCTGATCGTTTTCGCTTTCCTCTCTTCTTCTTCGATTTTATCTAGCGCAACAATACCCAGGTACGTGTAGCCATCTGGTTCCACCTCTTTTGTGGTTTCTCCATTTGGAAGTTTAATTCCCTTGCTCCTAATAAGCTTCCCTCTTTTCAATATCAGAATCCCGCATTTCTTTATGCCAAATTCCATTCTGATATCCTCGCTATATAGTTGAACAGACTGAACAAGTGAGTCAATTTGATCTTCGCTCTCAACATAAAGTTTCATATTATCCATGAATAGCTGGTGATTTACTTTATGCTCTTTCTTCCCCCATTCGTATCTTAAATTAAGCTTTCGTATAATAAAAGACAAAGGTACCATACTTAATACAAAATAATACAAAACTCAAAACAATAAACCAACTCGGGATTGCAAGATCTGGTTTCTTTTTAATGGGGGATATTCTGCGTTTCTGGTACCCCCCCCCAAAAAAAAATCAGGGAGCCCGAATCTGATATATTTACAAAATCAATTTTTTTTTCTTGAACTTTTAAATGTTAACAAATTTAATTATATCCTGGATAGTCGTATTATTTCTTTTTTTAATTTTGTTTTTCATAATTAACAGGACACACTTCATGGCAATTCATAACTGATCTGTACAACCTCTTAAGTATTCAGAAATAATAATAATGATAATAATAATAATGTTAAAAGGAATAATAATGTTAAAAAACAACACAACAAGGAAGCCTATTGGCTAACTGATTTAAAGCAAGATATGATTGAAGAATAACAACTGCAAGACAAATTGACTATAACTGCAAACAAAATCAATAAGCAGATAAGAAAAATGCTAAATTCGAAAGCTCCAGGGACAGATAATGTACAGGGATTTTGGATTAAAAGTCTTACCAACCTCCATAAAAGAATAGCTGAGCAATTGAATGAGATTGTTTCTGGAGTTTATAATTTGCCTGAGTGGATGACTTATGGTCGTACTGTTTTATGACAGGAAGATCCAGCAAAAGGTAATACAGTGAACAATTATCGGCCAATAACTTGCCTGCCGCTAATGTGGAAATTATTGACTGGCGTGATAGCTGAAGAAATGTATAAGTACCTTGAGGAGAAAGATCTGTTGCCGGAAGAACAAAAAGGTTGTAGACGTAGGAGTAGAGGGACGAAAGACCAATTCTGATAGACAAAAGGGTCTTAAAAGATTGCAGGCAAAGACACACAAATTTGGCTATGGCCTGGGTGGATTATAAGAAAGCTTAGGATTTTGTCCCCCATAGCTGGATTATCGAGTGCATGGAGATGTTTGGTATTGCAGAGAATGTGAGATGAACCAGTGGAAACTATCATTTAGGTCGAATGGAGAAAATCTTAGGGATGTAAGAGTCAACAGAGGTATCTTTCAAGGGGACAGCTTATCGCCATTACACTTTGTGTTAAGTTTGATCCCCATTTCGTGGGTTCTAAGGAAAGTGAAGGCAGGTTATGAACGGGGAAAGAAAGAATTTAGTTTAAATAACTTGCTCTTCATGGATGACCTTAAATTGTACGGTAAGAGTGAAGAACAGATTGATTCACTTGTGCTCACTACCCATGCATTCAGCACAGAGATTGGGATGGAGTTTGGATTTCGAAAGTGTGGTTTGCTAATATAGAAGAGAGGGGGACGTTGAACAGAATGGATATACCTACTTCGGAGTAGTAGAACTTGATAAAATCAAAGAAGAAGAGTTGAAGGAGAAAACAATAAAGGAGTACAAAAGGAGGCTTAGATGGGCGGGAACAAAATAACAGCAATCAACACATGGGCAGTCGCTATTTTTAGAAATGGTGCTGGTATAATAGATTGGAAACAAAGTGAATTGAAAAGGATAGACACAAAGACTAGGAAAGCGATGATAACCTATGGAGCATTACAAGCTAATAGTAATGTTAAGAGGTTGTATATGAAGAGCAGAGAAGCAGAGAAGGTGGAAGAGGGCTGAGTAAGGTGGAGCTTTTAGTCAGAGGAGAAGAAAATAGTTTGGGTTATTACGTTTTGAAATCAGAAGAAAATCTTATGAAAGGTGTGAGTTGGTCCGGAACGATTGTTACTGAAGAAACGATCACCACCAAAGAATTCAAAAAGCAACAATTTGAAGAGCGTAAGCAAAAATGGATGGAAAAGGAGATGTATGGACGATTCATTAGAGATTGTACTGAACATGTTGACAAAGAAAAAATGTGGTATTCGTTATCCAATAGTGACCTTAAAAGTGAAACGGGGTCTCTTGTATGTGCCGCCCAAGAGCAGGCTATTAGAACAAACTATGTCAAGTGTAGAATTGATAAAAGTGACAACAATTCTACTTGTGGAATGTGTGGGAAGAGAGAAGAGACAGCACAAACGCATAGTTAGTGGATGTGAAAAGGTTGTACAAAAAGAGTGCAAGAGAAGATTCTTGCCATGAAAATCCATTGAGGCCTTTACAAGAAAAATGGACTGGAGCATCAAGAAAAGTGGTATGAACGAGGGGGCTGTCGAAAATGATGATGTCAAACTTCTTTGGGATAACAATATACAGTGTGACAATGTAACAGAGGCTAGGAGGCCAGACATTGTCTTAATTGATAAGAAAAAGAGACATTGTATCATTTTGGATATTGCACTGCATGTGGATGGAAGTGTAGAGGAAAAGGAAAAAGAAAAAGTTGAAAAACATCAGGACTTAAAAGAGAAATAACAAGACTTTGTGAAGAAAGTTCAAGTAGTGCCATTAGTAATAGGAGTACTGTTTTTTCTAAAAAAATTATATCAAAAGGCACATTATTTGCTGCCAACTGCATTTTACACTAACGTTTTTTAATCCTATCCTCCAAGTCCATTAATCTACAGATTTTGCAAAGTTTACAAATGTAACTTACCAGGAAATAATATTAAAACAGTTTTGAATAAAAATGATGAAAGATGGTATTCTGAATTTTATGAAGCATAGAAATTATTTGAAAACTATTGGCACTGATTTTGTGTTATATATGTATTCCATATGAGTTTTTTGTGCTTTAAAACTCCTGTATCTATAAATCCACTTAGATTCATTTAACGTAATGCCAAATGCTGAGGACGGTGGTAGTTAAATACAGAAATCGGGAAATTCCTTTCCCTCAATTAATAATTAATTCCAAGTCCATAATCATAATCAGCGTAGATGTTAATAAACGTCAGGGTACTACCAAGTAGATCGTTAACAAAGACGAGATACATTATAAAACAAAGCAAACATACTAGGGAAACCCCTTCATTAACTTCTTAGGCACGAAAAGATTAATTTTTGACAACCAATTCAGAGCATCTGTGAAAAAAAACAATTTGAAAGTGGCAAGAAAAATTCCCCTGATTTCATTGCTAGAGGGATTATGAAAAATTCTTTTTGCAAAAATATTTGTCGAATGCCAAAGAGACATCCAAGGTATTGGCTGTAGTAAAGCATGCATTTTCAAGAGTTTATTTATGATGTTGCTGATCAGAATTAGCATATGAGTGGTAGATCTAGATAAGAGGAATTCGTTTTTCTGGTCGTTTTTGAGGTTATTTTTGTTTAGTTCTTCAAGAAAATGATGATTATAAGACTTAAATAGTGTGCAAGTGATGTTAAAGAGACAGATTTGAATTGCATTGAGAGGGGTCTGAACATTCGATAGAATTTTAGAGCAAGCGTTTCCAGAACCACATTAGATATCTCATTAGTAATACAAAGATACTCTAGTGTGCAAATGGACTGAAACTTTTATTCCATGAGTAAGTCTTGAAATACACAATCTCTGTTTTGTGAAATCAATAATATAAATTTGTCATTATCAGGGTTCAAGGTTGCACTGAACTTTCAAGTAAAAAAACTATTAGCTGAGTTATTTTCATAGTAATGTAATTGATTGTTTTTATACATTTACACATTTTCCTTACTTTGATCCCCTGACAGGTTCACAAATTAAACTCTTCAATAAAGGTACTAATATGTCTTCTACTCATACAAGCTATATAAGCCAAAATGCAGTGGATGGCAGGGTTGATACATTTGCAAGCACAATACGTCAAAAGGATCCTTGGTGGAAAGTAAATCTGGGAACGTATGAAATAGTCGAGTCTGTTGCTTTAACAAATCGGCACAATTGTTGTCCGGAAAGACTTTCAAATTTTGAGATATGGCTGGGAAATAAACCAAAAGCTGCAGCAGACGTAACTTACTGCACAGGTCAAGCCAAACCTATGGGGTCAATGGAAAGAAAAAGGTTTTTCTGTTATTGCGGTCCAAAGTACTCTCAGTATGTTACTGTTTATGTCATTGGTTCTAATTCTTTTGTATCTCTTGCTGAAGTTGAAGTATTTGTACTATGATGTATTATGCACTATCCCACGGCTACAAAAAACGTTTAAAACAGTCAGTTTGAGAAAGAGGAAGAAGGGGTAATTTATCGCTACTTAAGACGTAGGTGTATATTCTCTTAAGTTCTTTAGAGCCAAGCTTTTAGATAGAAATACGAGATTTAGTTTTCCCTAAGACCTTTTTACAATGAGTTCTGGCATCAGCAAACACTCTTTTCTTAGTAGAGTTGTCGTCACTTTAAAACTAATACAAAATATTTTTGTGGTAAGCTATAACTACAGCAAATAGAGGTAAGATTTAGCGTTAATAACGTGGCTTTACTTGTATACAACAATGAAGTATTTCAGTATTTATACTAGTCTTATTCCAGGACAGGACTTAAGAAGAACACTTCTCAGCCAAAAGTAAATATACGTATTTCCAATACTTATATATTCGATATTAATAGAATGATTACTAATAGACAAGCGATTAACAAAGGGGAAAAGTGTGAAAAATGAGATGAGAAGAATATTGAGCACTTGAGTCATTAATTAATAAATTTGCAAATAGAAGAAACTAAAAAATAGAGTCAAGAGGATTGTATATGGTATTAAGAAGATAGCAGTCCAAGGAAGAAAGTAACCTGTAGAGGAAGAAAATAAGAAAATATAGGTAGAACTAGCTAAATTAGCTCTAGCTTTTGAATCCCCCACACGAAAGAGCTGCAGGGAGACAAATACATGCTTTACAAGGCACTAATACTAACCCAATATTATTCAACTGAGAATTTAGTAGCAGTTCCAAGTGCCACCAAGTAGTTTGGGCTCCTAACTATAGGTCGAAAAGCAGCTTCTAGGAAAACTGTTGAGTCCTATAACCTCTGCTAGGAAAAAATCCACTGGTTGTCAAAGTCTGTACCCTACACAATTAAATATGTCACCCAAAGGAGAGAAAGAAAACTGGCAGTTAAACATCCTTGAATGGGAAACAAAGGTCCCTAAACTAAGCTAATAAGAAAAAGAGTAATAAGGCACTACCAAGGAAATAGCCTTCTGTTCCTTAAATTTTCATTTTCCATAAATGTCCTTTAAACAACCATTTGTAACCATCACTAATACTATGCACTTATACTACCCCAATATTATTCAACTGTGGTTTGACCACCTTTTCCAAGCGCTAACCAAGTAATTTGGACTCCTAAGTATTAGTCGTGTATAGTCGTGTGTAGCTATATTTAGCAAAATATGTCAGATAAGAAGTAATAAAATAACTTTACATGCAATGACTTGATAAAAGCAACTTTATTGCCTTGTCTCTTTATCTATTTCATGTGTTTACATAAAAGTTAAATATTTGTCTGCGCTGGAGTGGATTCAAACCATTTCCCAAATGCATCACGGTTACAATGCTCTACGGCTTGAGCTATAGAGCCTCGTTCTTAACCAGATGGTTTTTTCAACCATAAGTTGCACTTAAGTTGAACTTTTTTCATCACATCCCAATCACACATAGAAGTCTGAACCTCCTACAGAGCAAACAGCTCTCTTCTAAAATCAGATCAATTGATTCCAGCATATAGTACCTAGAGAAGAAGGAAATTATCAAAATAATATAATATAATATATATGGAGAGGATTTAGAATTGTAAAAAAGTAAAAAAATATGTCTACAACCAGCTGGATTTGAACCATTCCCCATGGCTATCATGACCACATGCCCTACACCCTGACGTTTTGGCACTCGTTCTTAAGAGATCATTTTTGCAACCCTATTTTTCACTTTTGTGCGCTGATCCTTCCACATATCCCAATCGTTGGACAACAGTCCTATATTAGTGATTTGGATGAGATGTTTTATTGTTTACTTTACAGAAATATTGTTTTTCTGTATCCGTTCACTGTAAACATGTTGTGTACAACCTTTTTGGATATGAAAATTACTTGGATGGGAATAAATACTCTTGGAGTCTGTAAAATTGAAATCCTGTAGTTATTGTCTCTTATTATTTTGTTAAATACATTCAGGCGGCTGAGAATCTTAATTCACTTGCTTGATCCAAACAATTTTGTGGCAAAACGGTTAGGCCTCTGAAATAGTCATCTCCATCTCTGTACGAAAACATGTTCAAAGCCTCGTGATTTTTTCAAAATAATTTTGCTGATTGAGTATTGACCTGCTTCGATCTAGCTTGCGTAGAAGAGAGGGTTCAAAGAAAAACTGTTTTACTTCGGTATCGTAGAAAACAGAACAAATTGCTCAAAGTGATACTTAATGGAGCCAGTTATTAAACTAAAAGAATAATTAAAAACACCGAGAACTGATGACATTAGCCAATGAAAATGCACAATATCACAAAAATAGGAAGTGGTATTTTTTCGGGAATACGTTTTCTGGAGAAAAAAAAGAGAAAACTCTTATTTTTGACTGAGTTTTTCATTTAAGTTGTTAACAAATGCTTTAAAGACATAGTTGCTTGAGAAAGAAATTATTGATCACTCTTCTTTGGATTGTGGTGACGTATAGCTCCCAAATATATCAGGTCATAGAGATTTTCTTTGACTATAGAATCTGTATCTGCGAGTCTAGTAGCTGGTTTTGTAAGCTGAAACCACTACATCATTGTATTCTTGTCAGAAATTTTTATCAATATTTGTTTTATTTATCTTTTCATATTTTGTTTATCTTTATTTCAAAAATGCTTCTTGAAAGATATAACGTTTAGTTCCATTCTTTCAGTCTTTTAAAATAAGAAAGGAAGGTAAAGATCATTTTCCAATGTTTTCATTAATTGGATATAAAGTTGCATAAAAGCCATTTAGCTATCTGCCTTTCTTGTGATGGTTATTTGCTTGATCAGTGTAAAAGATATAAAAATATATACAAACACTGAACAAAATGATAATTTTTTTTTGATATTCAAACTATATTTGTATGAAGTCAATAAATTGTTGTCCTCTTGTTCTTCATCTTGTANATTATATTTTTGGTATTGGTACACTGACCATATTCTCCCAAATCCTTAAAGGGGATTTTTAACACCCTTTCTCTGCCATTCAATGGTATTATAATACATTAATTATATTTTTGGTAGTGGTACACTGACCACATTCTCCCAAATTGTTAAAGTCTTGGTTTTGGAACATTAAAAAGGGCACCTTGCCTTGAAGTTCTTCATTTGTATTGTACAAATATTAGATTGGATACATATATATATATATATATATATATAAGCTGTAGACCCTATGGAAAACTGCAGGAGTTGATGATCAAACAAGATTATAAACTCAGCTTAGCTGAACCAAATGAAGATTTTTGTGTAGGAGGCTTATATAGTGGTGAATTTACCATTGTACATTTTCATATGACAGGTAGCTGATGATATGCCTTTACGAGATTGTTTCGGTGAATTATAAAACACTTTATCTAGCTAAACAGAAACAACTATTCTATATTATATCTAATTTTTGTCATTTGCCGCATAGCTCAAGAAGTGCTGTTGGGTTTTGTTTTCCTCAAGTATCTTTCAATTTAGATGCTCAAGACAAGTAGTTTAAATCGAGATTAGTTTTTACTATGTATGTCATTTTTAGCTTGTCCTTCTTGCTAAAAAGTTCAGGACGCCAAACAAATCGTTGTTATGGTACTTGATTGAAAATCACTACCAGAGAACGTTTACAGATGACCCAAAAAATGTTCATAATCCTTTTAGCTATACTATACAACAGTTTCCAATTATACTTGCGAAACAAAATTATTTTGGCTTCACCAAAATTTAACATTGTTATGTTGATTAAGTGGCCATTGAAAATATTGAAATAAACTAATGGTTTATACATTGAACCAGAGCCACCCTACACGTCAAAATGTCAATGACATAAAAAATTAAGTACCAGAAAGTAGAAAACCAAATAAAAAATCCCTTGTTTTGAAAAAGGATTAGTTTAAAACCACTAATGCATTATTTTGTCTTAAATAGACCGCCAACCATCCATTAAGTCTGGAATAGATCGTTGCATGAGATGTTAAACCATCATTAAATCTGTTAGCCTATTCTTGCATTGTCGTTTTGGCAGAACACAAATGACCCAGGCTTTTCCTCTATGAATACTGGGTCCATGTTGTTTTATTCTATCGATAAATCCTAGAGATATCCCATCAACATATCTGGAATCACACCGGCACTTAAGCTCATAAATAACAATATTTAGGTTCGTGCCAGGTAAAACATCCTTTGTATATGAAGGAAGAATTCTCTGCGAAGGGAAAGTTATTTTGAATTCATTTGTGCGATAGAATTCTGAGGCCGCACTGGTAAATTGATTTACAGGTTAGTGATAACCAACCATACACCGGATACTTTGAGGTATATTGGGTATATTTGGGGGCCCTGTTTAACATAATCTCGGAAGTTGGATTAAATTAGGTTTGAAAATGTTATGCATCAAAAATCGATGGGGTGACCACTGGCTCGCCACTGGGCACTGCTTTGGCTAATATTTTGTACGCTATTATGAAAGACAATTATTTGAGCTTACACAAAATGTAGATATTTTTTTGTATTACAGATTCACCGATAATACGTTTGCCATATTTAATAATCAACAAGAGAGCACTAATTTTATGACTAACCTCAACAATCTTTATCTACCCTTAGAGTTTACAGCTGAAAAGGAATCGGTTTACCATTTTCAGATATTTTATCTTTTTAAAAACTCAAGCAAAATTAGAAGCAGCTGAAATTTGGTTTCTGAGAAGAATGCTCCGTCTATCATGAACAGAACAGAAATCAAACAAGGAAGTCCTTGCCCTGGCCCAAACAAAAATATCACTCATCAATACAATACGGCAAAGGGAGATGCAATTCCTCGTGCACATTATGAGACATCCTAACCTGGAACGCCTTGCTTTGTTAGGAAAGATCAAGGGCAGGCGAGCAAGAGGAAGACAAAGAAAGATATATTTGCAGTCTTGCAGTCTCTAAACAATTGGACTTTGAACAACAGTCTGAGCTGTAATGAAGTGATACATGCATGCAGTGATAGGATGGTCTGGAGTCGCATGATCTCCAATGCCTGTATCAGGTTTGATACCTGACCAACCAACCAACCAACCATTTAAAAGAAATCTCCTAACTCTTTTAGTTTACTGACTAAAAATGAATGAGATGTTCGAAATACATCAATTTAAAAAGTACAATGGTGTTTCAAAATTTATATACAATAGTGTATCACAAACAAAATGTGTAACTTTGGTTATATATTTTTCAAGACGGTTACTACTGACCCAGTTTTTTATCTTTTTTTGTGTGTTTTCAGTTATCATTAGCAATAGCTCAAAACACAAATTAAAGACCGACATTATAGAACATCGTCAATCAACGATAAATGTGTGTTGGGCGACGTTCATAAAACATCAAATACCATCATGCATCATCAAACATCGATGTACAATGTAAGAAAACATTAAATAAAATCGTGCGTAAAAAGCAAAATGATGCAACGTCAAAAGAATGCACATAATGGATCTAACTACATTAAATTCAGCATTTTCTTCAATTTTAATTTTGATGAATAAAGGTCGAAGGGAAAAGCAGCAAATGTAATCATTGGTGAAAAATTGGACAGAAAAGATAGTATATGATGGTATCTTCTTAGCCTTCTGGGTGCACCTAAGCAAACATATATTTTCTGAAAATAAATCATGATTTGATTGCTTGGCTTGGTTGAGTATACATTGCTCTTAATTTCCTAAATGGAAAAAAGTCATGCTGCCTAGGGTGGAAAGATATCAAAATCTAACTTTTTTATTTTTGGTAACCTTACATATGCCTTTAATATTTATATGGAATACTAAAAAACCCACAATATCTTAAATCATTCCCGAAGTTGATGATACTATATATATACAGTCCTAAGATACCTCAATTTAAGTGCATATGTTTAATTTGAATTTTTAACAATATAACTTAGCTTAGTATAAAGTATAACTAAGTAAAAAGAAGATTATTCAACCACACCTCAGATTTTTATATTTTTTACTTAAAATAAAGTAGGTTGCTAAAGCAACACCTGATTTGATAGAAAGTCAAATTATTAGAAACAGAAAGAGCAATAAGAACAAAACAATTGTAACGTCTTATAAAAATATAGTATAAAAATACAAAAAAATTACCCCAATGCGTAATGTTCACAAATGAAACAAGAAAGGACAAAGAACCCAGTTTCAATGAAGAAAAGAATAAAGAGATTCGAAAATACAAAGAAAAAGCTGCTTTTAACAAGATGAGGAAAAGAAAGCAAAATGACTCTGTCATAGGAAGAAGTTTGGCCCTAAATGATTTTAGAGTTGACAATGCAACATAATAAGCAAATGATATTTCCAACACTTAAAAATTATCAGAAAATATAAGCATGTCAATCTTATATGCCCTTCCTACTAAAACTAAAGCAACTGAATTCCAACTCTCTCCAAAAATTAGTCTTAGAAATTATAACACAAATATGTTGCATGACTTGTAATGATGAAAGCAAGATGCTGCATCTGACTTTAGGTCGGCATAAATCAGTATGATTTTGTAGAAGATAGTGGAAGAAGAAAAGTGATTTTTGTCTATAGAAACTTTGTGAATGGGCTATATAATACAAAATGATTTCTGCTTTTATCTCATTCGGTCAACAAAGGGATTGACAAGGTGAGATACAAAGATTTATCAAAAATGCTGAAGAACCTGACGTAAAATATGGATTTTCATAATCATTTATCATTTATTAGGAAAACATTTCATAGGCAGGATAAACTCAGATTTTAGTGTCCTTGAATCTGTAAGAATCTAACTCCATAGATCCCTTTCACAGGGACATACACATAATTAATAAAATTCGAGTCAACTTCTATGACGGACTTTCATAGTGAAAAAGTAGTAAAGATTTATTGAACAAGAGAGAATCCGAATTAGTGGTACACTGACCACATTATTCCAAATCCTTACAGGGGATTTTTAATACCCTTTCATTTCCATTAAGTGGTATTACCATACATTAATTATATTTCTGGTAGTGGTACACTGACCACATTCTCCCAAATCCTTAAAGAGCATTTTTAATACACTTTCACTTCCATTCAGTGGCATTATAATATATTTATTATATTTTTGGTGGTTGTACACTGACCACATTCTCCCAAATCCTTAAAGGGGATTTCTAATACCCTTTCACTTCCATTAACTGGTATTACAATATATTTATTATATTTTTGGTAGTGGTATACTGACCAAATTCTCCCAAATCCTTACAGGGGATTTTTATTACACTTTCACTTCCATTAAGTGGTAATACAATACATTAATTATATTTTTAGTAGTGGTACACTGACCACATTCTGCCAAATCGTTACAGAGGATTTTTAATACACTTTCACTTCCATTCAGTGGTATTATAATACATTTATTATATTTTTGGTAGCGGTACACTGACCACATTCGCCCAAAGGTTTAAAGGGGATTTTTAATACCCTTTCTCTGCCATTCAGTGGTATTATAATACATTAATTATATTTTTGGTAGTGGTACACTGACCACATTCTCCCAAATTCTTAAAAGGAATTTTTAATACCCTTTCACTTCCATTAAGTGGTATTACAATACATAAATTGTATTTTTGGTAGTGGTACACTGACCACATTATTCCAAATCCTTACAGGGGATTTTTAATACCCTTTCATTTCCATTAAGTGGTATTACCATACATTAACTATATTTCTGGTAGTGGTACACTGACCACATTCTGCCAAATCCTTAAAGAGCATTTTTAATACACTTTCACTTCCATTCAGTGGCATTATAATATATTTATTATATTTTTGGTGGTTGTACACTGACCACATTCTCCCAAATCCTTAAAGCGGATTTCTAATACCCTTTCAATTCCATTAACTGGTATTACAATATATTTATTATATTTTTGGT
>RDPX01000246.1:315881-333654 GCA_003991215.1 Morbakka virulenta
AGGAAGAAGTTTGGCCCTAAATGATTTTAGAGTTGACAATGCAACATAATAAGCAAACGATATTTCCAACACTTAAAAATTATCAGAAAATATAAGCATGTCAATCTTATATGCCCTTCCTACTAAAACTAATGCAACTGAATTCCAACTCTCTCCAAAAATTAGTCTTAGAAATTATAACACAAATATGTTGCATGACTTGTAATGATGAAAGCAAGATGCTGCATCTGACTTTAGGTCGGCATAAATCAGTATGATTTTGTAGAAGATAGTGGAAGAAGAAAAGTGATTTTTGTCCTATAGAAACTTTGTGAATGGGCTATATAATACAAAATGACTTCTTCTTATATCTCATTGGGTCAACAAAGGGATTGACAAGTTGAGATACAAAGATTTATCAAAAATGCTGAAGAAGCCGACTTAAAATCTGGATTTTCAAAATCATTTATCTTTTATTAGGAAAACAATTCATTGGCAGTATAAACTCAGATTTTAGTGTCCTTGAATCTGTAAGAATCTAACGCCATAGATCCCTTTCACAGGGACATACGCATAATTAATAAAATTCGAGTCAACTTCTATGACGGACTTTCATAGTGATAAAGTAGCAAAGATTTATGGAGCAAGAGAGAATCCCAAATGATTGGAGGAAAAGCACACTCATACTCATTTTCAAGAACAAAGGAGATATTATGGAATGTAGCTATCACAGAGGTATCAAGCTTGTGTGGCACAGGATGAAACTATATGAAACAGTACTGGAAAATAGACTGAGGAAAACTGTGATGATTAGTGAAGAACAGTTTGCTTTCATGAAAGGAAAATCAGCAGCAAATGTTATATTTGTCCTGAGACAGCTACAAGAGGTACAGAGAAAGACAGAAAGACCTCAACAGAGTCTTCAAAGACCTGGAGAAGGCTTATGATAGAGTGCCTAGAGAAGGGCTCAATTGGTGCATGCGAGACAAGAGGATACTCGAAAAGTACATCAGAGTAGTGAAAGACGTGTACCAACAGTGTGAAACAGTTGTGAAATGTGCTGTCGGTATTAGCGAAAAATTCAATGTGAATGTCGGTTTGCATCAAAAATCATCACTCAGCCCTTCCCTGTTTCCAATCATTATGGACTCTCTGACAGCGGAGATCAGAAAAGAGGCCCCATGGCAAATGATGTTCTCAGATGATGTGGTACTCTGTGGAACGGAAAAGAGCGAGATAGGAGAAGACCTGAAACAGTGGAAAGCAGCTCTGAAGAGGAAAGAATGAAAGATCAAAGACCGATTGCATGTGTTTACATGGTACAACATTGGGAAGTATCGAGATGAAATTGATGCAGATACCACAGATATTTAAGTACTTTGGAAGCACATTACAGAGCGATGGTGGAGTGAGTGTGAGGTCACCCGAAGAATCGAGTGTGGCTGGAACAACTGGATAAAGATGACTGGCGTCCTTTGCGACAAAATAATTGCACCAAAGATCAAGGGTAAAATGTACAAGATGGTAGTCCAACCATCAATGCTATATATACTGTAAAAACTCTGCCACTCAGTGTCCAGAACACCAAGAGACTGGAAGTGGCAGAGATGAAAATGTACAGATGGGCATGGCATAAATTATGAGATCACGTGAGGAATGATAATGTTAGAGAGAAGATGGGTGTTGAGAACATCACAGAAAGATGCAGAAGAGTAAGGTTGATATGGTTTGGGTATGTTAAAAGGCAGGAAGAGAACTCAGTCTGCCAGAAAATAATCGAGATGGCACCACCTGGTAGGAGAAGAATAGGACGCTTGAAGCTAAGATGGACAGAATGCATCCGAAAGGACATGGAGGGGGTGGGGGCAGCAAAAGATGACGCCCTGAATCCAGCCTCTTGTAGGAGATTGGCTGCCGCAGTGACCCCACACTGAAAGTGGAATCTAATAAATATAGTAAGAATAATATTTTTTTTTTTAAGTGAAATAAATCATCATCAAGTACATTTAATCAAATTGAATGAGATTATTAATATCTTTTAAATTAATTACATCTATTATTTCTGATCAACTGGAGGCCCGGGTTACCAACGACAGCCATACCTAGTGTTCAACAGGTTGATTATGGAAAAAAGACAACTGCTGTAAGAAAGAGGACGAAAAAAGGAAGGAAAAGAGTGAGGAAGAAAAAAGAGAAGTGGAAGCCGCATTAGAAAATGATCACTGTGGGTACATTTAACGTAGGAACCCTCACAGCAAAAGGTAAGTAATTGGTTAAATTGATGGAGAGAAGGGAAATTGACATTCTATGCATGCAGAAAACAAAGTGGAACGGATGTAAAGCAAGAGCATTAGGCAAATGGTACATGCTTTACTACCATGGGACTGATAAGAACAAGAATCTCGTAGGCATTCTTCTGAAAGAAGAGTACACCTCGAGTAAACTAGAAGTAGAAAGAATGTCGGACCCAGTCATGCGCTTAAAACTGGAAGTTACCGGAGTTCTGGTTGATATTGTTAGTGCCTACGGACCACAGTGCGGGAGCGAAGAAGAAGAAAAAGAAAAGTTCTGGAGGGAGTTGGATATCGTAATAAAGAGAATGCCACATAGAGAGAAAATTATCATTGGTGCTGTCCTGAACGGCCATGTGGGAGAAAGAAATGTGGGAGATGAACAAGTGGCTTGGAGATACGGAGGCGGGAACAAGAATGAGAGTGGGCACAAAATCATTGACCCTGCAAAGAGCATTTCTTTAGCAGTCTTAAATAAATATATTAGAAAGAGATTGGAGCAGAGGGTAACATACAGGAATGGTGGAAGAGCCACGCAGATTTACTATATTTTATACAGAATGAGAAATTTGAAAGAAGTAGTTGATTGCAAAGTTCTTGGAGAAGAATGTGTTGCTCCTCAATACAAAGTTGTAATTCGCAAGCTTAATATCAAAGTAAAGAAGCATGAAAAGGTGATCCGGGTACCAAAAATGTTATTATGGAGATTAAAGGACGGAGAGTGCTAAATTGGGAACTACAGGAAATTATAAAATTCGAAGAGAATATCTTGGAGCACTGGCAAGAGAAAACAAACAAAATAAGAGAGTCAGAACAAAGGGTTCTAGATATGATATCAAAATATCACCAGAGAAGCAGAGAAACCTGGTGGTGGAATAAGCCCGCTCAAGCCAGAATAAAACTAAAGAAACAGGCAAAGAAGAGATTTGATTTGAAAAGGTGGAAGGACGTCATTGACAGAGATATGGTGGTTGTTGGTGCGAGGGATGCTGCTGTGGAGACGTTGTTGAGTAGGTAGTTAATATCAAACTGGGTCTGATTGAGAGATGATCGTCGCAAGTGTTGCGGAAATTGGCCTACTGAAGTGGTGTTGAGCTTCAGCGTTTTCCAGAATGCGTCACGCGCCACAGAACAAGGTGACCGTAAATTATTAGACAAGAATTAGCTTAGGAACTCATTCATACTACTCCAAATCACCGACTGACTATTACACTAGAAATCACAGGTATTTATACAACTTTATTCTACATAGTGCATATTATCTCTCTCTTTGACGGGATGGTCTTGACATTCTTTATGCAAGCTTTCCAGTTTTTGCTGATCATAATATAATCTATCTAGTTTTTTGTTTCTCCATCCGGTGATATCCAGGTGTAGCGTCGCCTTGGATGATGTTGAAAACAGGTATTGGTAATCACAAGGTTGTTGATTTTGCAGACGTCAATCAGTTCATTTCTTCTATCGTTTCTGATCCCAAGTCCAAATTGTCCATGAGTTTCGCTTTTCACGGTCGCTTTCCCAACTTTGGCATTTGCATCTCCCATGACGATCTTTACACCTCGATTAGGGATTTTGTCAATGACCTCTTGTACCTGGTTGTAGAAATCATCAATCTCATCATCGGTGGCTGTGGATGTGGGTGCATAGAACTGAACTATGCTGATGTTATGGGGTNAAACAGGTATTGGTAATCACAAGGTTGTTGATTTTGCAGACGTCAATCAGTTCATTTCTTCTATCGTTTCTGATCCCAAGTCCAAATTGTCCATGAGTTTCGCTTTTCACGGTTGCTTTCCCAACTTTGGCATTTGCATCTCCCATGACGATCTTTACACCTCGATTAGGGATTTTGTCAATGACCACTTGTACCTGGTTGTAGAAATCATCAATCTCATCATCGGTGGCTGTGGATGTGGGTGCATAGAACTGAACTATGCTGATGTTATGGGGTTTGGCCTTTATCCGTGCTGTAATTCTCCGGTCATTCACTTGGTTGTAGCCGATTAGACTGTTTGCAACTTCGTTGGTGAGAATGATTCCAACACCTTGACTGTATCCGTTGTCCTTGCCAGCGAAGAGTACTGTTTTGTTGTCCGTTGTTTTGAAACTGCCTCGATTGTTCCAGTTGGTTTCAGACAGCCCAAGAATTTGTATGTTGTTTTCTTTCATTTCATTGCAGACTGTGCTCAATTTTCCCGCTTCCTTCATCTTTCTAACATTCCAAGTACCGGTTCTGTACTCTTTTCGTAGGTTTATCCTTTGTTTTCTTCCAGTAGCATGCTTAACATCGCCAGCCTGGTTGTTCGCTGGGCGACGCGCTCCTTGGTTACCCGCGCGACGAGCGCTGCGGAATGGTTTAGTTTGAGGTTGTCGATTCATGAGTTGTGTTGTAAGGAGTTGAGGATAAGCAAAGCAGAAGCTCCAAGGGTCTTTCTTTGCTCGCAGCTCCTGGTACTCAGGAGGGTTACTCTTGCCGTTTTCCTGGTTGGACCTGGATTCCGCCAAGCGTAAAGTCCACTGGGCCGTTCACACAGTTGCACTGTAGGCACCTCTGTAGTCTATTCGCCGCCCTGCTGCCAGCAGCTTCACCTTAACCCTGGCACGGGGAGCTTATGGGGTACTATCCTTGCTCAAGGGAACCCCAGGGTGCAGTTTAATGTCGTACCCAGGACAATTGCATATTATACATAGTGCATATTCTACATTTAATAATTGCATCATATATATTTTGTTAAGTAATCGAAAACAACGTGGCACTAGGACTTGCCAGTTTTGCTGAGTCACTATAGTTCACTTCTCCTTCCTAGTTTTGTAAGCTACAGAATTAAATACGACAAAAAATCCCTGGCTTATTGGAAAACGACAAATACTACAATGTATTAAAATTTTAGGTCAAATTTCTTGGGAGGCTTAACAATTCTGTCAGATCTGGTGACCTTTGCCACTGGTGATTGTGACCCTTTCTGGGAGTAGTTGTAAGTGTAGAGGGTACAGTCTGAATGTCAGTTTCAGTAGGTAGTGTTGTTTGTGAACTGGGTTTATTTACAGGTGCACTAGCAGTTGGTGACAAAACTGATGTTGCCTCTTTTCTAGGCACTGTGTAACTACCTATATCTATTTCCCTATCTAAAATATCTGTCTCCCTACTAGATAAACAATCATCAGGAAATAAATCTGAATGAACAAACCTATTGTTTCCTGGGACACGAACCAGAAAAGTATTAGGACCTACCTTCAAAATTATACCTGGCATCCACTCCTCTTTTCCTCCTCTCAAATTTCGAACTCTTGCTCGCTGATGTATATCAAATTTGCTGTGCTTGAAATGGCCACTGTCCCGTTTCTGCTTGGCCCTGCATTGTTGATTGTCAGCTTTGGTCCTCAAATTGGGCTTTACTAATGTAAGCCTGGTCCTAGGGCTGCGCTTCAAAAACAGCTCTACAGGAGAATTACCTGTGGTGGAGTGTTTCTCTCTGTTCCAGCAGAGAATGTTTCTCTGCTGGAACAGTGCTGCAGCGACCCTGGGACGAAATGAAATGTCATTGGCAATTTTTGCAAAACTATGCTTAAAACTTTGTACATACTTTCCAGCCAAACTATTACTAGAAGGGTGCAGAAGGGACAAGGTGTGTTTGACACCATTAGAAGCCAAAAAATGGTTAAACTGAGAAGCAATAAACTTGGGGCCATTATCAGAGACTATCTGGCGGGGGGAGCCCAAAAGCAGCAAAAAGGCAGCATAAGACATTTATGGTAGCCTGAGCCGTTATGCTGTGCATTGGAATAACCTCCAACCATTTAGAACAGCTGTCCACAGCTAAGAAAAACTATTTGCCCTTGATTTCAAAGAAATCCAAATAAACTCGTTGCCATGGTTTTGAGGCTCAAAGCCATAGCAGCAAAGGAGCTTTAATTGGCATTTTCTGAGTTTGCATGCAGTCATAGCATGCACAAACAACCTCCTCAATATCCTGGTCTAAACCAGGCTACCATACATATAGAGGGGCTAATTTTTTCTTCCGGCTAATACCTGGATGGCAAGAGTGTAATTCACTAAGCATTTGAGCACGTAATTTATCAGGTAGCACAACACACCTACCCCAAAGTAAACATTTGTCCTCAATGGTGAGTTCATGACAGCGTATCCAAAATGGTTGAAACTGGGGGCTAGGGCAACTATTTGGCCAGCCTGACAGGGTAAAGTCATAAACATGAGAAAATACAGAATCCCTGAGTGTAAATGTACCAACCTGTGAAGCAGTATCGTGTAAAAAATCAACAACAGTATGATACACATAATTTTCATCGGGTTCAATAAGGTTCTGATGAAGGCACAGGCAATCGACTAAGCATATCAGCATTAGTATTTGCAAATACAGAGCGATAAACAATATCAAACTGATATCCTGATACAAATAATGCCCATCTTTCCATTCTGGCAGCAGCCAAAGCAGGTATGTCAGCCTTACTTCCGGTTGCCTTTGGGTCCAACTTCTTCAGAAATTCTGTCAAGATATCATCGGGTCCAGACGCTTTGCCGGGTTTTAGATCTTCCATGGCTACAGTCAGTAGTGAACGGACGTGTTAGGTGTGACATGTTTTAGTCACACAGAAGCACTCTGGTCGCAAAGAACACTCCGGATTCTCGTCTTTGCTCTTTACTGCGGCCACTGGTGACCATCCTTGTTAAAGGCTTATGGTTAGTAACAAGAGTAAAAATGGCGATGATACAAATATAAAAAGAATTTCTCTACCCCCACAATAATGGCAAGCCCTTCCTTAATGCTCAGTCTGAGCATAATTTTGGTCTGCAACACTTAACGTGCGTCCAGCATATCCAATGGGTCCCTCAGATCCGTCTGTCATTCTGTGACTGAGCTCACTACCATTGCCATAAGGGGATACATCGACACTAAGAATTAAAGGTTTATTTGGATCATGATGGACAAGAAACTTATTGCTTGCAAGTTCCAATTTTGTCATGGAAAATGCCTCTTCACACAAGGGAGTCCAATTCCACTTTGAATGGCCTTGTAATAATTTATACAAGGGATGCAAGGTAGTGGCTAAATTTGGTAAGAACTTTCCATAAAAGTTTAACATACCCAAGAAAGATTTTAGTTCTGACAACCCACTTGGCCTTGGTGCTTGTTGAATAGCTGCAACTTTTGGTTGCAATGGGGTATCATCTTGACAAAGTAACTGGCCAAGATACTGCAACTCTGATTTCAAAAATTTGCACTTGTCACCATTTAATCTAACATTGTGCACTGCAAAACGATTAAATACATCACAAAGGACCTTAATATTTTCATACAATATTGCAGTGGCTACAAGCAAATTGTCAATATAACAAAAGACGTTACTCATACCTGCTAGCATCTTGTCCATTGTGGCTTGGAAAAGCAAAGAAGCTGCCTTTACTATGAAACAAAGTCTTTTGACTGCCAGTAATTCCTGGTTTGTATTCAGCGTGAGTAGTTTAGACGATTCTTGGTCCAGAAGGAGCTGATTGAAAGCACCTTCCAGGTCCAAAACAGAGAAATACTTGGGCTAGTGTCCATTGCTGACAATTTTACTTAACATATCTTGGATGCTTGGCAGCTTATATCCATCATCCTCAATACAGGTGTTGAGGCGTTTGTAATCACCTCAAACACGTATTTTGCCACCAGCCTTCTTCAAGTGAAAGGCGGGAGAAGCCCAGGCACTGAATTTAACTGGATATGGAATATCAGTTGCAACAAAGTATCACAGCAGTACGTCATTGCAGGCTGCACGGCGTCATTTATTATCTTCCATTTTAAACACACCGTTGTTTTCTTTAAGACTGTGAAATTTTTAACGGCATTATTCTGACATTCGAATTTATTATTTACTTATTGTCTACTTTTGTTATTTCATTTTTTGGTAGACTGATTTGTTCTACGTAGATACTCTGGAGTTTCGACAGTAAGCTGGCCACTTACATTTCAACTTTGAAGCTCTAGTAGAAAGACATACAGATGGAATGCACTTACTATTGCATTGTGCTCTCCTTTTAAAATTTCAACAGACTGCATGGCCAATAATATAAACGAAACTAATATGAAAAGTAACGTCACAGCATCCATTTGAGGAGATTTATTCCATAATTTAATTAATTGGCCAAGCAAGGCAAGATATTTTTAGATGTCTTGAAAATACTGTGGTGCATTAGTTTGTGAAATGTGATATCGCTCTACCTATCGGTAAAAGCAGATACAGTAAAATCAGTATTTATGATTACAGTGCCATTTTATTTTTATTGTGTATGTGGATACTTTTATTACACTTTCCATTTGCCCAGATCTAAATTTTCCTTGTCATCCAAGCTTTCGACTAAACCAATATGAGCTTACACTCGGGAGGCGCTTCATCTTCGTATTGCGCTTACATTTGGGTAACTATTGGTGATCATCAAAACTATGCTTACTCGCGAAAGGATGGGAGGGGATGGCAGAGCGTAAATTTCAGATTCCGCTAACGATCGGAAGTCAACAGCATCTCCATTGATTTCCTCAATGGCGTTATTATCTATCATTAATTCTGTTCTTTGTCTTGTTTTAACGGCCTTGTTAGTAGTAATTTTTGTGGTTTTTTTCATTCCATCTTTCCTTCCTTTACCCTTTATTTGATTTATCATTTCGCTCGCCTCTTGTTAGGTATGTGCTAGGAGTATCATTGTCAGCAAATTTTAGTACAATTGATATGTAATCAAGCCAACAATGTTATTTTATTACTTTTGCAATATATTTCGAAGCTAATACTTCATCTTCAGGCTACAAGGTAAAAATACAAAAACAGTAAAACTGCTGAACAAATATTTCCTATCTCATGTCAACCTCTCTCTGCAGTATACACAACTATAACGAAATATAACACAGTGAATTCAAATCTTCAGTCTTTTTGAATAAACTATGATGATTGAGAAACCTCCCTTGAGGGACCTTGTTGACAAGTTAAATTTTTATGACTAATTCGCGGCTTTTGTACTCATCCTTTGTATTCAATGTTGGTTTTATTTTCAAAATGAGTAATGCCTCTAATGTCATTAACTTGTATTCCGACGTAGTCGACTTTGCTACTATTTCTGCATGATTGATTGATATCTCCATGTTACACCTTTTAAAATGCTGTCCCACGGCTTTATATTTATGCTCCTTTACACGGGTTAGCAGATGTCGGGTAGTTTGCCCCACTTAACACGATAGACATCGCGAACACGTAATTTTATATACTAAACCGCTTTGCCTAGGTTTTTTCACGGGTAATTTTAATGATGGTAGAACTATTTTGATTTTCTTAATCGTAGAGACAATTGTGCACGGTCCCTCAATGCGTTTCAACGAGCCTTCAAATTTCTCGGTCACTTTTCCTCGATATTGAAGAAAAATAAGTTTTTTCTCTGTTTTATCATCATTACTTTTTTCTTCTGTCGGTGGTTTTGGTTGATAAATCTTGTCCAGAGTCTTCTCAATAATTTCATCATAAAATGATTGGGAGTACAGGTTGTTCTCCAAGAGGGTTTTTGCTTTGACGAGGCTTTGGTGAAAGTTCTCCCGCGTACTGCATGCATAATGAATCCTATACACAAAACCGTTGCCTACAGAGCGTTTATACTTCATAGGAGCTAGTGAGTGGAAGTTCAGGGTCAGCCCTATATCCGTAGCTTTCCTGTACCAAGTTGATGTTAAGTGTTCTCCTCTATGTATGATTCGCATGTCAAGAAATGGGATACTGCCATTTTGCTCTTTCTCCGTGGTAAATTTTAGGTTGGGGTGGTAGTTATTGATCTCCACAAGTTTGTTCTTAATTTTTCTCTGCGAATTTCCCTAATGATATTATCCATGTACCGGGAATACAGTTTTGCTTCGCCCTTTATATTCTTGTCGAACTTACTGAGCCAACCATTAGCTAGATTTGGAGCCGGTGGGCTTCCCATCCTTTTGTCTGTAATAACCATCATGCGTTAAAGTAGTACATCACAACTGCTGATGCATGCCAGTTAAAAAAAGGTTTCCTTCGATAACGGGGGCTTTTTGTAGTTGTTAGAATATAACAATTCCGCACAATAAGTTATTGCCTCCTCAACCGGAACATTAGTGTAAAGTGCAGAAACGTCAAAACTTATCATTTCTTCATGTTTGTTCAAATGTATATCCTTCAAACTTTGTGATATAGATTGTGTTGATGAATATATTTGACGGAATGTCAAATAAATTCATCAAAACAAAAACAACAAATTAAACTTTCAACTTAAATATAAAGAATTAATGGTCTCTTTAGAAAAATACACTTCAAGGCCACAATATCATTAATGTCACCCACAGTAATGCCAAAACATACAACACCAAAAAGGCATGCATGGGATTAGCTGAAAGAAAGTGGAAACAAAAAATACTTCCAGCATAAATTATCATTCATTACATAACCAATACCAACACAGCACATTTCTATCCAAATTCGTCTGGGAAACAAAGATAAGAACAAAAGAAGTACCCCAAATATCTTGGTCTTTTCCCAAATCTATCCCCAGCCTACAACAACAATAGTAAAACTGGCATCCTTTGTCTCGATAACAAAATGACCATTATCACATGCAGTATCAAAAACTTGCTTCTCAACAAAAGATCAGAACCAATTTCAAAATTCCGACACAAAAACAAATTCATTTTTTAGAACTTCATACCAAATAGCTAACCAGACGGGACCTCCTTTCTCGAATCAACAAGGAAAACAGAGAGCATCAAGAATTCATACTTCAATTTACATAAATCATAGGGTAAGTTGACTTATGACTAAACCCATAATTATTTGGTGTACTTATAAAGCCATAACGTGATAATGTATTTTCGAAACATTGTTGCCGAATGAGTTTTCTTCACATAATTTATGCCATTTTTACTCAAGAAATCAAATTTTAAACGTTTGTATAGCTTGTTTCCAAAACCATCTTGTATTCATTTGATTTACTATGAACATTATTGACAAAAAGCTATCATGATAGCTTTCTATTTCAACATTTTCAATGCAAAAGCAGCTGCTTTGATCGAAGTTTGATGAAGAAACTTTGATCGTTAGCTTTGAGGCGTTTTCTGCTCAATATTTTTTTGCTTTAAGGAAATCTTGTTGAAAGAGCTTGTTGAGGCCTATTTTTCGGCTACTATTATCATTTGGTAGATGAGCTTTGATCACTGGCTTGTACATAAGGGAGCTAAGAACAGCACTTTCTGTGAAGCAGCACATTGANACAAAAACAAATTCATTTTTTAGAACTTCATACCAAATGGCTAACCAGACGGGACCTCCTTTCTCGAATCAACAAGGAAAACAGAGAGCATCAAGAATTCATACTTCAATTTACATAAATCATAGGGTAAGTTGACTTATGACTAAACCCATAATTATTTGGTGTACTTATAAAGCCATAACGTGATAATGTATTTTCGAAACATTGTTGCCGAATGAGTTTTCTTCACATAATTTATGCCATTTTTACTCAAGAAATCAAATTTTAAACGTTTGTATAGCTTGTTTCCAAAACCATCTTGTATTCATTTGATTTACTATGAACATTATTGACAAAAAGCTATCATGATAGCTTTCTATTTCAACATTTTCAATGCAAAAGCAGCTGCTTTGATCGAAGTTTGATGAAGAAACTTTGATCGTTAGCTTTGAGGCGTTTTCTGCTCAATATTTTTTTGCTTTAAGGAAATCTTGTTGAAAGAGCTTGTTGAGGCCTATTTTTCGGCTACTATTATCATTTGGTAGATGAGCTTTGATCACTGGCTTGTACATAAGGGAGCTAAGAACAGCACTTTCTGTGAAGCAGCACATTGAGTAGAATCGTTGAGATACTGCTTTTAGAAGGTTCTTTCGGTCCCTTACAGCCTAATCTACATTTTTAATACCCCCTGATTCAGTGTTTTAATGTTATATGTGGACCTGACCTTGTCTAGAATTTATTGATATTACTTTTAAATAGTTGAATTGTTTTAATTTTGTCAGGAACCATATCACCAAATAGAAAATTGTCCAATGATCTCTATTGCTTGAAAAAATTTAGCTTACAAACTCTATTATTCAAACTTAATGACCATCTGTCATCATTTTATCCTTATAATACAATAAAACCTTGAAGAGTGTTAGTTCTTAATAAATTTGAATGATAATAGCTATTACTAAACATTCCAGTTATCAAAATTAGATTTAACTTGCTTTATGTTTATATTCTGAAGATTGTACATTCTATTCTACATGTTGATATTCCTAATTCAGTGTTCTGGTGCTATGTCGGTACCCCCCGAACTTGTTTAGAGTTTATGAGCTTCATTTTCCATGTGACCAAATTTTTATTTTATTGTCCTATTATCTCTATTGCTTCAAATGGAAGACTGTATGAATTGACCACCACAACGTACCAGGTCCTCCTTTCGATACAATAAAACTGTGTTTATATATTATGTGGGATTTTTTTTTGAATTTAGGATGAATAACAACGGTCAAAAAATGGATTGTGGAGAATTGAACATGGCTGTCATAAAAATGAAATTCAATCTGCTTAAAATTTACCTTCAAATACTTTTAATAACCTGGGTGCAAAGCCAAACTGTGGCTGTTAATGAAGCATTCTGGATTACAGGCCAATCTGCATTGCCAGTTATTGGAAAACTTCAGAGTATTAACAGCATAGGTATGACAAATTCCGTGCTTTATTGTCTGAATAAAGGTTGTGAAAATGTCACGATTAATGAGCTCATGATAAGAGCTGGTTTGAAAATGTCATCCGATATTGTTTCTATTCTGGGAAAAAACAACATTGCCTTTAAGGTAAGATCCTATAATTATTTTTCCTTAACATATGTGTGTTTTCTGTTCCTTTTTTCTTAAGGTCGAAAAGCTAAAGTTTTCCAGTCTTTTGCTAATGACTTACGTTAATAAATATCTTTAAAAAAATTAGTCCTTATTATAAATAGACATTTAAAACTCAGATTTCAACAATTATTTTCTTTTTGGTTATAAGCTATACTTTTCTATTATTTTTTGCTAAGTCATAGCTAGTAACAT
The DNA here is from genome assembly GCA_003991215.1 of Morbakka virulenta. Classification (NCBI taxonomy): domain Eukaryota; kingdom Metazoa; phylum Cnidaria; class Cubozoa; order Carybdeida; family Carukiidae; genus Morbakka; species Morbakka virulenta. Next base: position 329,243 of record RDPX01000246.1, read on the forward strand.
ATATCATAGAAAGGAATATGTATTTGAACACTTTTTTTCTATTTGCTCTTTAATGCATGGTTGTTCAAATAAACCTGTATTTTCAAATCTTTTTTTAGTTTTCTCATACTTTTCCCCCTATTTAACCATTGTTTATAATTCAGTATTTCTTTTTACAAACCCTGTAAATAAAACGCTGCAAGGAATTTATGGGAAAACTCTCAGATTGTTGAAGGTACTTGGCCATGTCAACTTGTAGTACAGAATTTTTAATAAAGTAGTTAATGAAAGGTGTGTAGTCCAACAAAAATATTTTTTTAATCTACTACGAATTTCGAGAATGAGTGTTACTTCTGTGATCTCCATCACCCTTTATTGATTTGTTAAATACTTAGAATTAAAGAAACAAACTAAATAGAAGCTTATAAAAAAATGTTAGTTTACAATGAAAAACCCATCAAATGTATTCCTTGAGTTTTATGGAATTGTGAAGAAAGGACAGGAAAAAGTAGCAAATTTAATCATTTCATGCGTTATTGCCACACTAAAAGAAACCATTCAATTTCTCCCCTATTTAAATTTTGTCTGAACGTCAGATCATAAATTTTCTACTAGGTTGGCTTGTTTCATTTGCGTTGCCTTGCAGCCAGTGCCAGAGTACTAGATAGTGTCAATAAAAGAGATGCTGATTTACTGAAGCTTCTTACTAGAAAGGTACGTAATGTAAAGAAGGAAGAGAATTGAACTAAGAAAAGAACCACGAGGAAAGTAAACATTATTGAAATGATCTTCAGAAGTAATTTCAACTAGTAAGATACGCACTTTTGCCTTCGGTCAGCATACCACATTTTATCAAATCCATTCAAAATACCCAAAGCCATAGCGCATTCCTTAGCAAAATCATCCACAAACTTATAAATACATTACTTGTTACTGTCAAAAGGTCATCAATGGAACGAAATGCTCTTAATCCGTATTAAACATAAACTAAAAATACAGTTCTACAAATATTCATTCAAGGGCACCGCGATCGGAACGTCCCTGTGGTTGTCTAGTTATGTGCCCAGTCAGACGTCATCACATGTCCGCTACAATCTCATGCAGTGGTCGCTGTCCTATGCGTTGCAACACCTCTGCGTCCGTGACTTAGTCTCTGAAAGTGATGCCTAGAATGGCCAGTAAACATCGCTGGTTGAAATGGTTCTATCTTCTTTATATCTTGTTTGGTAAGCGTCCATGTCTCATATGTATATATCGCAGTTGTCATAATAATTGATACGTACAGTTTTAGTGTGTCTTTCAGGGAAAACGTTCTACTTGTTAAGACTTCGAAAGGAGGTTCCTGCGGTATCTAGCCTGGAAGAGATATTCTGCGCGACAGCTAGCTCTGTAGAGATGTATCTGCCCAAGTATCGAAACTTCCTGACTTCCTGTATTGGTGTTCCGTTTACTTCTATTGCACGAGCATCATTTCCCGTCATTAGAATGTTGCTTTTTCTCTTGGTTAATGAGACGACCTATTTTGGAAGCATGTTCTTCAAGGTTTGTTGTCATGCCTTGGCATATTTTCGTGTTCTCGGCAATTAGTGCAGTATCCGCAGCAAAGTACAGATCGGTAAGGCCCTCCTCTCTTCTCCACTGTAATCCTGCATCAACCATATCCATGCCCTGTCGCATCACAAAGTCGATGTGATGACAAAAATATAGGGGGACCGTATAATCCCTTTCTAACGCCTGACAATATGTAAAAGTAGTCCGTCTGCCTATTTGCTGTGTTGATAGGGTATGCTGATCTGCTGTACAAGTCTTTGAAGTGAAGAATGTACTGTTCCAGAATGCTATAGTGCTCAAGGGTGCGCCATATCAAAGGTGAACTAATGAAAGTTGCTTTGAAATCTACAAAATTGATGACTATATCTAGCTTGTAGTCTATGCTCTGTTCGACTGTATTTCGTAGGGCAAGTATTTGTTCCTAAAAACCAGCCTGCCTTTCTCTCAATCTCAGGTTGACTGCTTCCTGAAGTCGCTTTAGCATAACTCTGCTGAATACTAACCCATGCACCGAGAGTACGGTTATAACTCTAGTTATTGCAATTCGAGATACCTCCATTCTTTGGTAGTTATACGAATGAACCCTTCCTCCAGTCATCTGGTATCTTTGTTGCCCCATACAATGCTGAAGATTTCTGTGAGTTCTTCCACTATGATTTCTTTTCCATGCTTTAATAGTTCTCCACGTATACTGTCAATGCCCGGTGCCTTGTTGTTCTTCAAATTCTTGATTGGGGGTTTCAACTCCGCTCTTGTGATCTCACTCATGTCTACATACAACATCTTGTAAGCACCTGGTGCTGGTTATTAAGGACCTCCTCAAAGTGGTCAATTTATCTTTTGTTTTGCTATTCTCGAGTCAGCATTGCCGTACATACGTTGGTCTTGATGGAGACAGCGCTGTTGTTCTGTGTCCCAAACAGTTCTGTCAAAATGTAGTAAAGGGTTCAACTGTCGTTTTTTAAGCTTCCTTTGCTTCTTTGATTTTGCTGTCAACCCAGCGTTGCTTGTCCCTCTTGCAGCCCTTCTTCATATCTTTGTCAAGTACCCCATATGTTTCATCTTCTTTTGAGCTCGTTCCTTTCTCCCGGATTGCTCTAGTCGGATTTTGACATCACATCTTGAGTGAATTGGGGTCCTTTGAGAAGCAACATTGTTGAACATTTCCTACTTCTCTTCAAGTCCCACGTCTGCTTGAAGAGCTGCAAAGCGGTTTGACAGGCCTTGGGTGAAGCATTTTGCTACATCTTCACTGTGTAGTTTCTTTACTGCTAGCTTCGGTGGTCGTTTGGTCTTGATAAGACGTTTAAGCTTAGTTTTCAGTTTGGCGACCAGAGGATAGTGGTCAGAGCCCACATCTACAACTCTGAAAACTTTCATCGAGTAGTGACGATCTCTTTCTGGTGCAGCTACATATGTTATCTACCTTATTTAGTGTGTTGTCATCTGGCGACCTCCAACTCGGTTTGTGTATCCGTTTGTGTTTAAAGAAAATGTTGCCTATTTTCAGCTCGTTGTCACTACACATTGTTATGAAGCTTTCCCCATTATTATTTGTACTGGTGTGGGCCGTCTCTTACTGTTTCTTCAGTAGGATGTTTTTAACAGGGTAGGGATATTAAGACTATGTCTAACCCTTCTCCTTTCTCAACCTGGCTTAGGACAGGCTATAGGGGAGTTCTTGTCCTACGACAGGGTCTTGTACATTAACAAATAGTTTATTTCCAATGTCCCAACCATTTGACTTTTTTGAAATTACATCAGATGAAGTACCATTCTCATTATACGTTCCTTTGTATGTTACCATTGTAATAATAGATTATATATTTTTAAATAGTCTTTTTTTAATTGTTTGTTGTAATTAGCGTTAGAATGTGAAAAGACTTTAATTGCATCATAGTATGTCTTACTTCTCTCCTTCTCATTAATCTAGTATATGCGTTAATATTCATATAGTACACTAAGAAGGTATTATGAACTATTTCAGATATAATTTACCCCCAATATATTTGATAATTTAATAACATTCATGGGACAATTTAACTAAAAACTGTCTACCTTAAAGGAAGAAATTTTCGGGGGAATTTAATTTCGCGAATCGAAAAAAATGGATTTTTCGCGAGAATTTAATTTCGCGAATTTACAAAAATTTAATTTTTCGCGAGAATTTAATTTCGCGAATTGCCTTTAAATCATTTTTTTCTCGAGAATTTATTTTCGCGATCTCGAAAAAAAACCAAAATTTTTAGTCAAGGATAGGAACATTTTTGGATTTGTTGAAATAAAGAAAATCGTTTTTTGACGATGATTTCATTTTCTTTACGCTAAAATCAATCTAAAATATCTTCATATACATTTCTATTAAAATCCTCTTCCGTGTAATGTTATTGTTACTATGCCGGGAACGATTGATAATCAACTCATCTTAGAAAAGTACAAGAAGCTCGTAATAGAGAAATATACAGAACCGAAAGAGGAGGTGATAATAGGAAGTTTTCTGGAAAATGTCATCGCGCAACCTGGTCCATCTACAGCTCAAAAACAACAAAAATCAAATGTCAACAACCTTGTTAATAACAAAAAAAAGGCTGAGAAGAAAAAACCTGTTGCATCCTATGATATACGAAGCTTATTATCAGAGTCACGACCAAATGTAATCAAAAAGAAAGTAGTTGAAATAGATTTAACCGACTTTTGAAATATGAGTTATTCTCTCTCTGACCCCGCATTCTGATCTTTTCAGCAAATCTGGACTGGCTCAACTTTAGTTAAGGAATTTTTGTTGTTGGGTATGATAAAAACAATATGGATTTTCTTGACAGGAGTTTCAAATTTCCAAATTAGAAAACATTTTTTTCGCGAGAATTTAATTTCGCGAATTT
>RDPX01000246.1:348016-370718 GCA_003991215.1 Morbakka virulenta
TTCCTGCTTCTTTGTTACTGTCACTCTCTCAAGTTCACAAATCTTCACTGTTTTCATATCTGTGCTATGTACTTTTTCTTTTACTCCAACTTGTTATCTACGATCTCAGATAATTCCCTGAAACTTTTCTTTAAGTGTTCTTTTTTTATTTGTATACTACAGCCATCGTTCTTCTAGATCATTGTCTCTAAATTCCTAACCTCCGTTTCTATGTTTATCTCTATTCCCTGATCTTTACATTTCTTTCTTTTTGTTTTATTTTAAGCGTATATATTCTGTCTTTGACCCGCGTCCTTTCATAGCTCCTCTTTCTAAAGCATGTCTTTAGCTCTTTAAGCTCTATTCAACATATTTTTGTTTTTCCACATTTTTCAATTTCATCTCAAACAATATTGTTATCGATGCTTCTTTCCTTACGACACCCATCAACTTATTCTTAGCCAATTCAACAAAGACAGAGCTGATTAATAATTCCCTTTTCAAAAAACTCTTCAAAGTGCAGCTTTTCATAACCCCTTTACGCAAACCTTACAGTTGTCTACAACACCTGTGACAAGTTTTTATTTATATTTGTAAGATAGGGAATAAATTAAATAACTGTCTCAATATTTGATATACCCATGTTGTCTTTATATTGTCAAGTACAGTGAGTTTAGCCAATAACCATCCATGATTCTAAAAGTACTGCCTCCCCCTTGAAAAATCAAAATTAAAAATCCCAATTTATCTGCCTATCATTTAGCTTACTCCATTATATTACATATTATCTTTCTTTTCTTTTTTTTAATAGAAAATTGGTCACAGTGCATTTGTTATACCCTTATGCAAAAGACCAAAGATATCATCATTGATAAAAGGTTTGTTTTGTGTTTTATTATTCACTGTGTTTTGTATTGATTCCTCCATATACGTACGAGGCAGCAGTACATAAAATTAGAGATAGGATTGTAATGAGACAGTTTTGTTATAGACTGATCATTTGGATTGGTGCCTCTTGTCAGCTAAAAATGACGTTAAGATAATAAAATAAAAATACTTTTCTTTTCATGATCTTTTCACACTTCCATTCAGAATACAAAAGGATAAACGGAGGTTGTAAGACTTTACACTGTTGGCAGAAAATATTATACTCAGATTAGCAAACATAAATTTATTGGTTTGGTAAAGGGTAAAGTCAACTAGATCTGCGGGGTTTTTTAAAGTTATAGTATGAATAATAACTATAATAATGAAAAATTATAGTGCAATAGTAACTCTTGATGAGTTCCATTACTTTTAATGGTTTAGTCTTATTTTGAAATGTAAATTAATTACCTTCCTTCATTTTTCTATGCTTTATAAATATTAATGAAACAAAGGAAGAAAAGTCCGACGATAAATTTATTAAAAATTCTAAGAAGGAGAATCGTCTCTTGCTTAGTTCAAAAACACGTTATGGTTACTATTGAAATACCCTCTGCTTACTGTGCCCATTACGTTACTATCAGCCAAACTTTTTGTCACACAGTTACTTGGAAATTGTTATTCAAGATTTTTACCCCCATTGTGAGAGGTTTTCTCTATGAAGCCCTTGGCATTCTTTGTCTTAGTGAAATCAATCTTTGAATTATTTTTCCTCCTGAATTTTCTTCATAAATAAATTAATTTCTGGTGATTCTTTTGCGATCAACAAAATAGCTTCACTCAAACATTTTATATTTTAGTATTTCACATCAGCGCATGTGATTGTTTATGAAGATTTTAAAAATCACCAGGCAAAATGATTGACTTTGCTTTGGGGGAATGGATTTCATTTCTAAAATATTACAATTTTGTTGTCAAGTAGGAACTTACTCTGCAAACGTTTCGGTTAACATCCCGAACAGACGTGACAACAATATATATTTCTTTTACGCTTTACGCCTGTTTCTTAATACTACTTCTGGGATTATTTAGAAGGTTATGCGGTTCACCTATGTAGCATTTTTTTAACTTTCTCTATTGAGATAATGTCAGATTGTATGGTGAATTTTACACTAACTTATTGTAAACCAAAGCCATTCTCATACAACACAAAAATATTATTGAAATATTATTGAAATATTATTGAAATATTATTGAAATATTATTGAAATATTATTGAAATATTATTGAAATATTATTGAAATATTATTGAAATATTATTGAAATATTATTGAAATATTATTGAAATATTATTGAAATATTATTGAAATATTATTGAAATATTATTGAAATATTATTGAAATATTATTGAAATATTNTTTTAAAAATCACCAGGCAAAATGATTGACTTTGCTTTGGGGGAGTGGATTTCATTTCTAAAATATTACAATTTTGTTGTCAAGTAGGAACTTACTCTGCAAACGTTTCGGTTAACATCCCGAACAGACGTGACAACAATATATATTTCTTTTACGCCTTACGCCTGTTTCGTAATACTACTTCTGGGATTATTTAGAAGGTTATGCGGTTCACCTATGTAGCATTTTTTTAACTTTCTCTATTGAGATAATGTCAGATTGTATGGTGAATTTTACACTAACTTATTGTAAACCAAAGCCATCCTCATACAACACAAAAATATTATTGAAATATTATTGAAATATTATTGAAATATTATTGAAATATTATTGAAATATTATTGAAATATTATTGAAATATTATTGAAATATTATTGTAATATTATTGAAATATTATTGAATTATTATTGAAATATTATTGAAATATTATTGAATTATTATTGAAATATTATTGAAATTTTATTGAAGTATTTTTGAAATATTATTGAAATGTTATTGAAATATTATTGAAATTTTATTGAAATGTTATTGAAATATTATAGAAACGTTATGGAACTAAAGTAGTTACAATGTTACAAAATTTGAAATTCATTTGAAAACCACAAGAACTGGCTTGCTTTTATGTTTGTACTCCCCGGAAAGGCTTTGAGACTAAAGGGTCGGTTGAGACATTCAGATTCATTCAAAGTAACTTTAAATAGCGAGAGAGACGGCAGTTCGTTACCGAGAATAGTTATCTGAGGAACCCCACATTAACGTCTTGGGTACCAAAAGATTGTCTATTGACAAACACTCTTAACACCTACTGAAAAGGAATAATTTGATGATATCATGACAAATTCCATTGATGTCCTGGCTTGGCTCCAAAAAACTATGGGAAATATATAGCTACGCTTTCAGTGTAAGTAATCAACCATTCTTTCTCCTGTTAAAGACTTCCAATTGTTGAAACTTTCAAAATAAATAACAGAGTATATGACTTAATACTTAATTAACAATTTTTTTTTCTGATGTCCTTGATCAAGCACTTTGCACTTTCTACTTCAATACTTAAAATGCCATCAATGGTCCCTATTTGAATGAGTAGTCTTACCTATTCTATTTGCCTATCAAATTGTATTAAATGTATTAAATACTATACGGAACTCAGCACCACTGGTTCGCGCAGAAGTCTCTATGCCAAACTTTGTCAAATGTCTTAGAGATAACTAGAGGAATAGCTGTAGCCATGCACCCATTGTCAACAGTTTTACTTAGGCTGTGGTTGATCACAATTAGCATATCAGCGACAGATCCAGATAAGTGAAAGCCATATTGCATGTCATTTTTGGGATTGTTTTTGGTTAGTTGTGAAAGAACATGATTGTTAACCAAAGGTTTGAATCGTTTGCTGGTAACGCTAAAGAGACGAATCTGAATAGTATTGAGAAGGATCTTAACGTTTGATAGAATTTTAGAACATGTGGCATACAGAAGAGTTTTTGTGCAGGTTTTGGAAACAACATTAGATCGAGTAAGACAAGATTAGATAAGAGTAAGGTCTCTTAGTCACAACAGGAATCTTATTAAAATTAAGAGGGGTTTAAATGTTCAATAGAATTTTTAAACATAGGGCATACAGAAGAGATTGGTGCTGTAATACAGTGGTAGAGTGATAGCTTGTGGACTGGTACCTTAGTAAACCGGCATAATTGAACGCTGGTATATTGTATTGGTGTATTAATAAACTGCTGCATTAATACAATAATAACGTTTAAGAATCCACAATATTTTGTTTGGTGATGTCACTATTTCCAGTTGGTTATTACCAAGGTTACAGTGTACATTTAGCTAAGAAAACAATTTCAGTAATTTATTTCCTGGCAATGGAATTGATTTTCAATATACATTTACACATTATTTTACTCAATTTGATTTATTGACAGGTTCACCTATTAAACTCTCGGATAAATCAACCAATCAGGCTTCTACCCTTGTACATTTTTTAAGCAGGAATGCCGTGGATGGTAACTTTGATACATTTTCACACACGTTACGAGAAAAGGATTCATGGTGGCAAGTAAACCTGGGCAAGTATGAGATAGTCGAATCCGTTGCTCTGAGAAATCGAAGGGATTGTTGTTCCGAAAGATTATCAAATTTTCAAATATGGCTTGGAGATAAAATGAAAGATGCATTAGATGTTGCTTACTGCGCAGGTCAAGTTCAAACTATGGGGTTAGGGGAAAGAAAAAGATTTTTCTGTAATTGTGGTCCAAAGCTCTCTCAGTATGTTACCGTTAATCTCATTGGGGATGGTCTATATTTGACTCTCGCTGAAGTTGAAGTATTTGTGCTTTGATGTTTTATGCACTACCCTATAGTTCCATTAAACGTTTGACCGCTGCCAGTCCAGCTCGTCATGAATTGTTCTGGTGAAAAGTGCGGAATAAGCACTATATCGCATCTCAGTTTGTAGTTTTTCTGAAGTCCACCAGGAAAGTAATGGGATTCACAATTTGGCTAAGACATTGTATCAACATTCCACAACCTCTCACTTACAAAAAAGATAGAAGAGTTAATCTTAGACAATGCACTTCGTGAAATAAATAGACCCGGTTATGAATTCTTACATGATATATAAATAGAACCATATGTGGCGGGAAACACTTTACTTACATGTGTTTGATTGATCGCTAAACTTAAAGTGCTTATAATACTTTAAACACTTGTAGTGTACAAATTAACCGTTTTGTACCAGTATTCTTAAGTCAAGTATATTACTTCTGGTAAAGAATAAATTGAGGTCTTCTTTATTTTATTTGATCATATGTATCTGAAACTTCATACTTATGAAACCAAGTTTCAGCTGTAGTGAATGGGATTTTTCGAAAAACAGTCTTGTTATCTATTTCGCTTTAATGAAAATGTTAGCGTGGCGAAAGGTGCTCGTAATCAATCTCCTAAGCAAGAACTATATTTACATGTCCGGCAAATTGTGTTTATTATAGACAATATTCTATATTACTAAATGATATATAATATCTGATTTAAAATTATGTGGAAAATCAGGTTTCAAAAACGTTATCTGAATGAAAAGATAATAGTGATACCAAAATCAATAGGCTCTGTTTCACTTTTATTTTTACTCCTTTTCTCTCCTAAATGCGAAAATTTACCTTCACTAGGATTTAAGAGAGAGAGAGAAAGGAAAAGGACAATAAAAGAAGTAAAAGAAGGTTAAATTTGACAAACGATTTCGGAGAAGAAATAAAAAATTTATCAGGAAAACAAATGAACAAAAAATTGCTTTAGTGTTTGTCTGTTCCCAACATGAATTTCACCGTATCTTTAACTTGAAGTAAGTTTTAACTTTCACTATCACTTGTAGAGCCTGTTACGCTTTCAGATTAATAAAAATCCTTCAGCTTCCAGTGAACCCAATACAGGTCTGCCACTCAGACCCAAGAAGACATAGATCACAATGTGCTGAAAATTATTATCATTATTTAACTATTGTTTGACTCTTATTATAATATTGCGTAAATTAGTTTTGTTGGGTTTCCTTTGTTAAGGTGCCCGCGATACTCAGCGGATATACACATTATGTAAAGTCAGCCATGTTGTTTAGCACGAGGGTTTTTTTTATTAAAACCTCATTTTAGGCCTTAAAACTGTTCATTTCATTACAATTTAATAAAAAAACCTTCAAAATGGATAAAGTTCTAAAACTGGAACGTTTTGATGCTGATCCGAGTGGTTCTGATGCTTCGAAAGCGTAGATTCACTGGAAACGAACCTTCATGAATTTTCTCTGTGTTCTTCCCAAAAAGAATCTCGACAAATACGGAATACTTACTAACTTCGTTTCTCCGTCTGTCTTTGAATACATTGAGGAGTGTACATCTTACGAATCAGCAGTGGAAAAGCTCCAAAACATCTATGTTAAACCAACAAACGAGATTTCCACTAGACACTCACTTACTACTCGACGTCAACAATCAGTAGAAACCTTCGACGAGTATCTACAACTGCTAAAAGTCCTCAACCAACGAAGCCAGTCAGTGCCGCAATCACTCCAACACTCGTATCAGTGGGAGGAGGAAGAAGATTTTACCAGTGGTGCAAAGTAGTGTTATTTCTCTCCAGTTATTACAATCCGAGAGATCTCCTTTCTTAAGTAACTTCACTATCACTCTCTTCCTCCACTCGACTGGCACTCTATTTTCTTCCCATATCTTATTAAACAATTCAACAAGCTGGTCTTCGACTGTAGCTCCTCCGACTTTCAGGAATTCACTATTGATATCGTGATGGTAATAGTGGTGGTAATAGTTATGGTAATAGTTATGGTAATTATCAAGGCAATCGTCATGCTAATAGTCATGGTAATAGTCATGGTAATAATAATGGTATAGTAAAAGTAATAATGATAACACCAAGAGTAAGAGTAAGAGTGACAGTCATAACAAAAGGAGAGTAAATGTGCTCAAACAACAAACATTCAATTATGTAGAAGCATTTGTGTGCAATTTTAATAAAATTACAGGTTTTCACGTCCATATATTTTTAGAGTTACTGTCTCCATTAGGTTTAGCTTAAAACATCCTGTCCTATTTTCCTGAATAAGGCCACATTGCAACGATATTTACTATTGATATCACTATTCACTCCTTGAGCCTTGTAATATTTAATCTTTTTGATAGCATTCTTAATTTCCTCTCTCGTAATAGGTCCCATTTCTATATTTAGGTCCTGTGGTGCCTGAGGGTAGCTGTTTCACATAAACTGTGTTTCCGGAATGGGTTGATTGAGAACCTCCTGGAAGTGTTCAACCCATCTTTTGTTTTGTTCTTCTTCAGTTGCCAGCACTCGCCCATCTTTGTTCTTTACACGAACATATACGTAACTGATTTTTCCAGAAAGTTGCTTCGCTATCTTAAATAATTCTCTTGTGTCATTTCACTCAGATGCATCTTGTGCTTCCCTTGTTTCCTTTTCAAACCACACTTCTTTGTCTCTTCTACAACCTCTCTTCACTGCCCTGTCAACCCGCTTGTAACATTATTGAGCATCTCTGGCCTGTTCTCTTGTTCTGGCTTGATTTCTGTTGCCTTTTGAAGTCCTGCGTCAATTAATTTCCAGGATTCCTCAGAAATCCACTGTTCTTTTTTATTCCCTCTCCTCTGTCCAACAATATTTCTGGCCGTTTCATTTATTGCATCTCTGAAACACTCCCATTTTTTGGTTATGTCTGTATCTTTTTGAAGTACTCCAAATCGATTCGCTAGCTGTTCCTGGATACGTTCCAAAACCTCAGGGTTAAGTAACTTCTCAACAGCTTGTGTTTTCCTTTCTTTCTGCTTTGTTCTTTTCTTTATATTCAATCTGATCTTGCCTCCAAGCATGTGGTGGTCCGAGAAAACGTCCGCTCCTCTGAATGTCCTGCCGTCTATTAATGACGACCCCCACCTCCTATTTACGCATATAGAGTCTATCTCATTCTGTGTATTTTCATCCGGATATCTCCAAGTCCATTGGGAATATTTTTGTGCCTGAAAAAGTTGTTGCCAATGCGGAGATCATTCTCATTGCAAAATTCTATCATTTGCTCTCTATTGTCGTTGGTATTATTCTCAGAACCATGTGGGCATATTACACTACTAAAGCCTGAGTTTGGATCCTATATTCGCATTCCAATCCCTAATAACAATCTTCAAGTCATGACTAGGTAGGCTGTCAAGTATCCTGCAACTGGTTCTAAAACTCATCCTTTGCCTCTTGTTCTGCACTCTCAGTTGGTGCATGGACTTGTACGATAGAAGTTTTCAGTAAATTTCCATCCAATCTTGCGGTGATTATCCTATCTGATACTGGTTCCAAGCTGATTAGTGCTTTGGTGGCTTCCTTGTCCAGTAGTATTGCAACTCCCCTCATGTGGTCTGCTTCACCACCAGAATATAACACAGTAATTCCTTCAATAGTTAAACTTCCTTGAGCGGTCCATCTTGTTTTACAAAACCCTAGTACTTTCAGTTGGTATCTTTTGATTTCATTAATCACTGGTGCTAGTTTTCCTTTCTCATCCATTGTCCTCGCGTTCACGTTCCAAACTTCGTTTATGCTTGGCGGAGAGGATCCGGATGTTCAGAGTATAAACTTCCTCTCGGCTTTCATCTACACCCGTCATTCATACATCAGAAGAATTCGCAGGTGATGTCATCTCCTGCGATAAATTTCCTGCTGTTTCAGATCTCTCTCTTTGCCAGTAATGTTGACCGGAATGTCTACTTCTTGCTGTTTCTGTAGTTTTTCTTCTTTTACAGGTTGGGGTTACTGGCACTACGACCAACCCTCCTACTTCTCCAACCTGGCTTGGGACAGGCTTCGGCGGAGTTATATTGAACTTCAGCGATAGCAAAAGTGTCCTGTCTACTCGACGCTTACCCTTACTTGCCTCAGATATGGCTTTAGCAGCTACTCTCAACCAGAACAGAAACCCAGTAGCCTTCTTCTCGCGTGCACTACAAGAAATCGAATTAAACCACGCTGCTGTTGAGAAAGAAGCTCAAGCAATCATTGAAGCAATAAGGCGTTGGCTTTACTTCCTTACCAGGCGTCACTCCTTTTTAAAGACCGACCAAAAGTCTGTCTCCTACATATTTCACCAACGCCACAAACGCAAAATCAAGAATGACAAGATAATGCGTTGGAAAATATAACTTATCTGGTACAGCTTTGACATCGTTTACCGCTCAGGACGTGAAAATATTCTGCCTGATACCTTTTCAAGGGCCCATTGTGCATCAACTGCTCAAGATTAACTTTTACAAGCTTCACGATTCGTTGTGTCATCCTAGTATAGCAAGACTCTGGCACTTTGTACAAGCCAAAAACTTTCCCTGTTGTTTAGATGAAGTTAAGAAAACAGTCAACTCGTGTTGTATCTGCTGTGAATGTAAATCTAAGTTCTACCGTCCAGAGGAAGAAGCTCATCTTATTAAGACTGTTCAGCCATTCGAAAGATTAAACATCGACTTTAAGGGTCCCCTGCCTACTAACAATAAGAACAAGTACTTCTTAAATGTTGTGGATGAATTCTCTAGATTTTCATTTGTCTTTTCACGTTCTGATGTGTCTACTCCAACAGTGACAAAGAGCCTCACCTTTCTATTCCCTCTATTTTGAATGCCTGGATACATACATTTGAACAGAGACGCGTTGTTATTGAGCCATGAGTAACGGGAGTTCCTTACCAGCAAAGACGTAGCAGTGAGTCGTACCACTAGTTACAATCCTGCCTGCAATGGTCAAGTGGAGAAATACAATGGTACCCTGTAAAAGGCTCTTACAAGGTGTCTCAAATCGAAAGGTTTACCAATTGAGAGATGGCACGATGTTCTTCCTGATGTATTACATTCGGTTCGCTTGCTGCTGTGTACTGCTACAAACCAAACATCTAACGAGTGGCTCTTTGGATTCTTTCATAGGTCTTCTACAGGCAGCTTTATGGATGACATCTCCTGGTCCTGTATTTGCTAGAAGCACCAAAACTGATCCAATTTTCCCCACTGGTTGACGAAGCCACCCTTATCCACGCCAACCCACATTACGCCCACATCCGCTATGCTGATGCGCGAGAGACCATGCTGTCTACAAGAAATCTTGCTCCCCGCAGTAGCTAACTTGAAGAAGGTGTTGTAAGTCCAGAAAAGCCAGAGTCATCTCCACCACTAGTCTCTACAGTACTAGCTGAAGTACTTACTGACAATAAGGATGTTTACATTGACAATGAAACTGTTTATACCAATGGACAGACCCCAACAACTTTGAGACGCTCCCAGCATGAGCGTCGGCCAGTTGATAGGCATAATCTTTAGAAGAGTGTGAATGCACTGAAAATGATTATCATTATTTGACTGTTGTTTGACTCTAATTATAGTAACGTGTAAATTAGTTTTGTTGGGTTTCCTTTGTTAAGGTGCACGCGGTACTCAGTGGATATACACATTACGTAAAGTCAGCCATGTTGTTTAGCACGAGATATTTCTTGATTAAAGCCTCATTTTTGGACTTAAAACTGTTTCCTTTTCATTACACACAATGCTGTTAATTTGAAATTTTCTTGACCTTTTTAACATGTATTGTAAATTGATGCCCCTGGCATAAACTCTGGCAGGAATTTTATGGATTGATACCCTATTATAATGCCTTCTCAGTTTCCTTGACCTCTTCTTTTTAACCTGAATTGTAGATGGACACAATTCTTTGAAAGTCCATGCATTCAGATTTCAAGCTTTCAGGTGATATCAATTATGTGAGTAAATGAACTGCCAAAATTGAGGCATCACAATTAAATGTTGAGAAACCATGTTATAGCTTGACTGGCAAATGAAAATGTGTATTGAGTAAGAAAATTACATGATTAGGAAAGTTGAAATATTAGTTTAATGTAGATACCCCCTGGGAATGCTAAGTTATTATTTCTGGTTTTAAAGCTAAATCAAATTATGCTTGATTGAATAATAGCATTATGGTTACTATAGAAATCTCTTATACCTAAAAAAATTTTGTTTTCAAATATTCACTTGCACCTTGAAAGTTCTTGATGTGTAATATACAATTGTCAGATGGGCAAATATGTAAATAAATACTCGTAGAACTAATGGAAAGATGCAGGTGCTGGTCAAACAGAGTTATTCAATGAAGCAACACCAGATTGAAACGCTGAAGAAGCCTGTGTATTTTTATGTAGGATAGTAGGATTCCATGAATTTCTTTTGGAAAGACGGACACTGCATGCTGTCTGAAACAAAAAGTCAAGTGTCGGAGAAGAGTAANTTTAGAGAGGTAGAATAAGAAAAAAGAGTAAACTCAGTTGAGGACCTGGTCGGTCAAAGATGGTTTAAGTGAAATTAAGACTTGATGAAAACAGAATTACGTTGGAGAGGGTAACGTTTTTCATCAAACACGGTACGAAATCATAATAATATTCATTGATCTTTTATATTTACTTCTATAAAATCAATTTTTTCTTATTGTCCAAATGGTAAGGTGTACCTCAACAAAAACCTTACTAATCACCACAATAAAAATGTAGTTTTTAAATTATATTAATTTGTATTCATATTTAATGTCTGGTCCTCATAGTTTCATAAAAAGAGGAGACAAATTGCAAGTCCTTAAAGAGCAGAAATTATCTTTAGGACTTTTGTAATACCCTTTCACTGCCATGCTATGGTATTAAAATACCTCATGTATATTATTGTAAGTGGTAAGGCGAGGAATTTATCCAAACGAAAAAAATTTTGTTTTCAAATATTCACTTGCACCTTGAAAGTTCTTGATGTGTAATATACAATTGTCAGATGGGCAAATATGTAAATAAATACTCGTAGAACTAATGGAAAGATGCAGGTGCTGGTCAAACAGAGTTATTCAATGAAGCAACACCAGATTGAAACGCTGAAGAAGCCTGTGTATTTTTATGTAGGATAGTAGGATTCCATGAATTTCTTTTGGAAAGACGGACACTGCATGCTGTCTGAAACAAAAAGTCAAGTGTCGGAGAAGAGTAAAGAGTGAAATATGTATAGCACAGTATCATATGCTGGGTAGTCAATGGTGTTTATCTGGAACGAACATTTCCTTAGAAAACATAATACACGTAGAGGCTCAGCCTGCTTGACCAAAAGTTAAACAAAAAAAAGTATCTCCCCAAACTACACATTGTGTCTAACTAGAAGCTACAGCGTTTTCAATTATTAATTATTTTTCAATAATAAGATTGACTCAAAAATATATCTATTATTCTAATCTTCATATCTTTGTGGCATACAAAACAAGTTGTCATCGATGACCACAAATTAATTAAATCTAAGTAGTGGCTTAAATGATTTTCTGTGCTTGTCATTTCTAACTTGTTCTTCTTGCTTAAAAGTTTAAAGCGCCGAAGAAAACATGTTATGCTAATAAAAAATACGAAAATAAAAAAGCATTTTGGGGGCTTATTTATTCTCGTGCATTTTCCAAAAACCCCACCCATAACAAGGTTAAAACATGTCCAATCATCCACAACATGGTTAAGACAAGGTTATATAAGAGATGTAACACAAAATGCCAAAGACCGTCCCTAGTACTATTGTGCCCTATCGTGTCCTATTGTAAATCTTCGTAGATTTATGGCAAGCTCCAAGTGTCAACTCACAGGATTAGAGTCTAGAAAACACACACACAGACAGATAGTTTTTTCCAAGATTTATCGTGAATAACTTGTAGCCTTCTTCAAGCACTACTTTACAGCTCTCCAACCAAAAACTAACTTGATTTGGTAATTATGCTATATATAAAGGAATGATTTGGTTCCCAATAACCATAAATAGGTTCCTATTCTAAATGACGAATGTACAGACCACACATGATGTTAATTAACTGCATAATATGGATCTGGGAAGTATAAATGAAAATTACTTATCTAAATACAGAAACAAGCTGAATGCGTGCACTGATGTAAGCAGTACCCGGATGCAAACTAGCAAAACTAGTAAATAAGCAAACAAGCAAAAACAACCCGAAAATGTATGAAACGGAAGCAAATATGGCTAAGAGGCTAAGCTTGAGCGAATAGCAGTATTACATGTCTCCTGAGGTTGGGAGAAAGAATCGCCCTCGATTCTTAGCCAATCATTGCCATCAAACGAAAGGATCATAATCATGATCCGCTGTGGCAGCCCCTACAATTCTCCTCAACTTTTCCCGGTCTCTTGAATTATTCAGCATCTGAGCCATCGTTATTCCAGTAATCTCTTTGATGTTTTCAGCTTTTATTGTCATCGGTTTTCCTCTTCTTCTATTTTCTTCTGCCATTCATGCTAATACATCCTGTCCAATACCCGTACTTCTTGCAACGTGACCAATAAATGTTAGTTTCCTTTTGCAAATGGAGCTACAAAGTGTTGATCCTCCAACCATTTCTAAAATCCATGCGTTTGTTTTCTTTTCTGTCCAACTGATTCTTAAAATCCTCCTGTAACACCAAATCTCCAATGTTTTGGGTCTTTTTTTCATCAGTCTTTTTTGTAGCCAAGCATTTTCAACCATATGTTGCAATTGGAAACACAAGAGTTGATAGCATTTTGATTTAAGGGATATATAACCCCAATACACGTAGCTCATTTCAGCACTGTCTTTCTGAACAAAAACAAGGTTACCAGACAACTCTAGACAAGTGATTGTTACTGTTTACTCTGCAAGTTTTTGAGGCCACATATATTTACCACAGAATTCATTAATCTCATTGATGGATGTTTATAATCTTTTTTCATCATTCCGGTTGTCATGATCTATTGTGTCAGCATGTCTTTGTAAAACCCAAATCAAGGCAAAGTAAATTTCTGTGATAATTTGTATGTTGTCACCCATTTCAAAAAATACAAAATTATTTTCTTTAAACCATTTATTAAAATTTATTTATTAGATGGTTATGTGAAATTCTATTCCCCAAAACTAGGGAATGGGAAAAAAAAGGCACACGGTAGGGTTAAAGCCGAAGTATTACAAGTACCAATCAATTCAAAGCCAGTTCAGCTTATCCCACACTTGTTTCATAATTCTGTCATATTAAAGTTTAAAAAACAATTTTATTTCACTATTCACAATTTACAGGTGTTGTGAAAAATTGTGAAGTTTTTAATAAACATTTGCTCTTTTTCCACACAGGTGTTCTATCAAAGTATCTTGTTGTATTCTGAAATCGTTCATTAAACATGGCTTGTCGTATTCAAATTTCATATTAAGTTGGTTCAACTTTTAAAAATATATATTTGTGTGTACTGTGCTGTGTTTGTTTCTTAGAATTAAAATTTCCATATTTATCAATGTTAAATATCTCTGATACATAGATAATAAGCTCTTGTTTGTGCAGGTACATTTTGACTAAACTGACATTTAATTGCTATATTAGTTGTCCCATATTTTAAAGATTCAGGTTGACGACTACCATCAAACACATATAGTGGATGCAAGCTTTTGTATTTAGATGGATAAAAAGATTAAAAGACCCTTTAAAGACTAGTTTGTCCATAGCATAATATTTTTCTCGAACTTCTGAAACTTTTTTGAACATTCGACCATATTGCATTTTATTGAAATTGAGATCATAATCAATCGCTAGATATCTAAGATGATTTAATTCTACACATGCAACAAATAGCGTTGTTGGTCTCTTGACTATTCCTTTCGTTTGTATGAAATGCTAGAATAAGCCACCTTGGATGGTTTGGAGAACTCTTGTTACTCTGTTTCCAAGTAACGAGGAATTCTGCTCCGTTTGTATCGTACAACATTCAGACATTCTACATCCACCATCTTAGACTGATTCGATTTCAATCGTTTTTATAAGCTCAAATCGCTCCATATCGCTTGATTTTACGATGGGCATATAGAGAGAACGTTTTGGTTAATTTTATTTTGCCTGCGTCAACTCCTCCAGCTTTGAAAATAGCTTCATTATCAAACTGGCGGTTAAGAACTAATGTCATCTGAAGCCCAAACAAACCTTGTCATGATCATCAAAAATACCCAGAACGTGTGATAGTTTGACTAAAATGAAAACATTCCTTTAGGGTTACTTGCCATAGGGTAGATTTTACATGTTTTCATTCCGCTATTGTCATCTTTTGCGAGGGTATTAATGTCTTTAAACCAATTATATTAAAATCCTCCGGATAAGTCAATATGCCAAAGATCGTACTTGAGTGACCTGGATGGTTTAAGCTTTCAATCTGTTTACCACCGAGCGATAGCAAAATGTTGTTGAAAAGATAAGGAAGAGAATTTTGTTCTAATGCAATCAGGTTTCCATCTGTGTAAGCAGTACCATCTACTTTTTGCAATTGGCCTTCTACGGTAAGATAGGCTTTGGCTACATAGTAAAACATGTCAGGGTAATTGATGTGAATGTACATCTCACTCTACTGGTTTATATCAAAACCCGTTTCAGGCTTGTACGTATGATAATGGAAGGACTCAATTTGTTTTGATTCATTTGGATGCATAACACCTTTAGAGCTACAAAGATGTCTAAAAACACCCTCCGGGTATAAGGGGGAAACCTTATGCATACAGAGAAACACTAAACAAGTTTAAGAACAGAAAACAAAAGTCTGTGGTCAACTCCGTCTTTACATTTTTGAAATTCTCAGTGACTGTATAGGTTTTCAAGAGATAATAAATACTTTATATTAAAAAGCAATGCCTAGTTTGTTTGGAGAAAATGTTGATACAAATACAAAGAAAGGACCACGGGGGTAACTCAGTTGAATTGGAACAGTTACTCGAGTGGCCACTCCTTACAGGACAATCATATACCTTTAAAGCAGATGAAGATTTACTAAATCCGTTGATCAATATAGAATTAGTTGCTGGATATAACTACGGTCAACTATATAATACAACAATTATAACTGCATCAGCAATAGACAAGGGGGGAAAAGCTCACAATAATTCAGTTTCCTAAAGCAATTGGAGATGTAAAATTTACTATAAAATTCTTAGGAGTAGGTTTCAAGACCGTGAAAGTGTTCGAAACACAGAGAAAATGAAATATGAACTGAATGAGAGTTTTTTTACATCTCTAATGGGACCAAAAGAGTTAGTTGATGAAAGAGGTGAAAGAGGGTTGCAAGGACCAAAAGGGGATAAAGGAGACCATAGTGACAAGAGCAATACAGGACCTCAAGGCAATCCTGGGGTTGTGATTATTCAGCCAGGTGTAGGAATTCAATCAACCTCAAGAGGCACCTATGAGTTGATATGGAAAGTTTTAGTTTGCTTTAAGCAAAAACACGAGTTAAGACATAGCGTCGAGAATTTTAAGTTTTTTCGTGCTTCAGCCCTTAAAATTGGTGACAATGAAACTATCAAAACAGCGATGTTTATACCACAGGCCTTAAAGTTTGGAACACTTCCTAGACTCAAAGAAAAAAGTCAAGTGGGATATTATTGATAATTCAAAGTTAACAGTGTCCTTTCTTGGAGAATATCGTAAAAACATGATCGTCACAACAGCCAAAGAGCCTAGTTGGCATCTATATACACAGTACAGTCAAGAAAAAAATCTTTTTTATATTTAAATGTCAGAAAAAGCTGATAAGTATGCGGAAGGTAATCTATATCCGACGTTAGATACAACACCTAATTTTAGGGTACAGCAAATTGTACGATTAAACAATGAGCTTGTAAATGAAATAAAAACTCAAAAAGCCCGTGCTAAGATATCAACAACCTGTAAGTATATTGGACGGTGTAGATACTGGAGCAACAGTGACAGCAGCAATACTTCTTGGTGTCAGCACTGGTGTACTAGCTTCTATAGTCGGTACTCTACCTGTACCTATCATAATGGCTGTTGCATCTGTTTGTGCTATAACAAGTGGTAGTATAAAGACTGCTATTATAAATCTTAGAACAAAATCACAGAAACACGGCAGAAAGTAAACTAAATTCAATAGCGAGTTGAGTGCAGCCCTGAATGACGAAATGAAATCATATCAAGAATTCCAGCTTGTTATAAATGAAGTGAGAAAGGAACATGAGATGAAATGTGAAATCCAGACTGGTTCCAAAACGAAGATGATTGGGTTACACCAAAAAAACAAAAATCGTGGAAAAGAGCAGGCAAGAAATTCAATTATTAAAAAGCATAAATCCAGATAAAAGTCTATGAGAAAAGACTTTAAGCATATTCTTTCCTACTTAAACCGAGTGCTTCTCAATTGTATGAATAAGAAAAAACATGTAATCTATTACTTGACAAAAGTAATACATTTCAATTCTAAACATATCTTTCTTTGATAACTGAAGCACCTGTTCGTAGAATGAACCTTGAATTTCCTCACCGTTTAGATCTGTTATCTTCCACGTAGGTGATGTGGTATTCTGAACTGCTGTGATAACAAGCATTTCTTTTCTCCAGTGTTGTACAACATTTTCCTAACGTCTTTTTCTTCTTAGTAATTCTAACACGACCATCAACTCTGAATTTAGGTTCAGTTTTCTCTGGGAGGTTTTGTGTAAAGTAAGATAAACTTTAGTTGCATCATTAGGTGTCATCCCAGTGCTCCTGTATTTGATGTTGTTGTACTTTTCAACCATATCAAGTAAACAAAATCAATGTAAATACTCGTTTGATTCGCAGTGAAATACTTTTCTACACTTTGTTCTTTATAGTTTGGTTTCATCTCTCGATAACAGGTGGTTTGTCTTCATTATTAGTGCTGTACAATTCAACTTCATGCTTCTTTAGCAAGTCCTTAACATGTTTGCTAAAACATTCTTTACCATTACCTGTCTAAATTTTATCTGGAACACTTTGTAAGAAGATTTTTCTACTTCAAACACTGTTTTATTTTTCAACAGAATCAACCAATCGTATTTGCTAAGTATAGAGAAAAGGCCAACTTCATTGTACATATCCACAAGGATCAAGAATTAGCAGATATGTCTTTGGATGAATTCAAGAACTTTTGTAAAACATGCTTGAAAGAGAAACATGGATTTGCTACTACAGATTTATCAAGTGTGAAATACGAAAGTAAATATAGAAGTAAATTTTATATGTTTAACGTACGTACTGAATGAGCGCACTTTTCGGAATACCTAAATTTAACGCATCAAATGCCCTTTATTATATATTTTTAGGCGTGCAGCGTTCGACGTTGGACCTCAAATGCCCTTTATTATATATTTTTAGTTCGACGTTGGACCATTGTACGTTAACCATTGCGCGTTGTCTTATGTCTAGAAAAACATGTCGTTTGTTAGCATAAAAGATTTATCCAAAAGAGATGAAATTATAAAAGAATACCTTAAGGGCAGAAAACGTATCCAACAACGAAATCTGAATGAAAGATTGAATGATTTAGCTACAACTGAAAAACATCAGAGATTATTTAAACCTATAATTAAATCGAATATTAGAGCTGCTGAAGATATTGGAAGGGATTTAAAACCCATTAGAAGTGAACTGGAAATGCTGAATGAAGAGATTGAGGTGAAAAGGACAATACAACCAGTGATGACTCCTCCCGAAGACTATAGTGTGATCCCTACACCTTAATAGAAAGTTATTGGATCTGTGGGCGCTGATAATTTGCAAAAATCGTTAAGTAAAATGAAAGAATGTGATACCGTGTTCGATATCTGTGAAAAAGACCATAATTTGTTGATTAGTAATAACCCAGCCCAGCACGGCAAAACATATCCTGGTGCTAACGATGGTAATGACCATATACCAGTGATATGTAAGATGAAGGTTAAGCTAAAGAAGTTAACAAGGGCACCAAAACTATGCTATGCAGCATTGATGGAAGATGCCAACATAAGGAAAGAATTTAATGTGGCTGTCAAAAGCCGGTTTGAGACTCTGAAAGATGAAGGTGAGGGGTCATGCTGGAAAAATTTTAAAGAGTCAGTGGTAACAGCAGCAAAGAAAGTATTTCCAAAAAAAGAAAAACAATCAAAGAATAAATGGATAACAACAGAGATACTGGATTTGATGAAAGAGAGGCAGCAGAATCCTAATAGAGCAAGTTTAGAATATAAAGCAATTGATCAGGAGATCAGGGTCAAATGTCATCTGGCAAAGGAAGAATGGTTAAATTCAAATTGTGAGGAAATTGAGCAGTGTAGACATAGAGATCCAGCAAAGATGTCTAAGAAGATCAAGACATCAGTGGTCACAAATTTTGTACATTATCTGGGTGTATAAAATCTAAAGATGGCATTGTTACAATGGAAAAGGAAAAAGTGCCAGAACGAATGAGTGAATATATCGGTGAACTGTCCCAAGATGACAGAGGAAAGAATCCCTTGATACAAAAGAATATGGATGGATATACCATTCTACATGTAAGATCGGAAGATGAGGCACCATTTAGTAAAATGAAGAGGAACAAAGCTGCAAGACCTGATGAGATTTTTACACAAATGTTAACATTATTAAAAGACTTTGAAATTGAGGGGTTGACAGAGCTGATAAACGAAGTGTATGATAGCGGTGAAATACCAGAAGATCATAGTTAGTCAATTTTTATTGCNTTTCACTTGTTTGTATTGCATCCCTCCAGTTGTTTGCCACATGCTCCCTCAAATTTCCCAAAAATGTTCTTCGCTACCGCCTTTTTTTTCTCTGGTTCCTTCTATACCTCCAGTCAGTACCAAGTTCCCCAGACCCTCCTTCCTTATGACGTGTCCCAAGAATTCTATCTGCCTTCTTCGAACTGTCCTCAACAGGTTCTTTTCCGTTCCTGACCTTCGTAAAATTTCATCGTTTGCTACATGATCAGTCCACGGTATTCTTAACATCCTTCTCAAGAACCACATTTAAGCGGCTTCCAACTTCTTTTCCATTCTCACTGATATTGTCCAGCATTCACATCCATACAACAGGGTAAATGTTACGTAGCACTGCAGTATTCTCATTCTTGTGGACATTGACATTTTCTGGTGTTTCAACATTTTTCCCAGTCGATCAAAGGCATTCTTTGCTAATTCAATTCTTCGCTTTATTTCGACGACACATTTACCATTCTGGGTGTTGTAGCTTCCTAAGTAATTAAACTTGTCCCCCTGCTGCATTTGGTCAGTCCCAATGAGTAATCTGCATCTTGGACTTTGTATCTTGCTCACTATCATACACACGGTCTTTTTGCGATTTATTTTGAGTCCTTTCTCCTTGCTTTTATCCAATACTTTGTTCAAGAGGTCCTCCAGTCCTTCCTGAGAGTTTGCAACTAACGTAATTATTTGGGAACCTCAGGTTATTCAGGTTGTGACCACCAACACTAATCTCATCCAAGCCTTCCAGTTCTCTGAAGTTCTTTTCCCCATATAGGTTTAATAGGTCCAGAGAAAACACAGACCTCTGTCTTCCACCTCTCTTGATCTTGACGTATTGACTCAGTTCATTATCCACACGTATAAAAGCAGTTTGTTCCCCATAAAGGTTGCGGATGAAGCGAAGATCTTTGCCATCTAGATCTAGTGCTATGAGGTCTTGAAGCAGTTTTTGATGTTTGACCTTGTCGAATGCCTTCGTGTAGTCTATAACACACAGATATAGATCCTTCTGCATCTCTATTGCTCTTTACGCCAACATTTAAATCATGAAGATGGCGTTTCTGATATCCGTATCTCCCATAAAGCCAAATTGTTCCTTCCCAATTTCTCGTCTGATCTTCTTCGAGCTCTGTTCATGATGTTCTTTTACCTACACTAATAAAACTGATGACGAAGATGTAACAGACATTTGTAGAAATGTTGCAAGCGGATGTAACAGCCATCTGCAACATTACGCTGAAAAAGATTATATCTGGCCAAAAGGGTCAAACAGATTTCGAAAAAGCAACTAAGTGTTGAATTTGTTGTGGTGGGTTCGGTGAGAATGAAAAGTACAAGGTTAGAGACCATTGTCACTTCACAGGTAAATATCGAGGAGCAGCTCACAACAAGTATAATCTCAAAAACAAGATACCAAAGTTAATCCTCATAGTCTTCCATAATCTGAATGGGTATGACAGTGATTTATTCATGACGAAGCTTAGTGTAAGTGAGGAAAACATCAACTGCATTCCAAACGATGAGAAAAAGTATATTACTTTTACAAAAGAGATTGTAATAGAACAAAATGTTTATTTCATCAAGAAGGTTTTTGCTGAAACCCTAGATTCAGAGAAACCAACAAACAAGGAAATATTAGATTACTGGAACACGGACGATGTGTTTTGCAACCTTTTCAGCCTTGGGGATACAATTAAATCTGGTCATGACCTTTATCAGCAAATTGAAGGCGTGGAAAATTACGAAACTGTACCAATACATCAACTCAGATTCATTGACAGTTTTAAGTTAATGGCTTCTAGTTTAAGCAAACTGTCAGAAAATCTAGATAAAAGTTGTTTCTCAAAAAGCTTCCAGGTGTTATGAGGGAAAACAACTAGAACTACTACCAAGGAAGGGTGTGTACCTATAAAGCATATGGATTAACTCAAAAGATCAGATGAGACGCAACTACCGCAAAAGGAAGCATTCTATTCTAGACTTAGTGGTGGATTAATTGGTGATGATGAGTATGGTCATACTCAGCTAGTGAGGGAAGAGTTTGTTATAAAGACACGTAGAGATTATCTTAACTTTTACAACAAATCTCTTTGAAAACTTTAGAGATGTATATAGTAAAAATTATGGATTAGATCCTGCATGGTATTACACAGCGCCTGGTCTCGCATAGGATGCTGCTTTAACAATTACTGAGTTTAATATAGAATTATTTTCTGATCCAGATATGTTATTAATGATTGAAAAGGGTATCAGAGGTGAAATCTCAATTATTAGTAATAGGCATGGAAAAGCAAATAACTCCTATATGGGCAATAAATACAACAGAAATGAAAAACCAAAATACATAAGTTACCTAGATGCAAACCATCTCTATGAGCAAACCACTTCCTACACATGGATTTAAATGGATAAGCGAAAGTTAATTGACTGTGTGGAAGGACCATTCATGGATCCCAGAAGTTGACGTAGAGTATTCAAAGTAATTGCATGAATTTCACAATGACTATCCACTCGCACCAGAAAGCTTTAAAGTGAATAAAGTTGACAGTTTGACTCCAAATATCAACTACAAAACAGAGTATATGGTACACTATGAGAGTATAAACCTATATGAGACCTTGGAATTAAAAATTACAAAGATCCACAGAGGTATCAAGTTTAAGGAAAGTGCATGGCTTAAACAGTTTATTGATCTAAACACAAATCTCAGATAAAGGCAAACAATGAGTTTGTGGGAGAGTTTTTGCAACTCACTCCAAAGCTCTATCCATGTAAGATGTTGAAGGGAAAGGAGGAAAATCAGTGCAAGGGTGTAAAGATACCTATTGTAAAGAGAAACATTGAATTTGGAGATTACAAAGAATGCTTGTTCTCAGTTGAAGAACAGTTATTAGGGGGCTCAGACGGTGCCTTTCGTAAGGATTTTGATTTGACAGTGAGTAATTTCTTTGCCCAATGCCAGTCATGACGCCAAACAATCACTTTTTCTTCTGTAAAGTTCCAATTTCTTTTCGGGGAATCGAGAAACAAGAAAAAATAAGAGAAGACAAGAAAAAATAAGGAGATTAAAGGATGAAGTAAATAAAATAAAAGAACAGAAATCTCAAATAGTTCCCAAATCAAAACCTATACAAAATATATCCATGTCTGTGTGTGTGTATGTGTGTGTGTGTGTGTGTGTAAGCTGCTGGAAGCAAACGAAAATTCTCTCAATCGACGACGAACCAGATTCGAAATCACATGAACGACGAGATCGATTTCTTCCATTGTACGGAAGAACAGCTTGAAACGAAGTCTATTCGTTA
>RDPX01000246.1:374093-393428 GCA_003991215.1 Morbakka virulenta
TGTGTACATATACAAATAATGGAATATCTAGAGAGCCACGAATTACTATCAACCTATCAATTCGGGTTCAGAAAAAACAGATCTACCGAACTAGCGACTGTATGTTTCATAGATCAGATCAGAAAAGCCATGGATAATGGTATGATTACTGGTGCAGTATACATTGACCTCAGAAAAGCATTTGATACCATAAGCCACGCAACCTTAATCAGAAAACTTCCTAACTTTGGAATAACAGGCATCCCACAAGAATGGTTTTGCAGCTACCTCTTTGGACGTTACCAACAAGTCTGTTACCAACAACATCTTTCATCATCAAAACCCCCTTTTTGTGGGGTCTCCCAAGGGTCAATACTGGGACCATTATTATTCCTGCTCCACTTTAATGATGCTCCATCCGCTCTATCAAAATCCAAAATCGTGACGTACGCTGATGACAGTGTGATTTACTACTCTCATAAGGACATCCAAGAAGTTGAAAAAGTTCTTAACAATGACTTTGCTTCATTGAGAAACTGGCTCGAACAAAATGATCCAGTTGTAAACAAGAAAAAAGGCAACACCGAAGTAATGATATTTGTGACTAGTAAACGATTAAACAGATTAGACGACCAGCAACTCCAGATAAAACATCATCATTCTACGATTAACAATAGGAATACCTAATACTTAATAAAACACAAACATGTAGAAACACGTAGAAAACATCATAAAAAAGGCTTCATCAACAATTAATCTCCTCAAAAAATGCGATGTCATCTGGACTCAAAAACCGCATCTTTGATTTATAACACGATGATTGCACCAATACTAACCAACTCCGCCTTCGCCATGTATGGCACAATATCTGCTTCTCTTTAAAGTAAAATCGATGTTCTCGAACGTCGAGCCAAGAAAGTGGTTGGTATGCTTCCATCAATACCATCATCAAAACAAATAAAAATGAAACGAGTTGTTACCTACGTACATCGATGCGTAAATGGAAAAACGATGAAATACTTTGGAAACTATTTAGAAACTCTCAAATCAAAAACAAACATACGAAACAATGGGAAAATGACACGAATTCCAAAAGTAAAGCTTCAGGCTGCTCGTTCATTCTTCTACTTTCAAGGGGCACTGGCTTTCAATAATTTGCCAAGAGAACTTCGAATTGAAAGAAGTCCTTCAAAATTTAAAATTTTACTAAATAAACCTTCCTTGAGAAGATCCTATTAGCCAGCTATCTGATCGATGCAGCTCATGTGATATCTTTAATTTATATTTATTATATTTGTTTTGTAAATTTATACTTACAACACTAATTTTTACTTTTCAACTATTTAACTTGAAAACTTACTTATTGATCTTATTGTTTCACAGGACTACTCTTGAAAACAGTGTAACTATTCGGATATATTGTACAACTGACTGTATTATCCTGTATAAATATTTGATGATGATAATAATAATAATAATATCTGAAGGTTCTGGTTGGACGATTAAATCACTTGACAAGCATTTTCTAAATGTAGTAAAATACAAACCAGTGGAAGAAAAGCCATACCTCAAACTAGCAATAAAACTGCAAATTAGTGGTTTGATGAATATGAAAAATAAGGACAATAAATGCTTCAGATAGTGTCACATCAGATATTTAAACCCTCAAGATAAATATCTACACAGGATTGAAATATCTGATAAACAATACACTCAAAATCTAGATAAAAGGGGTATTGATTTTCCAGGTACTACCTAGCAGTACAGAAAGCAGAATGAGAGTAATATTAATGATATTGGATATGAGACCAACAACCATATCCCATATATGCTTCAAAAAAAATTATGCAGATCAGATGAATTTATTATTGATTACTAATGATAAAAATAAGCATTATGTGATGATTAACGATTTCAACTAATTTACATACAAAGCATGAAGAATAAAAAGTATTTCTGCATGAATTATCTTCAGTGCTTCATTTTAGATAGAGTATTAACAGACCATAAAGAAAACAAACTGTATTTAAATCAATGAAACTCAAGCTATTAAGGTGCCAATAAAATATGATAATATACTAAGATTTAACATCTTTCATAAACAACTACCAGTACCATTTGTCATCTACACTTACTTTGAAGCAGTAACTGAAAAAGTAGAGAGATGACAACCAAAAAATGATTTATCATATGCAGAAGCAAATTAAAACCATACAGACTGGTATGACTACAAAGTAGTCTGCTATGATGAAAACTATAACAAACCAGGTCATATTTATAGTGGTGAAAAAGCAGTTTATAATTTTATAGAAGCTATGAAAGATGAAGTCAAATATTGTTAAAAGGTTATAATAAAATCAATAAACCATTTAAAAGGACAAAAATTAAAGAAGAATAATTTTTAAAAGTTGATGAATGTCATAGTTGTCGTAAAAAAAATCACTAAGAAAGATGGGGACCATTGCTATATCACTGGAAAATATATAGGATGAGGACATAATTTAAAACTAAAAATTGAACCAGATCGAATTAAAATGCCAGTCATATTTCACAATCTAAAAGGGTATGATTTGGATTTCATAATGAAACAGATTGGGAGAATAGCTAACAAGCACACACAAAAATATAAAAGAAGACAAAGAGAGGAAAATCAACGTGATGACGAGTAATATGGCAAAGTATATGACTTTCATACTGGGTGATCATTTAGTATTCTTCGAAAGTTTCCAATTTATATCAAGAAGTTTGGATCGACTTATTACTAAACTTCCAAATTATATATTTTAGTATACAAACAAATATTAAACATTAACATATTTGTTCATAAATTTATTACAACCATGAAAAATAAAAAAGATATGTATTGCATTAGCAAAAACCTCAATTATATACTGATATGGGGTTAAAAATAACTAAAGTTCATTAAGTATTAGACTAGGTTTAGTATTAAAATATATCGATCTTAATACTGGAAAATGTAAAATTGCTAATAACTCATTTGAAAAAAATGTCTAGGCTTGCCAATAATATCATATATGATAAAACGATTGCAAAACTTATCACTATAAAACATGTGAGTAAACTAACATATGTAAGTAGTAAGATGTTTAATGAGAATTTACTGGCTGTGCATAAAATTAAAGAAACAATGATCTCAATCAGGCAGGCTTATGTGGGTAAGTGTATTATTTTTCTTTCTGAGGCACTGATGTA
Organism: Morbakka virulenta; assembly: GCA_003991215.1. NCBI lineage: Eukaryota > Metazoa > Cnidaria > Cubozoa > Carybdeida > Carukiidae > Morbakka > Morbakka virulenta. The sequence goes on from RDPX01000246.1 coordinate 377,286, forward strand.
TGATTTTCACAATAATTATATTAAAAATGATTAAGGAGACAGCTAATCTGCTGTTCACTGATACAGACCATTTGACTTTAGAAATCAAAGCAGAAGATGTATATCAAGGTTTTGGAATGATAATGATAAACTTGATAATAGTAACTATCTAAAAACTTCAAGCTATGCATAGGAACATTATGAAATTAGATAATTGCTTATATTAAATAAATTATTTATTATTTCATTTTTTACATGAATAATCATGAGTGGTAATTTCATGCCATAACATCCAACTGCCTTTATATTGGGGGTGAAAAGGTAAAATGACATTATATGATTCGACTAACCAAAAATGATTGTCATTATCTGATTTGACTAACTAAAAATGATTGTCATTATCTGATTTGACTAACTGAAAATGATTGTCATTATCTGATTTGACTAACTGAAAATGATTATCATTATCTGATTTGACTAACCAAAAATGATTATCATTATCTGATTAGACTAACTAAAAATGATTGTCATTATCTGATTTGACTAACTGAAAATGATTGTCATTATCTGATTTGACTAACTGAAAATGATTGTCATTATCTGATTTGACTAACCAAAAATGATTGTCATTATATGATTCGACTAACCAAAAATTATTGTCATTATATGATTCAACTAACTAAAAATGACTGTCGTTATCTGATGTGACTGACTAAAAATGGTTGTCATTATACGAATTGACTTCCACATAATTCTATTATGTGGAAAGTGGTATAATAATTGGAGGATAAGAGAGAACGTCTTATAAAAATGCTCTAGTACACCAACTATTGTACTACTATTATACACAAATANAAAATGATTGTCATTATCTGATTTGACTAACTGAAAATGATTGTCATTATCTGATTTGACTAACTGAAAATGATTATCATTATCTGATTTGACTAACCAAAAATGATTATCATTATCTGATTAGACTAACTAAAAATGATTGTCATTATCTGATTTGACTAACTGAAAATGATTGTCATTATCTGATTTGACTAACTGAAAATGATTGTCATTATCTGATTTGACTAACCAAAAATGATTGTCATTATATGATTCGACTAACCAAAAATTATTGTCATTATATGATTCAACTAACTAAAAATGACTGTCGTTATCTGATGTGACTGACTAAAAATGGTTGTCATTATACGAATTGACTTCCACATAATTCTATTATGTGGAAAGTGGTAAAATAATTGGAGGATAAGAGAGAACGTCTTATAAAAATGCTCTAGTACACCAACTATTGTACTACTATTATACACAAATATTTTCATCGATGTCACAAAAAGAAAACTTTCCCTCTACACGAATTTGTCTGCAAATCAAAGAAAACTATAAATATAAGAAATGGTATCATCTTTCAGTATGGGAAAGTCTCAAAGACATTCTTCAAAGGCGTTTAAAAAGCAAAAGCAGAACAATTCGACCGGCATTGACAATTTCCGGCCAGAAATGCTTAAAGACATTGCATCCAAAATTATCAAACCGTTTTTCAAAATTATGTGTTAATCTTTCAGGACTGGAATAGTCCTAACTAATTGGAATGTCGTACCAATTCACAAAAGTGGTTTCACCTTGTCAATAGTTATGTCAATATTTACCGACCAATATCTATTTCATTGGTAATCTCTAAAATTCTGGAAACTGCAGTCTATTGTCAGGCGATGGGCTATATTGAACGACCCAATACACTACATAATAAGCAATTTTCTTACTGAAGCAAGCGTTACACCGAATTTGCAACAGCCCCCTTCACAGATTCTATTAAAAGATTAGGTGATAAAGGGCTGTTTTCTGGGGCTGCCTACCTGGACTTATCCAAAGCATTTGATATGCTCAACAAGGGTTAACTTCTAGGAAAAATAACATCATGTAAAGTAAATTGTTTAACACTCACTTGGTTTACAGATGACCAGTTTCAGAGATCGCAAGTTGTTAAATTTGGTCAAGTATATTCATATTCCCATACTTTAATATTTTGAGTTCTACGGGGCTCCGTCTTGGGGTCGATTATGTTCTTGCTCCTTTTTTAATGATTTCAAAGACTGCCTCTATCATAGTAATGTCATACAGTTTGCATACAATAGAGTGATATACTTGTCATCAAAATCTGTTAGTAAAATAGATGAACAGTTCAACAAAGACCTCTCCTCTCTATATACGTAGCTCTCTTGTAACGGTGTTTTAATCAATTCAATGAACTGTAAAACAGAATGCAAGTTGCTTTGAACTTTAAAATTTACAGCCCATATTGCACCCAATTCGACAGATGGAAACCACTTTTGCGATAGTTCAAAAATCAATGAAATTAATCATAAAAATATCTTGGTGTCATTCTTGATCAACAGCTGAATCTGACAAATTTTGACCAAAAGTACAAGAAAATATGATCTAAACTTGGCCTTCTGAACAAGATGACCCGTTAATGACCACTACAGTCACAAATACTGTCTACCCGAGCGATGTCATTCTAGCATTTTTATACAACTGCACAGTTAATTGCATCTCACAAGACCCCAGCGCAAGAAGCTAAAACTAATAGAGAAATGAGTTGCCTCTATACTAAAGTCACATTTTTTCAACCTAAAACACGAGATTGATAAGCATGTTATTTTATACTAAAGCACAATAAAACTCTCACATAATAAAAACTAAAGCATAATAAAACTCTTATATAATAAATACTAAAAAAAAATAAAATTCTTATATAATAAATACTAAAGCATAATAAAACTCTTACATACTAAATACTAAAGCATAATAAAACTCTTATAAAATAAATACTAAAGCATAATAAAATACGTACATAATAAATACTAAAGCAAAATAAAACTCTTATATAATAAATACTAAAGCATTATAAAACTCTTACCTAATAAAAAATAAAGCATAATAAAACTCTTACGTAATAAATAATAAAGCACAATAAAACTCTTACATAATAAATACTAAAGCACAATAAAACTCTTACAAAAAAAATACTAAAGCATAATAAAACTCTTACATAATAAATACTAAAGCATAATAAAACTCTTACATAATAAATACTAAAGCATAATAAAACTCTTACATAATAAATACTAAAGCATAATAAAACTCTTACATAATAAATACTAAAGCATAATAAAACTCTTACATAATAAATACTAAAGCATAATAAAACTCTTACATAATAAATACTAAAGCATAATAAAACTCTTACATAATAAATACTAAAGCATAATAAAACTCTTACATAATAAATACTAAAGCATAATAAAACTCTTACATAATAAATACTAAAGCATAATAAAACTCTTACATAATAAATACTAAAGCATAATAAAACTCTTACATAATAAATACTAAAGCATAATAAAACTCTTACATAATAAATACTAAAGCATAATAAAACTCTTACATAATAAATACTAAAGCATAATAAAACTCTTACATAATAAATACTAAAGCATAATAAAACTCTTACATAATAAATACTAAAGCATAATAAAACTCTTACATAATAAATACTAAAGCATAATAAAACTCTTACATAATAAATACTAAAGCATAATAAAACTCTTACATAATAAATACTAAAGCATAATAAAACTCTTACATAATAAATACTAAAGCATAATAAAACTCTTACATAATAAATACTAAAGCATAATAAAACTCTTACATAATAAATACTAAAGCATAATAAAACTCTTACATAATAAATACTAAAGCATAATAAAACTCTTACATAATAAATACTAAAGCATAATAAAACTCTTACATAATAAATACTAAAGCATAATAAAACTCTTACATAATAAATACTAAAGCATAATAAAACTCTTACATAATAAATACTAAAGCATAATAAAACTCTTACATAATAAATACTAAAGCATAATAAAACTCTTACATAATAAATACTAAAGCATAATAAAACTCTTACATAATAAATACTAAAGCATAATAAAACTCTTACATAATAAATACTAAAGCATAATAAAACTCTTACATAATAAATACTAAAGCATAATAAAACTCTTACATAATAAATACTAAAGCATAATAAAACTCTTACATAATAAATACTAAAGCATAATAAAACTCTTACATAATAAATACTAAAGCATAATAAAACTCTTACATAATAAATACTAAAGCATAATAAAACTCTTACATAATAAATACTAAAGCATAATAAAACTCTTACATAATAAATACTAAAGCATAATAAAACTCTTACATAATAAATACTAAAGCATAATAAAACTCTTACATAATAAATACTAAAGCATAATAAAACTCTTACATAATAAATACTAAAGCATAATAAAACTCTTACATAATAAATACTAAAGCATAATAAAACTCTTACATAATAAATACTAAAGCATAATAAAACTCTTACATAATAAATACTAAAGCATAATAAAACTCTTACATAATAAATACTAAAGCATAATAAAACTCTTACATAATAAATACTAAAGCATAATAAAACTCTTACATAATAAATACTAAAGCATAATAAAACTCTTACATAATAAATACTAAAGCATAATAAAACTCTTACATAATAAATACTAAAGCATAATAAAACTCTTACATAATAAATACTAAAGCATAATAAAACTCTTACATAATAAATACTAAAGCATAATAAAACTCTTACATAATAAATACTAAAGCATAATAAAACTCTTACATAATAAATACTAAAGCATAATAAAACTCTTACATAATAAATACTAAAGCATAATAAAACTCTTACATAATAAATACTAAAGCATAATAAAACTCTTACATAATAAATACTAAAGCATAATAAAACTCTTACATAATAAATACTAAAGCATAATAAAACTCTTACATAATAAATACTAAAGCATAATAAAACTCTTACATAATAAATACTAAAGCATAATAAAACTCTTACATAATAAATACTAAAGCATAATAAAACTCTTACATAATAAATACTAAAGCATAATAAAACTCTTACATAATAAATACTAAAGCATAATAAAACTCTTACATAATAAATACTAAAGCATAATAAAACTCTTACATAATAAATACTAAAGCATAATAAAACTCTTACATAATAAATACTAAAGCATAATAAAACTCTTACATAATAAATACTAAAGCATAATAAAACTCTTACATAATAAATACTAAAGCATAATAAAACTCTTACATAATAAATACTAAAGCATAATAAAACTCTTACATAATAAATACTAAAGCATAATAAAACTCTTACATAATAAATACTAAAGCATAATAAAACTCTTACATAATAAATACTAAAGCATAATAAAACTCTTACATAATAAATACTAAAGCATAATAAAACTCTTACATAATAAATACTAAAGCATAATAAAACTCTTACATAATAAATACTAAAGCATAATAAAACTCTTACATAATAAATACTAAAGCATAATAAAACTCTTACATAATAAATACTAAAGCATAATAAAACTCTTACATAATAAATACTAAAGCATAATAAAACTCTTACATAATAAATACTAAAGCATAATAAAACTCTTACATAATAAATACTAAAGCATAATAAAACTCTTACATAATAAATACTAAAGCATAATAAAACTCTTACATAATAAATACTAAAGCATAATAAAACTCTTACATAATAAATACTAAAGCATAATAAAACTCTTACATAATAAATACTAAAGCATAATAAAACTCTTACATAATAAATACTAAAGCATAATAAAACTCTTACATAATAAATACTAAAGCATAATAAAACTCTTACATATTAAATACTAAAGCATAACAAAAGTCTTACATAATAACTACTAAAGCATAATAAAGCCCTTACATAATAAATACTAATGCATAATAAAACTCTTACATAATAAATACTAAAGCATAATAAAGCTCTTACATAATAAATACTAATGAATAATAAAACCCTTACATAATAAATACTAAAGCATAATAAAACTCTTACATACTAAATACTAAAGCATAATGAAGCTCTTACATAATAAATACTAATGCATAATAAAAATTCTTATATAATAAATACTAAAGCATAATAAAACTCTTACATAATAAATACTAAAGTATAATAAAACTCTTACATAATAAATACTAAAGTATTATAAAACTCTTACATAATAAATACTAAAGCATAATAAAATTTTTACATAATAAATACTAAGGCATAATAAAACTCTTATATAATAAATACTAAAGCATAATAAAACTCTTACATAATAAATACTAAAGCATAACAAAACTCTTACATAATAAATAATAAAGCATAATAAAACACGTACATAATAAATAATAAAGTATAATAACATAATAAATACTAAAGCATAATAAAACTCTTACATAATAAATACTAATGAATAATAAAACCCTTACATAATAAATACTAAAGCATAATAAAACCCTTACATACTAAATACTAAAGCATAATAAAACTCTTACATAATAAATACTAAAGCATAATAAAACTCTTACATAATAAATAGTAAAGCATAATAAAACTCTTACATAATAAATACTAAAGCATAATAAAGCTCTTACATAATAAATACTAATGCATAATAAAACCCTTACATAATAAATATTAAAGCATAATAAATCTCTTACATAATAAATACTAATGCATAATAAAATTCTTATATAATAAATACTAAAGCATAATAAAACTCTTACATAATAAATACTAAAGCATAATAAAACTCTTACATAATAAATACTAAAGCATAATAAAACTCTTACATAATAAATACTAAAGCATAATAAAACTCGTACATAATAAATACTAAAGCATAATAAAACCCTTACATACTAAATACTAAAGCATAATAAAGCTCTTACATAATAAATACTAATGCATAATAAAATTCTTATATAATAAATACTAAAGCATAATAAAACTCTTACATAATAAATACTAAAGTATAATAAAACTCTTACATAATAAATACTAAAGCATAAAAAAATTCTTACATAATAAATACTAAAGGATAATAAAACTCTTACATAATAAATAATAAAGCAAAATAAAACTCTTACATAATAAATACTAAAGGAAAATAAAACTCTTACATAATAAATACTAAAGCATAATAAAGCTCTTACATAATAAATACTAATGCATAATAAAACCCTTTTGGTTTTATTATGCTTACATAATAAATACTAAAGGAAAATAAAACTCTTACATAATAAATACTAAAGCATAATAAAACTCTTACATAATAAATACTAAAGCATAATAAAGCTCTTACATAATAAATACTAATGCATAATAAAACCCTTACATAATAAATACTAAAGCATAATAAAACCCTTACATACTAAATACTAAAGCATAATAAAGCTCTTACATAATAAATACTAATGCATAATAAAATTCTTATATAATAAATACTAAAGCATAATAAAACTCTTACATAATAAATACTAAAGCATAATAAAACTCTTACATAATAAATACTAAAGCATAATAAAACTCTTACATAATAAATACTAAAGCATAATAAAACTCTTACATAATAAATACTAAAGCATAATAAAACTCTTACATAATAAATACTAAAGCATAATAAAACTCTTACATAATAAATACTAAAGCATAATAAAACTCTTACATAATAAATACTAAAGCATAATAAAACTCTTACATAATAAATACTAAAGCATAATAAAACTCTTACATAATAAATACTAAAGCATAATAAAACTCTTACATAATAAATACTAAAGCATAATAAAACTCTTACATAATAAATACTAAAGCATAATAAAACTCTTACATAATAAATACTAAAGCATAATAAAACTCTTACATAATAAATACTAAAGCATAATAAAACTCTTACATAATAAATACTAAAGCATAATAAAACTCTTACATAATAAATACTAAAGCATAATAAAACTCTTACATAATAAATACTAAAGCATAATAAAACTCTTACATAATAAATACTAAAGCATAATAAAACTCTTACATAATAAATACTAAAGCATAATAAAACTCTTACATAATAAATACTAAAGCATAATAAAACTCTTACATAATAAATACTAAAGCATAATAAAACTCTTACATAATAAATACTAAAGCATAATAAAACTCTTACATAATAAATACTAAAGCATAATAAAACTCTTACATAATAAATACTAAAGCATAATAAAACTCTTACATAATAAATACTAAAGCATAATAAAACTCTTACATAATAAATACTAAAGCATAATAAAACTCTTACATAATAAATACTAAAGCATAATAAAACTCTTACATAATAAATACTAAAGCATAATAAAACTCTTACATAATAAATACTAAAGCATAATAAAACTCTTACATAATAAATACTAAAGCATAATAAAACTCTTACATAATAAATACTAAAGCATAATAAAACTCTTACATAATAAATACTAAAGCATAATAAAACTCTTACATAATAAATACTAAAGCATAATAAAACTCTTACATAATAAATACTAAAGCATAATAAAACTCTTACATAATAAATACTAAAGCATAATAAAACTCTTACATAATAAATACTAAAGCATAATAAAACTCTTACATAATAAATACTAAAGCATAATAAAACTCTTACATAATAAATACTAAAGCATAATAAAACTCTTACATAATAAATACTAAAGCATAATAAAACTCTTACATAATAAATACTAAAGCATAATAAAACTCTTACATAATAAATACTAAAGCATAATAAAACTCTTACATAATAAATACTAAAGCATAATAAAACTCTTACATAATAAATACTAAAGCATAATAAAACTCTTATTTAATAAATACTAAAGCATAATAAAACTCTTATATAATAAATACTAAAGCATAATAAAACTCTTATGTAATAAATACTAAAGCATAATAAAACTCTTATATAATAAATACTAAAGCATAATAAAACTCTTACATAATAAATACTAAAGCATAATAAAACTCTTACATAATAACTACTAATGCATAATAAAACTCTTACATAAAAATATTAAAGCATAATAAATCTCTTACATAATAAATACTAATGCATAATAAAATTCGTACATAATACATACTAAAGAATAATGAAGCTCTTACATGATAAATACCAAAGCATAATAAAATTCTTACATAACAAATATTAAAGCATAATAAAACCCTTACATAATAAATACTAAAGTATAATAAAACTCTTATATAATAAATATTAAAGCATAATAAATCTCTTACATAATAAATACTAAAGCATAATAAAACTCTTATATAATAAATCCTTAAGCATAATAAAACTCTGATATAATAAATACTAAAGCATAATAAAACTTTTATATAATAAATACTAAAGCATAATAAAACTCTTACATAATAAATAATAAAGCATAATAAAACTCTTATATAATAAATCCTTAAGCATAATAAAACTCTGATATAATAAATACTAAAGCATAATAAAACTCTTACATAATAAATACTAAAGCATAATAAAACTCTTACATAATAAATACTAAAGCATAATAAAACTCTTACATAATAACTACTAATGCATAATAAACTCTTACATAAAAATATTAAAGCATAATAAATCTCTTACATAATAAATACTAATGCATAATAAAATTCGTACATAATACATACTAAATAATAATGAAGCTCTTACATGATAAATACCAAAGCATAATAAAATTCTTACATAACAAATATTAAAGCATAATAAAACCCTTACATAATAAATACTAAAGTATAATAAAACTCTTATATAATAAATATTAAAGCATAATAAATCTCTTACATAATAAATACTAAAGCATAATAAAACTCTTATATAATAAATCCTTAAGCATAATAAAACTCTGATATAATAAATACTAAAGCATAATAAAACTTTTATATAATAAATACTAAAGCATAATAAAACTCTTACATAATAAATACTAAAGCATAATATAACTCTTATATAATAAATACTAAAGCATTATAAAACTCTTATATAATAAATATTAAAGCATAATAAAACTCTTACATAATATATGCTAAAGTATAATAAATCTCTTACATAATAAATACTAATGAATAACAAAACTCTTACATAATAAATACTAAAGCATAATAAAACTCTTACATAATAAATACTAATGCATAATAAAACTCTTACATAAAAATATTAAAGCATAATAAATCTCTTACATAATAAATACTAATGCATAATAAAATTCGTACATAATACATACTAAAGCATAATGAAGATCTTACATAATAAATGCCAAAGCATAATAAAACTCTTATACAATAAATACTAAAGCATGATAAAACTCTTATATAATAAATACTAAAGCATTATAAAACTCTTATATAATAAATACTAAGTCGTAATAAAACTCTTACATAATAAATATTAAAGCATAATAAAACTCTTATGTAATAGATACTAAAGCATNCTCTTACATAATAAATACTAATGCATAATAAAACTCTTACATAAAAATATTAAAGCATAATAAATCTCTTACATAATAAATACTAATGCATAATAAAATTCGTACATAATACATACTAAAGCATAATGAAGATCTTACATAATAAATGCCAAAGCATAATAAAACTCTTATACAATAAATACTAAAGCATGATAAAACTCTTATATAATAAATACTAAAGCATTATAAAACTCTTATATAATAAATACTAAGTCGTAATAAAACTCTTACATAATAAATATTAAAGCATAATAAAACTCTTATGTAATAGATACTAAAGCATAATAAAACTCTTATATAATAACTACTAATGCATAATAAAACTCTTACATACTAAATATTAAAGCATAATAAATCTCTTACATAATAAATACTAATACATAATAAAATTCGTACATAATAAATACTAATGCATAATAAAACTCTTATATAATAAATACTAAAGCATAATAAAACTCTTATGTAATAAATACTAAAGAATANAAATAATACTTTTATATAATAAATACGAAAGCATAATAAAACTCTTACATAATAAATACTAAAGTATAATAAATCTCTTACATAATAAATACTAATGCATAATAAACTCTTACATAATAAATATTAAAGCATAATAAAACTCTTACATAATAAATACTAAAGCGTAATAAAACTCTTACATAATAAATACTAAAGCATAATAAAACTCTTACATAATAAATACTAAAGCATGATAAAACTCTTATATAATAAATACTAAAGCATAATAAAACTCTTATATAATAAATATTAAAGCATAATAAATCTCTTAAATAATAAATACCAATGCATAATAAAACTCTTACATAATAAATACTAACGCATAATAAAACTCTTACATAATAAATACTAATGCATAATAAAACTCTTACATAATAAATACTAAAGCATAATAAAACTCTTACATAATAAATACTAAAGCATAACAAAAGTCTTATATAATAAATACTAAAGCATAATAAAACTCTTACATAATAACTACTAAAGCATAATAAATCTCTTACATAATAAATAGTAATGCATAAGAAAACTCTTACATAATAAATACTAAAGCATAATAAAACTCTTACATAATAAATACTAAAGGATAATAAAACTCTTACATAATAAATACNTACATAATAAATACTAAATGCATAATAAAACTCTTACATAATAAATACTAAAGCATAATAAAACTCTTACATAATAAATACTAAAGCATAACAAAAGTCTTATATAATAAATACTAAAGCATAATAAAACTCTTACATAATAACTACTAAAGCATAATAAATCTCTTACATAATAAATAGTAATGCATAATAAAACTCTTACATAATAAATACTAAAGCATAATAAAACTCTTACATAATAAATACTAAAGGATAATAAATCTCTTACATTATAAATACTGATGCATAATAAAACTCTTACATAATAAACACTAAAGTATAATAAATCTCTTACATAATAAATACTAATGCATAATAAAACTCTTACATAGTAAATACTAATGCATAATAAAACTCTTACATAATAAATACTAAAGCATAATAAACCTCTTACATAATAAATACTAAAGCATAACAAAATTCTTATATAATAAATACTAAAGCATAATAAAACTCTTACATAATAAATACTAAAGCATCATAAAACTCTTACATAATAACTACTAAAGCATAATAAAGTTCTTACATAATAAATACTAAACCATAATAAAACTCTTACATAATAAATACTAAAGCATAATAAAACTCTTACATAATAAATACTAAAGCATAATAAAACTCTTACATAATAAATACTAAAGCATTATAAAACTCTTATATAATAAATACTAAAGCATAATAAAACTCTTACATAATAAATACTAAAGCATCATAAAACTCTTACATAATAACTACTAAAGCATAATAAAGTTCTTACGTAATAAATATTAATGCATAATAAAACTCTTATATAATAAATACTAAAGCATAATAAAACTCTTACGTAATAAATACTAAAGTATAATAAATCTCTTACATAATAAATACTAATGCATAATAAAACTCTTACATAATAAATACTAAAGTATAATAAATCTGTTACATAATAAATACTAATGCATAATAAAACTCTTATATAATAAATATTAAAGCATAATAAAACTCGTAGATAATAAATACTAAAGCATAATAAGGCTCTTAGACAATAAATACTAAAGCATAACAAAAGTCTTATATAATAAATACTAAAGCATAATAAAACTCTTACATAATAACTACTAAAGCATAATAAAGCTCTTACATAATAAATAGTAATGCATAATAAAACTCTTACATAATAAATACTAAAGCATAATAAAACTCTTACATAATAAGTACTAAAGGATAATAAATCTCTTACATTATAAATACTGATGCATAATAAAACTCTTACATAATAAACACTAAAGTATAATAAATCTCTTACATAATAAATACTAATGCATAATAAAACTCTTACATAGTAAATACTAATGCATAATAAAACTCTTACATAATAAATACTAAAGCATAATAAAACTCTTACATAATAAATACTAAAGTATAATAAATCTCTTACATAATAAATACTAATGCATAATAAAACTCTTACAAAATAAATACTAAAGTATAATAAATCTCTTACATAATAAATACTAATGCATAATAAAACTCTTACATAGTAAATACTAATGCATAATAAAACTCTTACATAATAAATACTAAAGCATAATAAACCTCTTACATAATAAATACTAAAGCATAACAAAATTCTTATATAATAAATACTAAAGCATAATAAAACTCTTACATAATAAATACTAAAGCATCATAAAACTCTTACATAATAACTACTAAAGCATAATAAAGTTCTTACGTAATAAATATTAATGCATAATAAAACTCTTATATAATAAATACTAAAGCATAATAAAACTCTTACGTAATAAATACTAAAGTATAATAAATCTCTTACATAATAAATACTAATGCATAATAAAACTCTTACATAATAAATACTAAAACATAATAAAACTCTTACATAATAAATACTAAAGCATAATAAAACTCTTATATAATAAATATTAAAGCATAATAAAACTCGTACATAATAAATATTAAAGCATAATAAAACTCTTAGACAATAAATACTAAAGCTTAATAAAACTCTTACATAATAAATACTAACGCATAATAAAGCTCTTACATAATAAATACTAATGCATAATAAAACTCTTACATAATAAATAATAAAAAAAGCATAATAAAACTCTTACATAATAAAAACTAAAGAATAATAAAAGTCTTATATAATAAATACTAAAGCATGATAAAACTCTTACATAATAACTACTAAACCATAATAAAGCTCTTACATAACAAATACTAATGCATAATAAAACTCTTACATAACAAATATTAAGGCATAATAAAGCTCTTAGACAATAAATACTAAAGCTTAATAAAACTCTTACATAATAAATACTAAAGCATAATAAAGCTCTTATATAATAAATACTAAAGCATAATAAAACTCTTATATAATAAATATTAAAGCATAGTAAATCTCTTACATAATAAATACTAAAGCATAATAAAGCTCTTAGATAATAAATACTAAAGCGTAATAAAACTCTTACATAATAAATACTGAAGAATAATAAAACTCTTATATAATAAATAATAAAGCATAATAAAACTCTTACATAATAAATACTAAAGCATAATAAAACTCTTACATAATAAATACTAAAGCATAATAAAACTCTTACATAATAAATACTAAAGCATAATAAAACTCTTACATAATAAATACTAAAGCATAATAAAACTCTTACATAATAAATACTAAAGCATAATAAAACTCTTACATAATAAATACTAAAGCATAATAAAACTCTTACATAATAAATACTAAAGCATAATAAAACTCTTACATAATAAATACTAAAGCATAATAAAACTCTTACATAATAAATACTAAAGCATAATAAAACTCTTACATAATAAATACTAAAGCATAATAAAACTCTTACATAATAAATACTAAAGCATAATAAAACTCTTACATAATAAATACTAAAGCATAATAAAACTCTTACATAATAAATACTAAAGCATAATAAAACTCTTACATAATAAATACTAAAGCATAATAAAACTCTTACATAATAAATACTAAAGCATAATAAAACTCTTACATAATAAATACTAAAGCATAATAAAACTCTTACATAATAAATACTAAAGCATAATAAAACTCTTACATAATAAATACTAAAGCATAATAAAACTCTTACATAATAAATACTAAAGCATAATAAAACTCTTACATAATAAATACTAAAGCATAATAAAACTCTTACATAATAAATACTAAAGCATAATAAAACTCTTACATAATAAATACTAAAGCATAATAAAACTCTTACATAATAAATACTAAAGCATAATAAAACTCTTACATAATAAATACTAAAGCATAATAAAACTCTTACATAATAAATACTAAAGCATAATAAAACTCTTACATAATAAATACTAAAGCATAATAAAACTCTTACATAATAAATACTAAAGCATAATAAAACTCTTACATAATAAATACTAAAGCATAATAAAACTCTTACATAATAAATACTAAAGCATAATAAAACTCTTACATAATAAATACTAAAGCATAATAAAACTCTTACATAATAAATACTAAAGCATAATAAAACTCTTACATAATAAATACTAAAGCATAATAAATCTCTTACATAATAAATACTAATGCATAATAAAACTCTTACATAATAAATAATAAAAAAAGCATAATAAAACTCTTACATAATAAAAACTAAAGAATAATAAAAGTCTTATATAATAAATACTAAAGCATGATAAAACTCTTACATAATAACTACTAAACCATAATAAAGCTCTTACATAACAAATACTAATGCATAATAAAACTCTTACATAACAAATATTAAGGCATAATAAAGCTCTTAGACAATAAATACTAAAGCTTAATAAAACTCTTACATAATAAATACTAAAGCATAATAAAGCTCTTATATAATAAATACTAAAGCATAATAAAACTCTTATATAATAAATATTAAAGCATAGTAAATCTCTTACATAATAAATACTAAAGCATAATAAAGCTCTTAGATAATAAATACTAAAGCGTAATAAAACTCTTACATAATAAATACTGAAGAATAATAAAACTCTTATATAATAAATAATAAAGCATAATAAAACTCTTACATAATAAATACTAATGCATAATAAAACTTTTACTTAATAAATACTAACGCATAATAAAACTCTTACATAATAAATACTAATGCATAATAAAACTCTTACATAATAAATACTAAAGCATAATAAAACTCTTACATAATAAATACTAAAGCATAACAAAAGTCTTATATAATAAATACTAAAGCATAATAAAACTCTTATATAATAAATACTAAAGAATTATAAAACTCTTATATAATAAATACTAAAGCATAATAAAACTCTTATATAATAAATAATAAAGCATAATAAAACTCTTACATAATAAATACTAAAGCATAATAAAACTCTTATATAATAAATA
>RDPX01000246.1:395572-419367 GCA_003991215.1 Morbakka virulenta
TACATAATAAATACTAATGCATAATAAAACTCTTATATAATAAATACTAAAGCATAATAAAACTCTTACATAATAAATACTACAGCATAATAAAACTCTTACATAATAAATACTAAAGCATAATAAAACTCTTATATAATAAATATTAAAGCATAATAAAACTCGTACATAATAAATACTAAAGCATAATAAAGCTCTTATATAATAAATACTAAAGCATAATAAAGCTCTTATTATGAATATTTAAAGCATGTATATTACTCTATGTTAAATTACTCCGGGACAAAAGTTGGAACACAAATATAACATAGAGTTGGTTAATTCTAACATATGTCTTTTTTTACCGAAGGATGAAATCTACATGGGGATAAAGGTTATTCATCATACTGGTCTTTTGGTTGCTGCTTTGAGAAATGATGAAACAAAATTCTGGATTTTGAGGAATTTTGCCCCATTTGGGTTTGTCTCTTTTTCAGTTTGAGACAGAATAACAGCACTTCTGGATAAAAGTTTATGCGGTGTTTGTTGACAATCGCTACTTTCCATGTCATGTTACCCTGAACGAAATCACATCCAAAAAGAGATGGATATAAGAAAGTGTTAAACTCCCGTTTGGTTTGTTTCCCGATGATAGTCCAATATTGGATTAAAAAGCAAACAAAACAACACATTAACCAAAGTGTATGGAAAGAAACTGCAGCTAACAATAAAGCTGGACTGTATAATCCAATGTCCTATGTTACCCTGCTTGGAGTAATGCCACCGATTAGATATGGATATATGCTTTTCATATGGTGATCCATTGCCACTGAAGAAGACTATCATCTTAATTATATATTTTTTTGTAATTTGAAGAACAATATACAAGCTCATTTGTGAAGTCTTTGTTGGATATTTAATGGAGCTAATAGTAAAGAAATTAGGAAGTACATTTGAAAAGATTTTCAGATAATGATAGAGCAGTATGCCGCAGCTGGAGTCCATGGGATGTATTTGGTTTCTTTATTTATTTAATTTCGGGAGTGCACAACTGGATATTACTATGATGCACAGCTAAAAGGGAGTTCAAGCATGAAAAGGATTAAGGAGAGCTAGTATCCTTCCGTCTAACAAACAAAACAGCTGCTTAACTTGATACGTCCTTTCCTATTTAGTCGACAGGTCGCTATATTATTAGTGGGTTATTAGAACCAAAAAGTGAAAAAGCAGTTAATTTTAAAAGGAAGCAGATTAAACCTCTTCAAATATGGACCGAAATGTTTCTGTTTATGATGCTTCTGACGAAAGGGAACTCCCATTGGAAATCCAGGTTTACTTCTGGCAACAGACGGAGTAAGTTTTTTTGCTTGTTACTTTATGTGTGAACATTGTTTTGAGTCGTAAATAGGTTGCCTAATTTTCTAGTTGATAAAGTTATGAGACAATCGATTATTAGTAGTAGTTCTGTATTATAGTTTAATATCATTTACTCTGTTCTGCTCCCCACTTTAAGCCAAAGTCAATTCTTTACCATCGATTTGTTCAATGTATGGTCTTTCTTGGCTTGCACTTGTTGGCAAATGTGTTGTGAGGGACTTCAATATAAGGATTGACCATAGCATTGATTGGGTTTCAGGTTTTAATAGATTGGAACATTCGTTGTTTGAAATTTCTGGTTACTACTCCATAAACTGACATTTTTTGAGATGCCAGGATTAGTTGCAGGGGTTATTAAGATTTTGCACATTTTGGTTGTATTATCTTCTTTTGTGCTATTAGTTATGGCATTTTCGCTTTCTAGTACTGAGGAAATTAAAAATTGATCAAAACCATCAAAATGTACCATAAAGTCAGGCTTTGTATGACTATCGAATAACAAAACATTTGTGTTAGTGAATGTGTTTCTTATGTATTTGGTAAAAATAAAAAATATCAAATTTTTGCAATATGTAATTTTTCTGACACAGTATATATAATGATGAACTCTCCCATTAATTTTAATATCTGAGTATTACAACAAAATCAGTTTGAATGTTTGTGCCTTACATGGCCTTTAAGCCCAGAAAGGATATGCTGATGATGTTGGTGGCAGTAAATTCTATACTTATTTTTTTGCCCTTGTCTGTCATTGGAGACTTTATCATGGTGTGTATCCAGTATATTTGAAGATGGAAATGGCTCACAGAATACTTTTGCCAATGAACTTATAATATTAAAGAGTTGCAAAAGTAAGGATCAAATGACAAAAATGTTATGAACAAGAAGTATATACCTGACATGTAATGGCAAAGGCAAGAAAATTTCCTCTTCTGAAACAAAAATACCAAAAACTAAGATATTAGGTGACAAAAAATGATTTCAGTGGCAGAATAAATTACTGGAAAGAACAATTTAACATGGGAGATTTGAAAGGGAAGCAAAAGTAAAATTAGAAACTTATTTGTACCCTAGTTTGGTTACCTATAGCTGAGACACAATACCTCTATGCTTCTACATGTATAAAAAATTTCTAGAAATTAGTAGCAAGAGAGGTAAATATGGTTGGACTATATGCAGTGCATTATTTTCTTTTTTGAAATCTTAGTTACATGCAATGAGAGCCACTTTGAACAAATTAATTTAAAATGTGAAATTCCTCATATCTTCTACATTTCAATATTAGTATCACTCAGTCATAAACTAACTTGTACTTTTTAGTGTGCTTTCATTAAGGGATTCAAATTTTTTAGCCCATTTTATTGAATATCTAACTTGTGTACCCTTGTTCAGTCAGCTAAACTAGGGTTCAGGTTAACATTTAATTATCTGTGATATTAATAATATTATCTGATATATATTATTGTTTTATAGATTGTTTTCCTATGTCTCCATTTTTGAATAGTAGCATTTACATTTAGGGAACATAAATTTGCTCTTTTCAAATTCATGGCTCTGTTAAAACTTCTGTCATTATTTGTTGTATTATCACTACCATGAACCTGTGATTTATAGTCAGTTAAATGAATTTGATTTCCATGACATAATGAGTATTTTGAATATATTTCAATGTATTAACATCATCATCAGCAAAATATTTTTAATAATATTATTTATTCCTACGAATAAAAAGAAAACAATCATGTATAAGCAATATCAATTCAGAAAATACAGTTTATAGATTGCGACCAATAAAATTGATTACAACATTATTGTAAGCTTTCGGCTTTTGAACTCTTCCTTAACGTTGATCTTAGGACGTATGAGTTCTTGCCAAATAGCTTCCAAAGTTAAACCATATTGTTCGCTCCTGGTGGTTGCAGCCAAAATTTCCATATCTTTCACCGTAAACTCTTTCAACGCTCCACACGATCTGAGGTGTTTACCGACTGGTTGTGATGGTTTCTTGTGATGGAGAAGACGAGTATACATGTGGTCAGAAGTCCAACCAACATAGCACGATTCACATCGTGGACATGTTATGCGATAAACAACTCCACTTCTCACTTTATGATCGATTTTTGGCTTCAAGGACGGCAACACGGTCTTCAATTTTCGTAATGTTAAAATGGGATTCACAGGAGCCCCACATTTGATCAATGATCTGCAGTACTCCTCTGTTATCCTTCCTCGGTACTGAATAAAGATCATCTTTTTGGGTTTAACTACCTTATCTGTTTCTTCTGTTGGAGTCACAGTTTGACAAGCAGTACTGGTCAGAATCTTTGCGATTGTTTGATTGATAATCGGGTTATAAAAAGTAGGTGGGTATTGATTCATTTCGAGAATTCTTTCTGCTCTTGACAAACTTTGATGAAATGATTTCCAAGAGCTACATGCTCGATGAATTCTGTATACAAACCCAGCTACAACGGATTTATTATATCGCTTTGGTGCCACTGAGTGGTAGTTCATTACCAAGCCGGTATCTGTTGGTTTATTGTACCAAGACGACGATAATTTTGTACCATTTCTCTTTACCAGCATATCAAGGAAAGGTATAGAGCAGTTGTTCTCTTTTTCAATCGTAAATTCCAGGCTAGGGTGCATATTGTTGATCTGATTAAGTTTACCATCAATAGAATCTCTGTTGATATTCCGAATGATATCATCCATGTATCGAAAATAAAATGAAGCATCATCTCTGACATGAGGATCGAATTTGCTGAGCTATAGTCAGTTATAACAGAAATAGAGGATTAAGTAAGTCTGTTAACTATCTAGAAGAGAAAAGTACCCCAAGAGCTCTTTTCTGATTTTCTTTGATCAATTAATAATAAGGCTACCATTTCTTGAAAGCAAAATCTTCATTTATGATATTCTGTAAATGCTATTGCTCAATCTAAAATACATCCTCAGAATGATCAATTTTGTTGTGAAACGTTGCTGAAAAATTCACATTTATGATGTGACAAGACTAAATTTTGGTTTTGTATAGAAAGACTGTACTTGTTCAGTAGAGAAGTAAAAGAACTAAAACAGATGGACAAAACGGACTAAAACATGGACTAAAACAGATTGGAACAAACTAATCAGAAGAGAACCATATCAAAAGTGTAATGATAATTGATTTAAAAGACTATGCAAATGGTAGACAAAGGAGAATCTATGTAAGAAATAATAGAACAGTTTAAGATTCCTTGCTCAACTCTTTGCAAAGAATGCAAGAGGTACATTCTAAGTGAATACACCAATATTGATAATTACATGTGTGATCCTCTTTACCAAAGAAGGAGAGGATGCATAAAATATGCTCAAGTGATAGCTTTGATTAAAGAAATTCTTGGCAGAGCTTTAGTAGAGGTAAAAAGAGGCAGCAAATAAACATACAGAAGGATACATCTGCAAAATTTGTGAGGAGATTTTCATGCAAGATTTCCAGTGCTAAGTAAAATGCATGATAAAACAGTTAAGCACAGGCCTATTAACATGATGAGTAAAGAAACTTTATCAGTACTTTTAATTGTTGAAAGAAACATTATTATAATGTGAAATGGCAAAACACAATGAAAATATAAATGAGAGTTCAATATTGAGGGACTTTGCTGATGAGACTGAAAGGGAAAGTGCAATCAAAGATAAAGACTGTCATTAGAGAAAAGGTGCATCACATGTATAAATTTACATGGAAATAGAATAACAAAAGCCATAAAATCTTGATGTTAGTAGAATGCTGTAGTAGTAAAATTTTTAAACAATTAATGCTTTTGGAAAAGTCCTTTTTTTGTGGCAGAAATGCTTGATCACTTTCCTAAAGACATTTCAATAAGTAAAACTGAAAATAGATCCAGAAAGAAAGAGCTTTTACTGAAGAATCCTTTTGACCCTCACAAGTAAAAGTATAATCCCAACACTGTATCACTAATGATTCTGGACAATCATGGTTCTCAATTCAGTATCAACAATTGATCTATCCATTAAGCATAAGATTGCAATACTGTTCTATCCTGGTCACCTTTCCCATATCTTATATGGCACAGACGTGGTTTTGAACACACCAATATGTTGTTGGGAACACACTGCACCATAATATTTTTCTTTGAGGAAAATTTCCTTTCATGGCAATTATTGGCCATGCTGTCCAAGAAGTTTACATTATTGATCAAGCTAGAAGACCTTTCAGTGCCACTGGTGGTAGCCCCTTCAATCCTAACAACATAGATTTGAGCAGAATTCCTCCCAGTTCTTCAAGTGTTCAATCTGAAATGAGTTGTTTACCTTTAAAAGCAACATGTTTAACTTGTCATTCAAAGCATGTGACACTTTACCCATTAGTCAACAGGATTGTATTCCCAAGAGATTATCTTTTGGGTACCTCCAGCCATCTGGAAAAAAAGGAAGTCAAAATCTAAGGTGGTCAAACATGTGCACATTGTCACATCAGAAGAGATGAAGTAAGAAATCAGCAAGAGTTCAATCCTGCACACTGAAAAACAAAAATCAAAATGGAAGGTAGCAGGTGTCTTAACATTTGGAGGAAAGTGGCAACAATGGTTAAAATGACTCCATTGACATTAATATTTCAAAAATGAAGGAGCTTGTTCCAAGAAAAAGAAAGAGAAATACTCCAACAATTGTGCTTTATAGTTCACAAGGTGGCAGTAAAGATGTCATTTGTTATGGAAACACCCAGGAAAATGAAATTAATGGTCACAGTGATTCAGGTAACTTGACTGAAGGTGATTTTGCAGTGAATTTTTCTGGGGTCAATAGGCCTATACAATTGTTGAGTACATGAGTAAACAAAAAATATTATTCTTTGAAGCAGTGATAACTGATGTGATGGAGGATGCTGATTACCATTACAAAGTTTTTATAAATGCATAGGCAAAAAAAGTGGAAAGTAAGGACATTGATATTGTTGTGACAGAGTGCCTAAAAGAAGTCTTACCACCTCCAGATGTTACCACAAAAGGAGATGAAAATTACTCTGTATTTGAGCAGAGTAAAATCTGATATTGGAGTGGCACTTTACTTAAAGATTCCAATTATGGACAGTTCAAACATGGACAATTGTTTTACATAGGACATTTCATATGTTTTCTAGAATATTATTTTACTTTTGCATGGCAGAGTGAAAAACAAACTAACAGTACTTTAATTGTATCTTATGAGTCATGGCTGTTGTTTTACTTCAGTGGCTATTTCACCAGCTGCATGCCACTATTGAACTTTTCTAGTTTTAGACAGTCAAAGTTCATTTCAGCCCCTAACCTTGTAGATGTTATAACTTTTTCTTGCTGTTGATGTTTGGCATGCTATTTTAAGTTTGCATGCTTTAGAATAGATCATTTTACAGAAAGCGACTTCCCTGAAATCCAAAGCATATTTGGATAAAGCTGTACAACTTGCATGAATTTTGTAATTGCAAGCACTGGGTACATAAACGGTGCAGTGGAATAAAGGGCAAACTGACAGAAACTAACTGTTTTAGCTGCAAGAGGTGCATAGCAGGACAGGCAACCTGTGACTTAGATCTACATAAAGTGCATTTGGAAGGTGAGAAAATTGAAGTTGTCCAGAAGTTTTGCTACCTTGGTGACACCCTTGGAGCCGAGGGGGGAGCTTGTGCAAGTGTTACAGCAAGGGTTAACAGTGGATGGAGTAAGTTCAGGGAGCTGATGCCATTGTTAACCAGCAGAGCTCTGCCATTACCTACCAAAGGTAGAGTCTACCAGGCATGTGTACGTAGCACAATGATGTATGGCAGTGAAACTTGGCCAGTGAAAGCTGAAGATGTCAGCCGCATGGAGCGGAATGACATGAGAATGATAAGATGGATGTGCAACGTAAGTCTAAAGGACAGGCTCAGTTCTAATGAACTCAGAAGGAGATTGAATCTGGACAGTATTGGCAGCTGTATGCAGAATAGGAGGCTTCGTTGGTTTGGTCATGTGGAGAGAATGGACAAGAATGCTTGGACAAGTAGATGCAGAACAATCAAGGTGACAGGAACCACTGTCAGAGGAAGACCGAAGAAAACATGGGAGG
Source organism: Morbakka virulenta (assembly GCA_003991215.1). Classification (NCBI taxonomy): domain Eukaryota; kingdom Metazoa; phylum Cnidaria; class Cubozoa; order Carybdeida; family Carukiidae; genus Morbakka; species Morbakka virulenta. The sequence goes on from RDPX01000246.1 coordinate 403,019, forward strand.
AAGTGATAAGGATGGATCTGAAAGAAAAAGGTGTCAGCAGAGATCTGGTGAAGGATAGGATAATTTGGAAGTCAATTTCAAGAAAGCGTCCAACACATGCTAGCATGTAAAATGGACGTTAAACCGAATATGATGATGATGATGATTGCAGCTGCCTAACTATAAAAACCATGTCAATGGTTCCCCTTCCTAGCATGTATCCAAACTGCATACAATCTGTGCTCACTATTTCTCTCAACCTGCTTTTTAACACCCTGTCACTTTCATGCCATGTTCTAATAGCTTAATACCCCTGTATGATCTAAAATCCATCACATCACACTTCTTTTTATACACAGGTACTAGAACACTTGTCTTCCAGTCTACTGGCATTGATTTTCCATCAATAAGAATTTTGTTTTTGACTTCAGTAAGAATTACCTGACTATATTTAGTTGCCATCAAGTGCTCCTTCACAATCCCTGAAGGCCCACCAGCTTTACCATTCTTTATACCCATCAGTGCATTTTTCACTTCACTTTCTGTTACTCATTTCACAGGACCTACAACTTCATCAGCTGCTAAATTGCCACATCATTCATTTTCCACATTTATGATTTCTTCCATGTAATCTTTGAACACCCTCTGCTTCTCTTTCTAGTCAAAAATAATTTCCTAAATTCTGTTATCTTATTATGTATAAAACTGCATCATTTCATCTTTGCTCAAATTCACCCTTTTTATTTGATAATTTGAAATTCAGGAATAAGTATGAAGTCAAATATGACAAGACTCTTAAACAAAAAGGTATCAGCAGAGACCTGGTGAAGGACAGGATAACTTGGAAGTCAATTTCAAGAAAGTGTCCAACACATGTTACCATGTAAAATGGACATTAAACTGAATATGATGATGATGATGATGATGATGATGATGGAGATAGCAGTTCCCAAAAAGTCCAAATAGTTTAGACCATGTAAATAAGATTTTAGAGAAGTTATTGGCTTGCACTTCCTCCACTCAACCCATAGTGCAGATGATGCAATTTCTGTGAACAAGCATCTTTAAAATATTATGAAGATACTGGTTTTATAATGTGAAATTGAACATTAATAACATATTTTGAAGTTTCCTTTCCACAGAGGAAATAAACTTTATATATGGTGATGTAAAAGAACCACAGATTAATACCATACAATATATATATATATATATATATATATATATATATGATTTACTATGTTAATTTGTGGTTTAGTTCTTTGCTTGATTTTTTGTTAACTTTTCTATTTCTTTCCACAGACCATTTCTTAAGCAAAAGCTGTCACCTGGGTGTTTTGAAAAGGAATGTGTTGTGAGTATTGGATGAACTAATAAATAATAAATTTTTATCAAACCAATACAATTTTAAGTGATAAACCAGAACCTTTAACTGATTATTGCTGTGATTTTAAGCAAGATTGGATAAAGTACATTTTTTTAGATAATTTGTCATATTTTTTTATTTTCAATTAAAGATCCATCTAGCCTTTACCTTCCATATGATACTGCGATTTTAGTTCAGCTTTCCTTTTGTACACTCATGTTCTGTTGAATTTCCTTGTTGTTTTTTGTGCCATAATTTTTTTTCTTATTAATTTTCATCTTCCCATTTCTAAGAGAGCCTTTTTTTAGTTTTCAATGACTTATTATATCTGCCCCAGGAAGGCTGGTATGAAATCACAGACAAAGTTTCAGATGATCCCCATCTTTCATTAAAATTATTATTTTTCACTAAAGGTTTTTTTTTATTTTTCATTGTTTTGTTTTTTGCCTGATTTGTTCAAATTTGAATCCAATTCTTAAAAACTTTTTACAGATCTTGCAGTGGAGCATTTTTTCCTCAAATCTTCCAAAATTTCTCATAAAAAATATCAACTGCCATTAAATTATTTTACATTCTTTTACCCCATTTTTGGGATTAAATAATATTTTTGTTTTGTATTGGTTTTACAGTACTATTTTTATAGAAATGGCTATAGGAATAACCATCAGTAACTCAAATATATGGGTTCCTTATGGGCTGAGCCTGTTGGTTTTAAAGCCTTTGATTGAACTTTTATTTTAAATGCAATGAAGCCTTGATACATCCAAGGGATAATAGGCCTTCCAAATTTGGTCATGTCACAATAGATGTTACTATTTTTACCAGTCACTCCATTTGGCTCATAACAATGAAGCCATTAACTCCTAAGCATGAACAGCACCCAGATAGAGATTTTGTTAATTATGTGTCTTTCACCAGGTGCACAAGTTTCAATTGCTAAGTAGCCCAGTCTGCTTAGTTTCTGGTCAGAATTCCCCATCAAGGTTAATTGCTGACTAAAGCCAATAAAGTATTTTGGCATTTGACAATTTCTTTCAACTAATCCCAAGTGATTGGACTTATCTTGGCCCATGGTTTCATGTAAATACAAATGCAAGCTTAGAAAAAGGTTGCAGAGCTCTACAGAATAGGAGGGTGTCTTATCAAAGTCTTATTTTTGTAGCTCGCATTAACAGGGGGTGGGTTTCTGTTGCTCTTTTTTGCCATGCTATCCTCTCATGGTCTTCTGCCATGTGTTATTGGTATTGCTACTAGTTTTTTTACATCAATAATTACTAGACTTGTTGCTGTTTTCTGCTTCTTCTTGCTAACATTCATTTTGTTTCTCCATATAAACACCCAATACTAAGTTTCCTTGTCCTCTATATATGTTGACATTAGTTGTTTCTTCCTTGATTGGGAAATCAACTACATAGTTTGAAGCAAATGGATAGGTATTGTACATCAGTTTCCTCAGCTATATTGCTTTGCATTTTGGACAGTTGAAATAAGTCAGTCTCAAAATTACTGACTGCTGACAAAATGATTACTTGCTTGCTTACTTACTGCATGGTTTAACATCTCTTGTTCCCAGCAGCTGGGGTTGGGCGCACTTCTTTGCCATGTTTTCCATGAATTGCTGCTGTCCATGCTGGACGATCCACAGTCAATTCTTCATTTATATTTAAAAGCTTCAAATCAGCTTTCACGTTTTCCTACCATTGTTTCTTTGGATGACCAATGCACTTACCGTCCACTTCAAAAGACTTCATATGTTTCTGCCAACTATCGTCACTCATCCAATTGATGTGACCAAACCATCTAAGCCTCCTGCATCTTATAACTTTTTCCAGAGATGTAATGCCAAGGAGAAATCTAAGGTGTGTCATAGATAGCTGTCACAGCTACCAGCACTTACTGTTGACCCTCCACCCATGCTGGTCACTCATTTGCCTCACATGTACTTTGCTGAAATAGCCAATTCATCTTGGTAGTCCATGAATTTGTTACATCTTGTACAGCTGCATATCTAATCGATGAAGAAGACCATACATTTCCATAATGGTCTAATTAAACTATGCCTGCCTGATGGCCCTACTGCCATCATCTGAAGTGTTCCTGCACCTGGCTTTATGAAGCTTATCCAGGTCAATATTTTCTTTGAACATCACATTTCACTTGATATTGGCAGGATTAAAAATGTACACAAGAATCCAATCACAGAAATGTCATTCAATCCACAGTCACCCAGGGTTCATCAGCTGTTGCAGTTGCTCCTTTATACCTCCACATTTGCCACCAGGGTCTTTCCTTAAGGGAACTATGGATTCATTGCAATTAGTTCACCAATGAACATCTACCACTGGATGATCACCAACTGATACAGATGCAAGACCATCATTGAATAGCCACTGCCCAGTTCAACGAGCAACAATTCACATTCTTACCACTAGCCACCATTCTAGAGGGCACCATGGCATACATGAGAAATGAAAAAACCAAGTCCCAATCACGACCTTACCACTTTGTTGTACAGCCAGACAACCCATGATACAACACCTGAAAGTTTATTGACAACCAACTTTTTAACACCAGATACGAAGTCCACTAGTCAGATCTCTTTGCTTTACTTTCATTGCTAGGCACCACAGCAGAGTGAAGTGTATGCTGGAAATGACTGGGCTGATAGCACAGATTTCATGCACCACCCCCCCCCCCCATCCTTATGTACCAACCAAAAGATGCATCATGTCCTGGCTACCATCAAGAGGTTGGCTCCCAACTTGAACAGCAATCTATCTCCAATATTCAATCTCAGCTTTCACCCTTAGCAATACAACCTATTAATGACAAAGCTATTGACCTGGCTGGTTATTGTGTTTTGATAGAGACCATTTCTTGCCCAGGCTACATGAGTTAATTATGACAGGTTCCATCATTCATGCTTTTTAGCAGAAAGAGATGGACATTGGCCTTTACTTTTATTTACGTTTGTTCTTTCTGTGGCTAATAAGGACCAGTAGTGTATTCCCACTTCTTTTACACTCTGTATTATGTATATAAAATTATCACCATTTTTATAAATACTCTATTAAGGCTGTGTCAAGATACCTTCTAGAGCATTTTATAAGATTTATAGCATATTTGGATCATTAAACTTGATGGTAAATCAAACAGTTGAATGATATTGCTAATGTATGCTATGTGTATGACATGTTAATCTTCAAAATAACTTTTCATTGCCACTATTTTGAATTTTTTGTCACTTATTTTTGTTGCTGTAGTTGTTTAACTAAAGTACACTAAAGTAACCCTATTTTTATTTTTGATGAAACCCATTCAATATCAGAAAACTTTCACATGATGGGCTGCCACACAAAAATGTACTTTTAACAGTGAATAAACTTGATACTATTCATTGAAGTGTACTACAAGGCATAAACCATGAATGTCTGCAACCTATTGGGTTTGCTATGCAGTAGCCAGTGTGCACTTTGCGAATTTTCTATGGATTTATCTCCACAGCCCATTTAAATATTTCCACTTTAAATCAAGTTTATTTACTTATAATTTATTTTACCAATTTTTGATTAACTCCCAATTACTTTTGTTTGATCAGTTTTAACCTTCTGGTGCAAACTGAGATCAACTATAATTCTCTAGTCCAAATTTAGAGTATTTTACAGATGAATTATAAACATTTTGTTTATTCATTATTTTATTACTTGGATCTTACAGCCATTTTTGAACCTTATTGAATGTTGTCAGTTTGGTTGACATTAATGTCACATTTTTTGCAGGACGCTATGAATTTTTGGAGTTCTAATTGCTTTGATTTCATTACATTCACATTTCATTATATAATTTTTTTGACTGGCGTAAGACTGACTGGTGTAAGATAGTATATATATATTTGTGTAATATTGTGTATTTGTATCAAAAAGTGCTCAATGCATATAGCAGAGCAATATGCATAAGGTAAGACATGAAAAATAAGAACTATGATTGCAACTAATAGTTTCACGATATTTCAATCATCATGCTACAAATACTGTACAAGCTTATATAAACAAATAAAGTAGGTGGCTCATCAAAAAATGATAATTACAGATGGCAACGTATTACAATGCATTAATGTTTTGAGAAAGGAAGAAAGAAAGAAAGTCCCATGTGGATATGGTTTAAAATTGCTAAAGAATGATTTACTTTCAAATTAAGTAAATAGGTGTTTGGCTGTTTGTTCAAGAAAGGATGTCCCATGCGATTAGTCATTAGGTATAAAGTTGCGGAGGAGAAATTTGTTTTCTTGTCGGAATTTTGAAATAAGTTCTGATCTTTTGTTGAGAAGCTGTTTCTTGATGGTGTTGGCAAAAATGGACATTATTTCAATGAGACAAAGGAGGCATCTTTTTGTGCTGTTGTTGTAGTGGGAGGCTGATTTTAGGATAGACCAAGATATTTCGGGTGCTTTTTCGGTTTTTTCCTTTGCGTCCCATACGAAACTGGATAGTGTTGTGCTCTATTTGTATTTACTGTGGGTGAATGATAATTTATGTTGGGATTATCTGTGTTTCCATGGCCTTTCAGTTAATCCTATGTATGCCTTTTCGATGTTAGGTGGTGTTGGTGTTCCTGTGGGTGGGGCCAATGATACTCTGGCCTTGTAGATGACGTTTGGTGTAGTGCATTTTCCTGGAAGAGGACATTGACTTTTTGTTCTGCAGTTACAGGATTGGTTTGTTGTAGTTGCTTTGGGGGTTATGATGTTGTTATTGTGCTTTTTGATGATTTGTGACATATTTTCTGTGCAGCTATAGCTTAATTTTAAGGTGTTCCAGTTAAATATCTTGTGGAGTTTGCTGGACTTAGGTAAATGTTTGTCGATGAGGCATAGGAAGGCATAGGAAGGCATAGGACGGTTTTGTTGAAAGGAGGCTTAAACCAGATGATGTTTCGTTTTCTTGTGCGGTTGTGTGATTGGCGTGGTGTAAATAATAAGCATGTTGGATGTCCACAATTTTTTAGGGCAGCTTCGTACTCGGGTTTGGCGTCGTTGAATATTTCTTCATTGGAGGAGTTTTCAGATAGTCTCTTGCTGACGGATTTTGGTATTTTTTTAATAATGGCTGGTGGGTGGTTTGAAGAAGTGTTAATGTAGAGGAGTTGGTCATTTTCTTTCTTGTATGGGTGTTGTGTGGACGTTGTAAGATCGAAGGTGATGTCAAGGAAGTCTACTTGTTTTAGGTTCGTCTTTATGTCAATTTTAAATCCTATGTCCCTGATAATTTTTATGTCTTTTCTTGCTTTGTCTCTTTGTATACCATTTGTATCTCGGAAAATTATATATATATATATATATATATATTTATATATATATATATTTATATATTTATATATTTATATATTTATATATATATATATATATATATATATATATATATATATATAACAGCACAACATTAACGTTTACTTTTTCTTTTTTATTACTAGCTACTTCAAAGGCTCTTGTGTGATTACAGAATTAAAGACCTTAGACTTCACTCACCAGAGCTTGCAACTTGCCTAGATAAAGTGCCAAGGTGGATCCTTATTTCGAAGGCATTACCTTATGTATTCCATTGTTGTGCAAATGTGTTAAGCAATCGTCTACTGCTAAGGTCAGACGAAAAATTAACCCTTCCTGTAAAGAAATTGATGCGCACGCTTCACTGGTGTTTGATGGAGGCAGCCTACGTGTGTAATGTACCAGTTACTCAAGTAAATATTCCACTTTATAACATCGAGCTTTTTGTGCAACTTTTGACTCCCTGTGTTCACAATATAAGAGAAAAAGACTTAGAATTTAATCTTCAGGATTTTATAGACCTTTGGCAACCCCTACAAAACCACCAAGCTCCAAATATTCCATGGTTTGTAAAACCAGCATTGCAACTAATACAAAGCGCATCAACACTTGAAGATAATTTAGAGCCAGCGAAAGATGGCATGACGTCAACTCCTTGCTTGTTTGACGTCGCTGTGTTGAAGTGCTTGAATGTAGAATCTTGGTCTGAAGATGGCTTTTTATGGTGCTTAAGGTATATTCTCCGATATCTCAAGGAATTGTCGCTAAGCAGAGGAATTATAGGACCTGATTTTCTTTCTGTTCAATCCAATGTAACTCATGGATTACAAAATCACGATTCATTTCCAAATCGTGCTTTCCATAAAGAGGATCACATTGAAGAAGAAAAGGCAGACGGAATAAAAAAGTCATTCTCTTCTGCTGTAGTCAAAGATGATATTGATGTAGAATATGATAAAAGAAAGTCCATGAAATCTTTAAAACATCAGCTTTGTTTGGATATACCAGCTGAATATAGAGATTGGATTTCAGTTCATGGAAATTTAAAATTTAGAAGTATATTGGACGCCTTGCGACGACTGATTGATCAAGAATGGCTTGTCCATTATTGTGATTCTTTATTGAATATTATAACACTACTGTATGAGTTGGGTGTTGTGGAAAATGTAGATGAAAGTGAAGAAATTACGACTGAATTTGAAAGTATGGTGCTTATCATGATTGGTATTATCAAATTGTTAGGATGTGAATATTGCTGTTCAAACGGAGTCAAAGGTCAAAAAGGTCAAAGACTGAGGTTATGCTCACATCAGTTTATTATGAAACTAATTAAAATAAATAGGCCGTATGCTAGAGTTGTTATAGAGAAGATTGCTTACGAGAAGGAACCAAAATACGTGGTTCAATTCCTTCATGCGTTGGCGGGATGCTGTGAAGGAAGGATGAACATTTTAGGCTCATCATCTCCTGATACAGAACCAAGGCTTTTGGAGAATGAATACGAAGAGTGCACGTCAGTCCCAAAAGGTTTCTTTGGGTATTTGTCACCAGAATCAAAAGCAAAAAATGAGGCAGTTTTCTTTGAGCTTTGCCTTGGGAGCCTTTTTCATAGTTTAGATGGAAACGTAGAAAAAGCCATGGAAAACGGAGTTGAGGTAATGTATATTCTTTTTATATTTTTTCTACAATAGTGATTAATAATGTTAATGATAGATACTCCACATTAACTAGTCCTTACTGAACCACAATATTTTTTATTAATTAAAAAAAATTAGAAACAAGTTGACGACGCTAACTAAAGATATTAAACTCCGATTACAATGCACATTAAAAACAAAAAGTCCAATTAGGAATAAAGGAAAAAAGAAGAAGGAAAAGAAAACTATTTTATGAGGTTTACTCTCATTACCGCAAGATTGCACTCTGATGCAAAAGGTGTAATGCAGGCAATAAAATGGGAATACGATTGCATTACAAAATGATGCTCCTTTGTCCCTATGTATCTACCTGTAGCCAGACGACTTATTAAAAAGTTGTATACTGAGAACTTACCAAAGTTTTTTTGCCATATCATAAGGAAGATACTACAGCTCATTTTGAGTTTGTTTTTGTTGATGACGATTGGTGATATTGGTGCCATTTTCAGTTGGCGGCAGGGATGAAAGGAAACTTGTCGTATGCTAAGCGGAAATTGTGGCATTTTTGGTCATTACAGTAAAATCTTTATCGTTGGTTTAGAATATAAAACACTAGCATTTTATTGTAGATTCTTAAAAGTGAAATGAAAAGCAAGGGCCACACCATTACTAGTTACCGAGTTTGCAAGCTTACTGCGCTAGAGATACCTTGTCGGATATTTGGCTCCATCCCTAATGTACTACACCCAACGTGTTTCTGCTTTAAATTTGATGGACGGTTTAGTTGGCAATGTTATGCCAACTAAAAGGTTGAAGAGAATTGGAGATAATATTTTACAACATTAGACATATCGTTTTACTTTTTATACTAAACTAGTTTTGAAATTCGCACAAAACCAAACCAAACCCTTGAGTGATAAAAGAGAGTTCAATAGTGGAAAAAAAAGTTTTTATGTAAAAACTGAAAATGTCTTTTATTGACGCATGTAATTCGTAGTTGTTGCATGTATTCTGCATTATTATTGATTGGTTGATGTGTAGATATTAATTCCCATGTTTTCTATTCTTTTAATAGTTTTTGGAAGAAGTTGCTAGAGTAACAACCTACGTTAAGACCAAGCATGAAAGCGTGTTTCGAAAGCTTGTACTGGCTGGATTGCTTGACTCTTTCCAAAGAACACCACCTGGAGAGAAAAAATTAAGCACCTCCTCAGTGGATGGACAGAACCTACTACCTGGTAGCCAGCCAAATTCAAATAAATTAAATGTAACCACCCCAAATTACGAAAAATTGTCTCCAAAAAGCAAACGAAAATTTTTCCAAAAAATACAATTTAAAACAATATTGGGACAAGAGCCTGAAAAGAGGCCAAAAAGCCCAGGAAGACAGAGAAAGGTAGTATCTACTAAAGGATTTTTTTTTTCTGATAACATTTGTATTATATTGATATACTTTGTTAGTGTTTCATCCCCATTAGCCTGGTTTTTTTATCCGTACAGTACGTGTTACTTGTATCAAATACAGTGTTTTTACACCATTGGTATCTCCTCAATCATTATACGGAAATATCTGATCAAAGCGTCACTAGTAGAGGCACTTTTATGAAAATTCTAATTCTGAGTGGGGTTTTTTTTGCACACAGTAAAAAATACGATAATCTAGCGATGTATCATTGCTGGCCTTGATATTGATTACATTTTTTCCTCAAGTTCTTCCATTTTCATTTTCTTTTTCTCACGAAGAGAGACGAATAAAACAGATGCTGCTTACTAATTAAAAGGTATTTTCGTGGATTCAAGCTAAAGATGTCGGACCCATAACAGTCAGTTTGCGACTGCAACCTCCTATGGCCGCTTCATTGAGTTGTTGTTAATTGGTGCCATATTAATTGATGTTCTAGTCAAAAGTCTCTTGCTTTCTTCAGCCCCGTAAAAAACAATACTTCATTTTCTGATGTTCTTGTGGTTCGGATATTAACTACCTATCCCATTCTTATTGTATACAAATTACCTTCTCGACATCTGGATTTACTCTTTTCCAACAAAACCCTGGTAAGTGCAAGATGGCAAAACTCCACCTGTCATTTACAGGCTCTGCATGCATTAATCAGATCTTCATTTATTTGAACTTTTCTCTCTTCTTTACTACTTCTTCTTTTACTTTCGGCTGCGCCCTGTTCATGGGATTGCAACAGCGAATATTCTTTTGCTATAGGTCACGATTCTTTGTGTCGTCGTGCTCCACTCCATCGGTCGCATATCTTCCCTCATATAATCGTACCATCTCCTCTTCGGTCTTCCTCTCCGTCTCGTACCATGTACCAGCATTCCCAAATCTCTTCGTTCAGCATAGTCTTCTCTCCTATCAACATGCCCAAACCACCCTGGAGTGACCTCACGCAACTTTTTTGACCTCTCTCCAACTTCGATGGCTTTTTTGATAACCTCGTTTCTGATCATATCCTGTCTGGTCAATCGTTGAGCCAAGGTGTTCGAACTCTTGTTTCTTGGGAACCTCATCACCATCAATTTTTATCGGGAGTGAGTACACTTGCCTGTTGATGTACACTAATTTGGTCTTTAATCTGCTGACCTTCAACCCCCATTGCTCCAGCGCCTTTTTTTACCTCTATAGTTCTTCCTCTGCTTTAGCTTTCACGTTATTGAACAGTACAATGTCATGGGAAAACATTATGTTGGCTGGGCTCTCTCTTCTCACCCCCATTGTGAGCGTATCCATAACAATTGCGAAAAATAGAGGGCTTAAACCCGAACCTTAATGTAGGTCTACATCTTTAAAGGTTTTGGTCCTTCCCACTGCACACTTGACTACAGTCTCACAATTTATGTACATTTCCTGACACATCTGGCATTTTCTTCAGACAGGCCTTTTTCTCTTATACAACACGAGACCCCTGACCGTTGGAGACGATTGTATGCCTTGTTAAGATCAATGAACATACAGTGCAGCTCCTTTAACCCCTCACGACACTTCTCAGCCATCGTACAAAATTGCATCCATTGTGCTTCGCTTAGACATAAAGCCAAACTGCTCATTACTGATTTCTATTTCCGATCTTTTCCTAGCATCTACAACCCTTTCCCGAAACTTCATAGTACGACTAAGCAATTTTATGATTCTGTAGTCAGAGCAACACTGTGCATCACCCTTTTTTATATACATGGGTGCGAGGATTCACTTCCTCAATCGTCTGGCATTTTCTACGTCATCATGATCTTGTTGCATGAGGTTGTAAGAAAAGCGCTATCGCCACTGCTTTTCCACACTTTGACTGGGATGTCGTCTGTGCCTACTGCATACTCATTTTTCATTCGACAAAGAGCTTTCTTCACTTCTTCTTTCCCTGTTTCACCAACTCATTGCTCAGCCTACTGGCCTTCAACTTATCTCTCTACTCCTTGATTATCGATGTTCTTCAGGGTTTCGAATAACTGCTTCCATCTGTCTAATAGGTCATATTCCGTGCATAGAACGTGACTATCTTCATCTTTAATTGTTTGAACTTATTGTATATCATTCTAGGCTTTACCCATTTGCTTTGCAGCCCGGTACACTGTTTGCTGACCTCAGTGATCTCCATTTTCCAAAGACGTTTGTCGTGTGGTTCAGGTTTGGTTTTGGCTACTGCCTGCTGAGTGTCTTTCATGGCTAGTCTGTACTGATGCTTATTTGCCTCACTGTATTCTTGGTGTAGCTTTCTACATATTGTCTTACACTTCCTTATTCCACCACTGTGTCTCTTTATCTCAAACTACTACTACTACTACTACTACTACTACTACTACTACTACTACTACTACTACTATTACTACTACTACTGTTACTACTACCACTACTACTTCTACTGCTACTATTACTACTACTACTACTACTACTACTACTACTACTAGTGCTACTACTACTACTACTATTACTACTACTAATTGCACTACTTTTATTACTATTACTATTATTATTACTACTACCACTACTACTATTACTACTACTACCACCATCACTACCACTACTTCTACTACTACTACCACCACCATCACCAATTTTACTACTACAACCACCTCCACCATCGACACTTCTACGACTGCTACTGCTGCTGCTCCTCTTGCTGCTGCTACGATGACGACGAATTTTACTTTATCACAACCACCACTACTACTGCGTTAAGAGCTACCAATATTTCTATTAACGTAACCATTGATATTGCTACTTCAGTACTGCATATCATACTAGAGTATTGGTATTCAGTTATAGAGCTTTTCGCAGCTTATTTTCTTTTATTATTTGTTTTATTGTAGCCAATTCCCACCACTCTGAAGCAGGGTCTCTCGGATGCTTCAGACGACAATGGTGAGAAGACGGATGGTACTGCTTCAACCGATGCATCGTCTCCATGTAGGTCCCAAAAGCAACAATCTAGAGAGAATAAGGGAATTTCAGAACCTCGTAAGCCGCGCCTGTTCGGTAAAGCAAGCGGAAAGAGAAAACCTGAAACGTCAACATTAAATCGGTGTGACGGGGAGAAGCAAAAAGAAACTTTACCAGAAAGTTTGGTGGACAAGATAACAAATATAGTATCACTTCGTGATGGAATGATGCAGTTACGTATTCTCTTTGAGGTTTTACCACCCGGAAGAGTCCCAGAAGCAGCTGCTATTGGAGCAGTATTAGATTTAGTAAGTACCTATTTTAATCTAAAAGTATTGAATATAGCATCACGTTTGTTAAGTACTCTATCCCCAGAATTTAAGTGACTGGGTTTATAACTAAATTGTGGTCATTTGTCAATCTCTCAGTTTAAAAAATGCTCCCGTTTATAGGCCCATAGCCCCATAAATTAAAGTAGAAATACAATTTGAAGGCCTGGATGAAAAATGCTTATTTTTCAAAACATCTTTAATCATAACCGATAGAAACAAATGAGAAATTAGAACAAATATATACAACAGGAAAATGATGAGTTATTCAACGTCGATTTCTTGGGCTGATTCTCTCTAGATGGTGTTCTTTGGAAAGAGTCAAGCAATCCAGCCAGAAAGGGCTGATTTGTCTTCACTTTAGGAGTCATAGTCTTCAGGATTGATTTCTGGATTATTTTCGTTTTCATCGTCAGTCAAGGTGTTTTTAATCGTTGGTCTTTGCGACAGTTTTTCGTCCATGTTCAGGAACATTTCATTTACCTCTAGAATGAGAGTCATTGGAGCTGATCTCCTTACAACTGTTTCCCTCAATCGTGAACGTAATAAACCAACATAATTGCATTCTTCAAATCTTATGATAGTCATGTTTACAGTTATTTATTTTCAGGACCCATAAACCCAGGTGACTACCATTTCATACGATTCCCTTTCCTTATACCTAGTTTTGGTGCACTTCACTTCAGCATTTGCTGTCCATTCAGTTCGTTTTTCTTTAATGCTATTTTTAAAAGACTTGCTGACACCAGTCTCTAGTAATTAAATTAAGAGCATTATAACCCTGTCAATATATTTCACTTTGGTGCTGAGGTTAGCAAATGTCGAAATAACTTCATTACCTTTCTGCGATTGAACTGTGTACATAACATATTGTGTATTTATTTGCCTCAAGAGGCATTCGGGTCTTAACCCGAGTAAGCTTGCATACTTTTCAGCCATTGATTCTTTTCTCATTGCACCCATTTAATGCTTTCAAATACCATATGATTTGGAAATTCCTCTTTTGGGTTTTTTTTGTTTTGAAGTTTTGGAAATCATCGTCGTTGAAAGATTGCATTGTTTATAATAATCACGCTTTTTCTCTTTACCTGCCGTGCCAACTTTGTTGTTGCTAAATCAAAGCGCCATGGTGGGTCGTCTATGTTAGGAATGATTTTGTAGTCTTGGTAACAAATTTTATTACCTGTGAAGAAACGTTCTGATTTTATTGGGTGGTCAATTGATATCTTTTGCTCCACACTTGCTATGATAAAAGAGATGGTCTGGAATTATTAAGGGAAAAAATAGAAAATCTAATTTACACGAAACTGTATTAAAACCATTAAGACCTTCCCCAGCACAAACTTTGCAGCTAGTAATACGTTCATAGCCAGACCATATCTGCATTGCAAATGACTGGGCCACCAGCCCTCCTATTTCTTACCTACAAGAATCTCATTCTTATTTAATGATATAGGAGTACGCCACCCACAGAAAAGTCTCTTCCCCTCAATGCTTCATTTTTTCAAGAAATTAGAAAGAAATTAATAATTAGAAAGAAAACAATTATTTTTAGTAACAGACTTTTCGAAAAATATACAAACTTTATTTATCCTTAAGGTTATTATCATTATTATAATCATTATTATAATCATTATTTTTATTAGCATGTTTAGTGAGGCATTTTTGTCAATAACGTCAAAATTATTTTTCTAATCACGTAGGAGGCACCCGTCCTTGCTCGAGCTGCTTTCTTGCTTGAATGTGCTAACTTTGTCCATCGCTGCAACAACGGGGAATGGCCAGCCATTATGAAGATTGGCATGTTTAAAAAGGGGAAAGATCATACATGTAAAAACCAACTGACGCCGTTTCAATACTGTCAAATGAAACATGAAGCAGGTACTTTATTCTATGAATGGGGAGTTTCATTGGCAAAAAAATTAGATGAGCTTTGCATAAGTAATAGGAAAGAATCGTCACCGTCAGTTGAGGGCAGTGGTACTGCTAAATGGACGAAATCGGCATACAATGACATGAGCTTATATCTAGAAGGTAACAATCAAGCCTCTTTTTTCGGTTACATAATACTTAAAACGCATCTGAGATATTTTGTTCTTGGGAAAAAAACATTACAGTTTTAAATATGGTTTCAGTAATAAGTAGAGCGGTTTTGTACGTTAACGTCAAATTAATTATATGATTTAGAGTATATTAGAAAAATTATTATTCTAATTTATTTAACTAAAAAGGCGAGGTAGGCACTTAGAAAATTTAACTTCGGTCTCAGCGGTACGGATTAAATATCAGTAGGTGGTACAGTTTTTACTGTAGGTTATCTCAGGATTTTTTTCAGTGTTTTAGTGCATTGTTCAGAAAACTGCTATCTGCCGTAATGACATGTGAAGTTTGCAAGTTAACTGGGCTGTTGTCATATCAATCTGGCATCAAATGACAGAATAA
Organism: Morbakka virulenta; assembly: GCA_003991215.1. NCBI lineage: Eukaryota > Metazoa > Cnidaria > Cubozoa > Carybdeida > Carukiidae > Morbakka > Morbakka virulenta. The sequence continues at coordinate 418,479 of RDPX01000246.1, forward strand.
TTTAAGGTAATGTTAGGATTATTAGAAATATTTCCTGGAATCGTCTATATTTTTTTAATTAATACAAGGCCACTGGCCAAGAATATACGTAAGAATACTTTCCATATATATTCGGTTTTTGTGAACTTTGTTTATAATGCGAAAGTATTAAAGGAAAATATTATTTTTCCAAGTAGCAGAAGTACTTAACTTCATTACCTTGCTTTGACTTTAAATGGATGTATTTGACGTTACCTTTATTTTGTTGTGCATATTTGTGTCCTTCCCGCTTCATAGTCGTGGAAATCTGTTTTAAAAATATGAAATCTATATAAGTCGCACCATTTATTAATTGTCATTTAACCGAGGAAAAGCTTTTTGCGTTTTTTTGTATGATTTTCTTTAAACAATAGTTTTTAAGGACTCACGACTGCTGTCATTAGGTGCGAAGTGTGTTTCTTCAATAGATGGCCTTTAAAAATGGGTTTTTTTGTCCGAGGGAGAGGAGAAAGCGAGGACACTTACTTTAGCTAAAATTCACCAGAGACTATATATATATAATCAGATGTATGAGTAAGAAAAACTCTATTTTACAGTACTCAGAGTTCCATGTCTTTCACAATCTTCAGCTGTACACACAAATATATACATATATATATATTATTATATATATATATTACGCTCCCTTACGAAAGTTTGGTTGAGCACTCTATCTGAGATGGGAACCTGTCGTTTGCGTAATGCGGAGCTCACTGCGCATGCGTAGTTTGAGCACTCTGACAGGATCCCACTATAACTCCTTAAGCTGTGTTTGCTCCGGCAACATGGCCTGAGAGTTATGTCTCAGAACTCTGTGCTGCACTGATGAACCCACAAAGGGCGAAACAGTACTGTATGTAGCTTGAGTATA
>RDPX01000246.1:422002-438671 GCA_003991215.1 Morbakka virulenta
GTACAACTCCAAGTCCCTCTGACCGTCTGAGCCCCAATTTCTGGGGGAAAATGACGTTAAAACTAAATAAATAATAAAAATATTTATGTACTAGAGAGTCACCACACATCAAGTCTAAAAGCCACTCGAGGACGAGAGTTAATAAGATGGATAGACTAACAGGTGGATGATGTTAAGTATTGTGAAAGGGACGAAACATATAACTGAATGAGTAAAATTTGATGACTTGATGATTATATGCAAGATTTTGACAAGTGTTTATTGACATTTGATTTGAAGATAAGCATGCTGTAGTCCTCCGGGAAGCAATCTTGTGGCAAAGTGTTCCACAGATTGGAGGTTCTTGGAAAAAAACTCTTTGCATGGAAATTCCGGTTGATGTTAGGCACATGGTGGAAGAAAGGAAAATTCGTTGCAGTAGTGGTAGCAAGACGCGTTTTTGCTGTAAAATTTTTACGAGGAGGAGCTAGAGATTGATGCTCAGTCGAGCACTTACCATGGAAATACTGATAGAGTATAGAAAGACTAGCAACGTCTCTTGTGTGAGAAAGGGGCTGTAGAGAACTGAACAGATCATCTCCAACGAGATTGCGAAGTCGATCTTGAACTCTGTCAAGGCAAGAAAGAGTGCCCCGGGCAGCACCTCCCCATATGTTGCAGCACTCCATTTTAGGGCGTATCTGACTTTTGTACAGGTAGAGGATTGCATCAGGCGTCAGATATTTTCTGGAGCAGTAGAAAGATCCAACCATTTTACCAGCAACCTTAGCAACAGATTGGATGTAAGTATTCCACTTTAGATCAGAAGTGAAAGTCAGTCCTAGTAGCTTATCAAAGCAAGGGACTTCTTCAAGAAGTGAGCCATTCATTTCAACTGAAGGAAAACTAGGATCTGAACGTTGTTGGTGAAAGGAGAGAAAGCTTGGTTGTAGAGGTGTTAAAAGTAACAAGCCATTTATTCCCCCATTCCAGTACATACCCCAGGTCAGAAGAAAAGGAATCCGCAAGATCCTGATTACCAATGCTCTTCGAGGTGCACCCATAGACAGTTGTGTCGTCTGCATAGATGTCGACAAATGATCTCAGAATGTGATTTGGAAGATCATTAATGAAAATCAAATAGAGAGTTGGCCCTAGAATAGAACCTTGAGGAACACTGGCGTTGATACAGTGTGCTTCGGATTACTGCCCATTAACAACTACTTTCATAGACCTATCAGAGAGGAAGGATTTGATCGTTGAGAAGACATTGCCCGATATTTCATAGCTAGCAAGTTTGTGAAGCAACCCTTTGTGCCAGACCTTATCAAAGGCTTTTGATATGTCAAGAGCCACTGCCCTAGAAACAAAGCCCCTATCAACAGATTCACTGTTCCTATGAGATATCAGTCGGCACATCAGCTGCTGATCTTGCTGTACGAAATTCATATTGCTTGTCACTAAGTAAAATGTTTTTTATAAGAAAACATGAGATTTATTTCCACTTCGCCCACTTCCCAGAATCGAAATTTGTCAATGTTACATATTTTCAAAATTAAAATGGAGATTCACCATTTACAAGCTTACTGAAACGTGGGTTAATGAACAGATAGATGGAAAATCCAACCGATAGTACCGTAAGTGGCTTCAAATTCCGATCATTGGAAACATCACATCTCTTATCTTACGTTACCAAAAGGGAAACTTGGTCAAAACCTAAACTTTTAATAGTGTGTGTATATGTATATATATGTAATTGGGAAATCACAGCCATCGAGCAGACATGCCCGTGCAGAAGCAAAACTGAGTCATTGGGATAATGCAAACGAAAACGATACGATCACTTACATTGTTCTTTTCGCACTCTGAAGTCACATTTCTCCCTTATTCTTTTTGAAATAACAAGCCTGGGTTTTCTTGTCACGCAGAACATAAAAGATTTTGAGAACTTCCTGTAAAAATAGAACTTAAGTGCAACAAACATTATATGAATTGTTCAGGAAATTTCAATTAAGATTAAACCAGTTGTGGAATCCCTTTAAAACCGTGTCTGACCTTTAAGTGATTACGGATATCTTTTCCTCTCTACGTTTCAGATTCTCTAACTTTTAGTTCAGAATTTGATGGCAAAATTATTATCATTGTTTTTATTGCTTACATTATTATTATTATTATTATTATTTATCGCCATTATTGTTGTTTTTAATAGTACTAGTATATGTGTATTTGCCGCCATTTTTACTGAAAATTAAGATGGACAACATTTGTAAACAAAATCAATGATTTAAGCTACTTGTAAGAACGTTATGCTACTGATTTTTTTTATTTCTATTTACCCCAAGAAGGAGCGATTAACCCAGAATTATAGGTTTTTGTAATATTATTCCTTGTTTTGTTCAAGTGCTACTTTTCTTAGGTTTTTTTTATAATTAATTGTTTGACTTGTAACTTCTATGATTATACAAAGAAGACTGCAGCCGTGAAGATCCGCTGTACCTCTGCACTCACACATAAAATCAGACAAATGAACAACGACTCCGTAGGACACAGTAGGTAGAAAAAGGTCACACCTGGTTCCTTGATGTTAAAAGAATCGACGGATATGCGGTGACGAAGGTCTATCTCACGATATATCAGTGAACAATTATTAAATCAGAGGTTGATTGCCTTCTTAATAGTCAGGGACAAAAGTAAACTCAGATAACACAAACCCCTTCTGCTGCTTGATCAGGATTCAGGAGGGGTTTTTTTTAGTGAAAAGAGATTTTACTGTCGCACACTTTAAAACATTTGAGATTTTGCTAGAATGCGCAACCATTTTAAGTGATCTTCATGTGTTTGTAGTTTGTATCATAAACAGATATTTTAAGTATAGCAGACTTACCGTATTTATTTGTGGTTTTCTCGCCAGGCATGCGGTCTTATGCATTCACCGTTTTCCATCTTTTGCAAAGCTGCGCAGGTCGTAGACAGGCAAATTACTTTAGATATGTTGGCCATTGCCTGGGAATATCTTCTTCATGAAGACCAACAAACTGCTTCAGCAGCAGGTGAGATAGTAATCTGTTTCAGTTGAAATATTATTATTAGTACTGTTACGATCGCGGTTATCAGTAGTGCAGTTTTGTTTTGTTTTGTTTCTCATAATGCTTCCCATGCACATCTGGGTAGTAGTTATTTAAACATGTGCTATTTCGATATTCTCCTGTTTACATTTACTAATCTTTGGTCTTACACATTTTTATTTAATTGATAATAGAAAGCACAATAATGACAAGGATCGTACTTCTTGATACAGCATTATTTGATTGTGAAGTATTGGTCGGTGCATGCATTCATCTATCCATCTAATTGCCTATCTAATTATCATCTATCTATCCATCTATCCATCTAATTGCCTATCTAATTATCATCTATCTATCCATCTATCTATCTATCTATCTATTTATCTATCTATCTATCTATCTATTTATCTATCTATCTATCTACCTATCTATCTATCTATCTATCTATCTATCTATCTATCTATTCTGTCTATCTATCTATCTATCTATCTATCTGTCTGTCTGTCTATCTAAACACCTCTTAAAGTGCCTACCAGTCTTGCTGTCTGAAATGACATTTTTGAGCATAGGAGCCCAATTAGTTTTCTTGTTTGAATAAAAAATAATAATAATTCACATTGATGTAGGATATTTACAGTGGCGTGAGTCAAACTTTTTCTTAGCATTTTCTGAGCTCGGAAAAAGCTTACGACTAACGACTTCTACATCAGTGGCTTCCACTGAGTTCATAAAATCAAGAATTTTATAGACTAACTCTTTTTTCTTCTTTTTATAGCTTCGGCCTTCCTTATTTGTACTGCACAACTAGAATCGATCGCAACTGCATTTCTTGTGAAAGAATTACGTTCAAGTGACCCTAATATAAGAGCAAAAGCTGTTTTAAGGTAAATGTTTAAATATTTTTCAAATACGTTTCTATGTAACTTAATGACTAGTTAACTAATTTATCCAATAACTGAATAATTAGCTTATGATATAATTTAATTTCGCAATACTAACGCATTTTTATGGAGAAGCAGAAAAAAAATGGCTATGATAAAGCTTGATCATTGCTTGTCAACCGCATGTGATTGAAATGCTGATCACACTTTGTAGCTCACTGCTTTTAGTTATTTAGCTGTGCGCTTTTAGCTCAAAGACTAATCTCTAGTTCTCTTTACTAACAATACTCTTTCATTATGTATTGTCTTGATATGCGTTACTGGAATGAGCTGATGTGTAGTTTCGTCTTTGCAGGGCGTTCATTTCATAACTTGTTTCAACTTACACGTAGTACTTCAGTTTATGTGTATGCACTATCTAGTTGGTAAATTAGATAAATAAATAAGGAACTTCTTAGGAAGCTTGCATTGTGGAAGGTGAAGATTGAGTCTTGGGGCTTGCGTGCCAACACGAAAAAGACGAAAGTTTTGCATTGCAAACGTGGTGTGAACGGACGGCAAAAATCCGGTAAGTGGCCTTGTGGGGTCTGCCACAAAAGTGTTGGAAGCAACTCCATCTACTGTTCTCTTGGCATGCACCAGGTTCACAAGCAGTGCTCTGGCATAAAAGGCAGATTGGTAGAAAATGTCGAGTTTGTATGCCCACGTTGCAAAAACTCCATACCCACCCCAGTCCAACAAACTGCTATTGGTGATAAATTTCTGGAAGTTGTCTCTACCTTCTGCTATCTTGGGGATATGGTAGGCGACAATGGAGGGTGCAAGGATACAATCACAACCAGGATACAGTCTGCATGGAAAAAGTTTAGAGAGCTCATTCCTATTCTCATCAATAAGGGCATTCCATTGAAGTCCCATTGGCGTGTCTTTGTTGCTGGTGCCCGAGGAGTTATGCTTCATGCTAGCGAAACATGGGCTGTTACAACTGATGACAATAACAGGCTTGTGAGAAATGACAATGCCATGATTAGGTTGATTTGCTCCTTGAAAATTGCTGACAAGGTGCGCATGGCTGATCTGAGAGATCGTCTTGATATCCCTTTCCCAGTAGTTATCCTCAGGCGTGCAAGATTAAGATGGTTTGAACATGCGAGGAGAATGGATTGCTGACTCTTGGCAACACAGAATGTGACTTTTCAGACAGGAGGCAAATACCGTGGCCGTCCTAAAAAAACCATGAATGGACAATATCAAAGCTGACTTGCTCACACTGGGCATCTCAAAGCATCTAGCCACTGATCGGAAAGCCTGGAGAGCAGCCACCAACACCAATGTAAACATGACCAGAAGGCGTCCAACCCCAGCTGCTGGGAACAAAAGTAAGTAGTAGTAAATGAAGGAATGGCTAATTAAAAAATATATGTTGCGCTGTTAGTGACCAGAATGTTAAGGAGATTATTTCTAATGCTATAAAGTTATGAATTAGAATGAAAAAAATTATTTTTTTTTCAGTTACTGTGACTGAATATTACTCTTTACTGTAATGTATAAATACCATTTATAATTTGGTTCTCTGGCATTTTTTTTAGTTTAAGCGTCTTGTGGAACTCAAGGTTTCATGTTTGGAAAAGAATGGAAGAAGGAGCTATCTTTTCATGTAGAGTAAGAAATATTCTTTACTGAGTAAAGTAGTTACAAACATATAAAAAATTAAAGTAATTTAAATTAAATATGATTCCAGCTCCAATGGGTATCAGTACAATGTATCAACTTTTCAGGCAAAACCACTTTCCTTTGCAATTTAATCTTCCGTTTTGATTTACATTGCGTAAAATAGTTTTGTTTAAACTGCCACAGGTTACTTTAAACGTAGAAAGTTTCGCGGACAGAAAGTTTCGCGGACATAAACTTTCGCGGATGAGAGGTTTAAGTTTTTTTCGCATTCATAAACTTTCGCGGAGAGCAAATTTTGAAATATTTCGCGTGTATAAACTTTCACGGATCAGCAGTAAATTGATTAATTTAAAGGTTAGTTCTAATTGTTCCTCAGAAAAGAAAACACAGCGGACATCAACAGTCTTAAAAGGGCCGTCGTCTAAAAAACAGTTAAAGCAAGGAGATATGAGAAAGATATTCACACCAACTGGTCGTGTTTTGTCCTTAAAGCGTCTCAGACCTAAAGTTCGTGAAGTTATTGAACTGGATTAAAAATGTATTTTTTGCTTTATTGTAGTAAAAATATAGTAAAAAACAAATTTCGAATTTTTTGGGTTTTTTCATGGCCATAAAAATTTTGCGTATATGACCTGTTTTGGAATTTTTTTGTGGACATTAACTGTCGCGGATGACCTATTTTGAAATTCTTCGCAGGACAAACTTTCGCCGATTTGACCAAAATCCGCGAAATCCGCGAAAGTTTCTACGTTTAAAGTAACTCTTTTTGTCTTTTTGGGAGAATAATGCAGCTTTGAAGTCGAGTGAATGACTCGCTGTGCTAGTTAATGCAGCGAACTTAATAAAACATATTTTCAAAGGAGAGGTTTGGGGATATGTTTATCAAGTGTTAAAGACCATTTGTAGCTATTTGGAAAGCTTTTTTGAGCTTGCAGCCAAAAATAATTAACTATTGAGGAGATGTCGAAACGTATAAGCCACTCCGAATAAGTTAGCACGAATGAAAAAGAAATTTCCTTAGTCCCAGTACGTGCATGTCTAAGTTTGATGTGATTGAAAGAGTGGTGTAGTAATCAAGTTGAATTGTAGAAAAATATGACTACGAGCTGTGTTCTAGTGCTTTTGTTGCTAGTGTATGTAGCCATGATGGTCATAGGGGGTTGACTTTCATGATGTATGATCTGCTAGGGCTTGTAGTTTTGAAATGAGATATGTTTATGAACAAATTCAATGTGTTGTTTTAGGTGTGATTATTGTTGTTCAAGGTGCATTTTTTGTATGTTACGATTTACCACCTATCATTGACTTTATCATTTTGTAATGTACAGTAACACGTCACTTTTTCCGTAACTACTTTGATTCACTTTTTCCATACGAAAACAGAAACAGTATATTTTGGCTGTATAGTTCGATAATTGTATTGATGTATTGATGCGAGTCGAGGTATGGGATTTTAGTTGGCCTGGCAACCATTTGAGTTGTCATTTCTCAATCGACAAACGTCATATTCAAACTCTGCATTATTCTATTTTCCCCATTCATATTATTTTGATATTCCTCTTGATATTATTTAGGCTTTGTCGTTTTCGTAAATATTTCATTTANAGGTGTGATTATTGTTGTTCAAGGTGCATTTTTTGTATGTTACGATTTACCACCTATCATTGACTTTATCATTTTGTAATGTACAGTAACACGTCACTTTTTCCGTAACTACTTTGATTCACTTTTTCCATACGAAAACAGAAACAGTATATTTTGGCTGTATAGTTCGATAATTCAGAGTAGGCCTTTGATGCCAATGCAAAGTGTAAAGTCGGAGGCAAGAGTTCAGTCTATTTCTGTTGCATTAGGATTTTGAGTCTTCAATTGTTTGGAATTGTATTGATGCGAGTAGAGGTATGGGATTTTAGTTGGCCTGGCAACCATTTGAGTTGTCATTTCTCAATCGACAAACGTCATATTCAAACTCTGCATTATTCTATTTTCCCCATTCATATTATTTTGATATTCCTCTTGATATTATTTAGGCTTTGTCGTTTTCGTAAATATTTCATTTATTCTGTCATACTGATATATTCTTTGTTTGGTACGTAACTAAAAATAGTCTTCACACCCAACAAAGACTTTTGTTGATTGATAGCAATTACTGTACCCCATATGAAAAGTTATTTATTAAACTTATCTATTTATCAAATTAGTTAAGTTTCATGAAAATATACTGTTTTCTTTTGTTTGGTGGCTGGACTTTGGATGCGCAAAGTACTTTAATTGTATCAAATACATTCTGGATGTATTTCTGGCTTAAATGTGCCCGCTACTATTTGTACATTGTATGTTGCGTATTTCTTTTTAAGCTTCCTCCACCCAAAATTGATTATATTCTTCCATCGCCACTACTCGGAGGGGATCGACAGCAAGTACCAGATCCACCATGGGTTGCAGGCGCATCACGTATTGAAAACAACGAAGCATCGGACGAGGAAGAAAAGTACATGTATAATGTCGACCAGGAAAAGTACCTTGAAGCCAAAGAGAGACAGAAACAAGAGAAACTCAAAAAATTACGTCTTGAGTTTCAACTACGAAATGTGGCAGTTGTTCATGAGGCCACAATTGCACTTGAAGTTGACGAAGATGAAGGTAGGCTTTTTTAATTTGTTTTAATCGGTGTGTTGATTTGCCCCAAATCGTCGTACAATGTCAACGCTGCCAGTACTTTGAATATTTTTCAATGTGCTTTAATATCTCATGGATGATACAGTATTCCATCGTATTTATTCAACATATTCGCTTAATGTTGTTGCATTAAGACTTAAACACTGTAAAACTTTAAACTATATTTGTTACGTCATGACAAGTATCCCTGATGAAAATAATTCTCCGAAGAGTTAATATCTCAGCGTATAAGGTAATTGATTGCAATATTATAACGAGGCGACGAATTATCCTAATGGATTAAATGGTAAAAAATTACTTTTGAGTTTATCTTAAAGAGACTAATCCTTACACTAATTTATTCTGTTGTAGTGTCCTGTAATACTGGGTATTTTTAAAATATATTTTAAGAATATTCGGAGACAAAATTGATCTCTTAGTTGTCTTCTGTCACTGATTACTGTTGTATTTCTTTCAAGCAGGGAACAGCGAGATGTATTTGTTTTAAGATTTCCAATTTTAGTCTCTCTTTTCTCTAGAGCTTTTCCCATAGGACGAGGCATGCAATGTAGTAATATCTCTTGATTGTTTTAAGTGTTTTTACCTTACTTCAGCCTAAATGTTCAGTACTCTGGAGGCAAAGCTGAAAATGCACGGTACAACTTTATACTGAATATAATAAAAATTTAGAACTAGAGGAGCCGTGGCTTAATGGTTAGTGCAACTGCACCGTAACCAAAAATTCCGGGTTCGATTCCCCGAGCGGACGAGTTTGGAAATTCACAAAAGAAAAAGCCATTGGTTGGCGCCAGAAAGGGCATCCGGCCAAGAAATTCATCACTGCCAAGTCCAAGTCCCTGTAAAGGGCACCGTCTAAGCCCCCATTACACTGGGGGAAAGTGGCGTTAAAACAAATAAAAAGAGATAGAACTATTGAATTAAGCAGATCTTTTAAGCAATATTAAGTAGATAATCATTTTTGAGGTGGTCGGGGGTGGGGGTTAGGTCACTTTTTCCAGTAACTGAGCTTAGAGGAGCACTTTATTTTGGGAGTTAAGAATTTCTTGCGCGGGTGTACTTCCCGGCACCGAGCAATGGCTTTTCCTTTTGTAAAATTCCAATCGTTTTTCCCCCTCCCAGAGAAGCCTTCGTTACAGTCCGGCTGCACTAACCATTTAAGCCACAGCTCCTTTTACTATTGATACCAGTGGTAAGTAAATTGTAGTGCAAAATATGATAAAAAACCTATGCAAAATAGCCCAAAGCAGGTAAGGGTTCTTTATTTACTTTTGAGCGAAAAGATTATGATGAATATTTCTAAAATGTACCTTAAAAATCAGCTAAGCTATTGTAACAAATCTTACTTTTAAAAAAAAATTGAAAACGAGAGAACTGAGATTATTATTGGTATTATTATTGAGAGAAAATTCTCTACTTTGTTCTCTTATTACTTAGAATTTCCTATTTTGAAGTAGCGATTGACTTGTTTCTTGCGCTTAAAACTGATATTTCTGACAACAAAATGGAATTCTTCCAGGCGATGCCAGTCACTCCCTCAGTATTCATAAGAATACCTTGCATCTGTATCAGCAGCGGCAGGTAATAGATTTAACTTACCAGGCGGTGGGCGTTTATCAAAGATCTCGTTGCGGCTTAAACCAGCATTACTTTGTTCTTGGCAGCGGAGACTAAATAGACATACCGTATACAAATTCTAATGTGTTTGTTACCCTAATTTTTTTGTTTTAGACGCAATTAACATCCAGACTACCAACCAGCCTGATGGTGACTTTTTCCCATCATCTGTGACAGCCGTTATACCAGATCTTATCCACTTGCTTGATGATGTCACTATCAGTGATCAAAACATTGCAGGTATTGTTGTTTGCATTAATTTCTGAGATACGTTTATATGATAAAATCTTACAATAATTTGTCGCTTTTGGCACGAACCCCCTTCCCAATGATTTCAAAAAGGGTTTTTCTGCTACGTAACTAAGTTTTCATGGATAAATATTTGCCGATAATTTACTAATACCGTTTAGTAAGGTAAAGGTTCCTGCATCTGATTTCACCGTATTATTTTGTATGACTTCCCGCCCATTCCGAGTTTCCTCGATTAAGTAAGTAGGTATTCTTCCCTCTGTCTGTGCTAATGCATAGAGTCGAAGACAAAATGTAGTGTCGATGATCTAAAGTTTGATGGGGACTCAGTAATGGAAGCTATGAATTGGCTGTGAATCACATTAAGTTAGATGAGATTAAAAAAAACCACCAAATCAACTCAAATCCAATCCAATCCAATCCAATCCAATCCAATCCAATCCAATCCAATCCAATCCAATCCAATCAAATCAAATCAAATCAAATCAAATCAAATCAAATCAAATCAAATCAAATCAAATCAGATCGAATCAAACCAAATAAAAGGGAATAAAACGGAATTAAAGGCATTAGAAAATATACGTTTTTTCCAAAAGAAAAAAAAGAAGACGACAACCATATTGCTTCCTATTGTATATTTAACTGGTATGTAGTATTATATTAAAAGTTTCCCGGAATTTGAAAGTAACTATGGAATAAGAAGGCATTTAAATGGACGCCATTGCCAGGCATGCTAGAACGAGAACAGGATTGACCTCGCGCTGTTTTTTAGCTAGTTAAAACATTGTATATTTTAAAGCCTATAACCTTCGGAAATAAGATACGATTTCCAAAGAATTTGAAATAGGGTACTCTTCAAACAAGCCTTTTCCATTAATAGACGAAAAAAACTATTTTTGTATGTGAATCTTTTTATTATTTTATTATTTGTATGGAATACTTTTGACGCACAGTTTTGTGACTTGGTGCATCGAATTTCGATTTTCGAATTTCTTGGGCAATTATGTTTTGTTGCTTATTCCTGAGCCGAAACGCAATCTCATTAATATCGTCGTATTCTTCTGTACATCAAATCGAGAAACACTAAATGCTCTCCAAATATAAGTCTTATCACATATCTGGGCGGAAAGTTTTGCTGAATTTGGGTAGCGTTATTTCCACATGTTTTAAAGAGCTGTTTGTTTCAAACTACGAGGAAAGTGATCAGACATATTGTGTTAGTTGTAGTACCTAAGAGGTTGGTAATGTTGTTATTGTATGTATAGTGCAAACAGGCAACATTTCATAAGTTACATTCGGAAAGACTTAATTTTTTGTTTGTTTTGGTTTTTTTCAGTTGGGCAGCTGGCACACCAGATAGTTTATCGATGTCTTGTAGAAGATGCGGATCTATTTTTTAATTCGATATTTGAAAAAATAACAAAAGGAGATAAACAGGTTTATTTCTTACCAATTTTTTTGAATATAGAATGAGATTTTGTACATATTGTAGAGGACCAAGTATTGGATGTTTAACGCTTTCACTGTAGGAATTTGATAGAGAGATAATATTGCTTTGTATGTGCGTACGGAAAACTGTTAGCTAATCATCTTTGAATACGACAGCGACATAAAAATCGACCGCCCCGGAGTGGTCAAGAAGGTGAGTGTGCCTCTCTCTCTCTCTCTCTCTCTCTCTCTCTCTCTCTCTCTCTCTCTCTCTCTCTCTCTCTCCCCTTNTCTCTCTCTCTCTCTCTCTCTCTCTCTCTCTCTCTCTCTCTCTCTCTCTCTCTCTCTCTCTCTCTCTTTCTCTCTCTCTCTCTCTCTGTGGTGTGTAAAGGGCAGGGGGGAAAGACAGACAGACAGAACTTTATCAAATTTCAAGCACAGTTTTTTGTCAGGTTTGTTTTTTTCAAATAAGAGTAACATTGATAGTAAACCAACTTCCCTAGCACTCCCAAAAGACAGCCCTGGAGCAAAACGAAAACGCAGTGGTACCCGCGCAAGCAATAACTGATTCCTTACTGATCCTCCTTTTGTGGACATTTTGAACAGGTTTTTCTAGCACATTATATTGTAACATGAAATGGTATATCAGAAACATATATATGCGCTTATCCTTTTTGTTTTTCCTTAAACTGTAGTTAAAGAATTTTTTATTCATTGTAGAATGACCTTCTTTTGGTGATACGGAAGCTATTGGCAACAATACCAGTTTTGCCTCCGGCAGCGGGATCCCTTCTTTTTAACAATTTGGTATGTAATTCAGAAACATGCTGCAACCGTCACTTTAGTTTTAATTTATCGGTAATTAATGCCAGGAGTTATTATTTAGAGGTTTTCATCTCGAGCCTTAATACCGGGGAGGATTACTCATAAAAGTATGTTTAATATTACAGTTAGGGCCTCATGTTGGTCAAATCGGTATTCTGGGCTTTTTCATAGGGACTTTTTTGAAATGCATCAGCATAATTATATCAGTAATAATCAAAATAGACAAGAGACTAGGAAAATACAGTAAAAAAAACTGTGTAGTATTTACACATTGCGTAGCCCGGCTTTCTCCTCTTCATCCTTTTTGCACTGTGGTTAATTTATCATTCACGTCTATAAAGTCGTACAAAGAATTTGACGCTGTCTCCATAAAGAGTTTTCACACAGTAGTAGACACGTAATTCGCCAACAGTTGTCCACTGCCATCCGCATTATCTTTCAGTCACAAAAAGATTTTGCCGGTGGTCATCTATTTTCGGAATTGTTTTCCGTTTATTATCAAATCATTCATTTGCTCTTCTAATCTCCTATGAATTACCTTAACGTTCTTACGCCAATAGCCTTGGACCCCATCTGGGCCTGGGCTTTTCCAGTTAAGCATCATTTTGAATTGTTTAGTAATGATACCAACTGATTTGTAACTCATTTTGTTTTACTTCATTTACCCCTTCTTCCTTTAATTCCTTAAGCTATTCTGCATTTCCATTGTAAGTAACTTCTTCATTCCATATTTCACGCCAGGATGCCTCACTTTAATCAGTGTCCGGTTTTCATACTATATTTTTTGCCATTAAACTCCGAATACACTTTCTGCTGGTGATTGTGAAACAATTTGTTTATTCTGAATTGTTCAGTTCAGTGCTCGTTACGTTTTATTTTCAGAGAACCGACCCTTAAGCATTGTTTTACCTTATCTATTACTGTATCCAATTCTTTCTTTTTTTTAAAGATATTTTCTTTCTCATTCCTTTAATTTTTGGACCATTTCAGTTCATTTGTCCTGGCACTATCAAAAATACTGATTGTCTTCCTTTTTCAATGATCGAGTCTTCGATCCTCCGTTTCCATCACGGTTCTTCCCTAATATTTTGTGTTCTAAAAGGCTTCAGTCTTACCTATCGGCCAACGAGAATTGTGGAAGCTTTAATTAAATTGTTCGTATCAGTGAGGTTAACAGCTTTAACTTTGGACAAAACTCTTTTCACTCTCTGTACATGGTCTTTAAATTTTCTCCTGTCAACTAGTTTGAACCCGCTACGTTCTTCGTCTTCATGATCGCTTAAAATTTTGTTGAATTTGTCCAAAGTTTCTTTATCCTCTTCGGACATTTCATTCAAATTCTCAAAAGTTATCACATCGTCCACCTCTGCCTGATACTCTGTATTCTCTATCACTTCCTCATTTTTAACATTCCCTTCCATCACTCCATCTTCTTCTGCTTCAATTCCATCCCTCAGAACCCTTCCTTTAATCTCCCTTATTTCAAGATCTGAAAGGCAGCCATGTAAGCTAATCGCTCTTGCTGCATCACACAGTCTTTGTTCGGTTACGTTAGATGCTTGCATTTCTTTCCAAATACTATGCATGCGCTTTCTACATATTCTAACGGGTCTTGCCTGTTCATCCATTGGTCTACTTAAAAAATAATACTCCGTAATAGGAATGTTGAGCTCTTTATTTCCTCCCATTCTAGCAGCCATAGGATATCGATCGGGCACCCTCTGCTGTGCCATTTTCCCAATCAAAATTGCATTTTAATTGCGTCACTAAATATCTTTACTGTGTTCAAAACTGCTTTTAACTGATTATCATTCTTAGAGTAGTTTTAGGTCATCCATACAGAATAGGTGATTTAATTGTTTTTTGGTAAGTTCTTGTCCCAGTTCTGTTTTATTTAATAGATTGCTGAGAGATGAAAGAAATAGACAGAACGGGAGAGAAGACAGAAAGTCCCCTTGAAATATTTCATTTTTTAACTTTTTATAATGGAACCAGAGGAGAAACTAAGTGTCATTGTTGTTTGCCATGTCTACGTGCTATGTTTCATTTATTTGATTAGATCTGGTGAAACTTTATAGATTTGCATTGCCATAACAATCCAACTATGAGGAAAACTGTCAAAAGCTTTTCTGTAGTCTATCCAGGCAGTACTCAAATTCATTTTCTTAGCCATACAATCTTCAAGAACCATTCTATTTACAAGAAGTTGGTCTTTGGAAGCATACGAACATGAAGGTGTACTTTTATTATTAAAAGAGCTTTCTTGATGTCTTAGTCAATTCTTTAGCCTTTCGGTCTTTGCTGATGCTTGGTAGTATAACTTTGTTTCTTTTTTCTACAAATTTTATTTCCTCCTATTTTGAAAATATTTTTTGCGTCATGCCTGTTTTTCTCCCGTCTTTGTTTTGTTCCGGTTAAGGCAAGTGCGTATGTTTCCATCATTATTATGTCAACTTATCATCTTTTCTTGCTATGTTATCTGTGCTTGCAGGCATTTTGTTTTCTGTCGTATCTGACAGCTGCTGGTTTCTCCTGATATCTGTTTTTATTCTTTCTAGTCAACTTCAGTTAATATTTTATTTATAATATGCCTCTCCTTACATTTGCTAGCTTATTTGCATCTATGTTATTTCTGTTTTCAAAATTTATCCTTTTCCATATCTGGTAGGTATGGGTTGCGCTGCTTCCTGTTAGGTTGTTGCTCAAGTGCCTGATAATAAGCTTTCATGACTTGTTTGTATTCCTCCCGTGTCCACTTCTGTCTCGTTTTCTGTTATTTGATTCGTAACTTTGCAATCTAATGGACCTGTTAGAGTACCATTCTCATTACGGAAACCCTCTAGAGACTGGGGTTGTAGGAATTTGTACCAGTAGCACATTTTTCGACCCAGGCTAGTCCATCAATGAGAGGCGCGCTCCTCGTTTAACTACGCGACGAGTGATGCTGGAAGATTTTTTTTCTGATTATTCTCAATAAACATAGGGTAATTGGTTTTCCAGATTTTCCTTCCTGGGTGGGGTAGTTATTATTATTATTATTATTATTATTATTATTATTATTATTATTATTATTATTATTACATTCCAACTTTTCAAAAGTTAGCTTCGTAAATCTTTCCATTAGCTCTTTAGGTATATTTGGTCAATCTTGTATTACTTTCAGTGAAATGTACAACGCTTTGAACATTGACAACAAACACGAGCGTTTCTTTCCACCAAACGTCCCAATATAATCATTTGCACCGCATACTACGTATTCTGTCGTAGAAACCAACTATGGAAAAAGCCTGAAATGTTATCGTTTAATAATTTTGTTAGTAAAATATTTAATTTTATTTGCCAATGCAAACTACCTTAGTTAGTGAGGTTTGTAATTGTCTGTATTCGAATGAAAAAATATTAAAAGTTTCCATTATTATCTTACATGGCCTTATACCCTGGCTGATGCAATTACCCTTATGTATGCAACTGATTGGTGAACAATAGCAAATGACTAAAGCCAACTATTATTTCCGCCACTTACATTTCTAACACTTCCTTTAATATCCTGGAAGTCCCAAGTAATGATGTCTTATATATGAAGCTAGCCCTCACATCTATTTCCAGATTTTAAACGTGACTTAAAACCTTTCGATATACTGCCTAATGCCCCAACAATTATTGGAATAACTTTAGCCTTTTTCATTTTCGACATTCCCCCAATTTCCCTCTTCAACTTTTGGTATTTTTCATTTGTTTTCTGTTCTTTATCATAGTCTGTAGTCAGCCGGGACCGCAACTTTAACAATAATCCATGTTTTATTAGTTTTATTTGAAATGATAATGTCTGGTTTACGGGCGTCAATAACATTATCACAGTCTATGTTCAAGTCACAATGAATCTTAACAGATTCGTTTTCAATCACTCCATCTGAATTATGTTGTTACCAATTTTTAGCATTTCTAAGAACATATTTTTCACAGAATTTCCAGTGTGTTATTGGTGCAACTTTGCCTCCTCTTATATTCCTCCTCTTATATTCCTCCTCTTATATTCCTCCTCTTATATTCCTCCTCTTATATTCCTCCTCTTATATTCCTCCTCTTATATTCCTCCTCTTATATTCCTCCTCTTATATTCCTCCTCTTATATTCCTCCTCTTATATTCCTCCTCTTATATTCCTCCTCTTATATTCCTACTCTTATATTCCTCCTCTTATATTCCTCCTCTTATATTCCTCCTCTTATATTCCTCCTCTTATATTCCTCCTCTTATATTCCTCCTCTTATATTCC